>CM052222.1:5932578-6427593 GCA_028454225.1 Lasioglossum leucozonium
ACCAGTTTGGATAACAGGACCAAGAGGATTCTATTGATGATTATGCTGCGGTCTAGGTACCCCATTCAGATCACCAGTGCTCGCCTTTTGTCGGTGAACATAGAGTCTTTCATGGCGGTCAGTATATTATTTCTGTGAATTTTATCCGTAATCGAGTGTTTGAGATATAAAACAGTGAAGTAGTTCAAATAATACGAGAATCATTGAAATTAATAAAATTTATTTTTAAAATCTTATTAATTTCGTGTTAATAATACTCGGATAAAATGTTTGGTTGTTTCAGGTACTCAAAACTTCTTACTCCGTATACAATGTGCTTCAATGAAGGTAATCGATCCATCCAATACTCGTGATAGTGGTCGTAAGATCAAGAGAAACATATTAGATTATGTAGAATAAAATATTTAACAGAATTAGTAATAAATTCATCAAGCTTCTGGCGTTGAAAATTGACTTGCCTTGTATACATACCATCGTTTTCTTGCCCTCTTCATCCCCCACATATCACAAAATTCATACTTCCGATGAATAAATAATTTTTACTTCTTTATCAATAAAAATAATCAATTTAATCATTTCAATTTTTCTTAAGTTTTCACGTACATTTTTATTAGTTTGGGGTGCGTTTACACCCGTATAAATAGAGTGAGGGGTGTAAACCACTCATTTGGCATTCGAATGGCGACTCTGACTCGCCACTAAAAACTGCTGTACCATTATTCAAGATATTATTTACCTTTATTAGATAAGTTTCTATCTAATCGATTACTAAACATTTAGATATGAGGTATCATATCAATTTCAGATCCATAAAATAAAGAAAAATAATATAGAATGGAATTATTCTATATTGAACTGTTTAATTTTCAAGTTAGACTGCAAATGATTAAATAATGCTCAGACATTTGAGAAAATATTCCCACTGACAGGATTAATTTATCGTCACGGTCACAAACGATATTTGCGCTTGCAACCGAGAGAACACATACTGAGAGTACACCCGTGCGTTCTTCACCCTTTCTCCATTAAAAGTAACTACACCGTTCCCCCTTCTTAACTATTAAACACCCTAATCGCCGCTTGAAACGAAGCCGTAGTCGCCGAGGAAAAATGTCGCTCCCAATAATTACGGTAATAACACAGCTTGCGTAGTCGAAGGGATATTGTCAATAGGAAAGGCAACTGTTCCGTTTCTGTTCGGGGGTGCGGAGAAAATATGCTAACTACACCCGTCAGTAAGCAGCGCGACTCAGTCGAAGTCAATGCGCGCTACCTTCTTCCTCCTTCTCTTTTTGCGAAGACAGTTTCAACAAATATTTCATTTCCTCGAGCGTGTTAAAATCGCCCCTCTGCAAATTACTTCTGAATTGTGCAACGGTGCTTCGTGTGCAATAAATCTGAGAAATTTCAGTCGATCGGAAGTTACCTTAGTGAAGGGGTGATAAATATCGCGATCGAATGAGTAAAACGAAGACAACAGCTAAGAAAATCGACGATGCCAACGCTGCAATGTGCGTCCACGATTCTGACAGTGATAGGATGTCACCGACCACCGTCCTGGACGTCCGAGCCCATGAAGTTACTCTACAAAGTGTACCGAGTTATTATACTGATGCTCGTGCAGATTCTAACGCTGATCACTATACTCGATATAGTATTTAACGTCAAGACGCAGGACGACTTCAGCGACAATCTCGTCTTGACGATTCCTATGCTGATCACCTGCTGCAAGTTCTGCAGCTTTCTTGCTCGCGGGGATAACATCATGGTTCTGATCAACACCTTGCAACAGAAACCTTACTCGCCTGAGAATGTCGTGGAGATGGATGTCGAGACGAAATTCGATAAACATAATGAGTATGTATTAATTGAGATTACCATGAGAACTTCAGAATTTTTATTCCCAATTATTCATATTTTAAGATTGAGAAAGTTGCGAGCACATTTTCGTGGAATTTTGTGTAGGAACGATAATTTTTTTTGTGACACAAAAATTTTTAAAACGAAATCTAAATAAAATGTGCAACCATCGAATCCAAAAAACTTTGGGAATTACTGTTGCTAATTTTTCATTTAAAAATTGAGAAGATCTGAGTGTATAAATTGTGAAACTATGATTAACCTGTGAACAGTAATTAAATTGAAACAGCCTAATTGTGAATCACGATCAGATTGGGAGATCGTCGAGTGGAAATGATTACTGTTCTGGTTATAGGAGAGTGACAGCACTGTACACGTTCTCAACGGAGGCCTGTATAGTGATGATACTCCTTACCACGCTGATCACAAACGGGAAGAACAAAATGTTAGCGTATCGTTTGTGGATACCGTTCGACTACTCGGCCCCGTCGGTGTACGCTGTTATTTTCGCTCTGCAAGCCGTGAGTGTAATCATTTCCTCGCTTATGAACGTCACTTACGACGCCCTGTTCAGCGGCTTGATGTTCTGCATATACAGCCAACTAGAAATCCTCGGACTACGTTTGCAGAACGTCATGAAAAATGGCAAGGACTCGGCGAGAGAATGCGCCCGCCATCACAACTTTCTTTACGAGTATGTCTGTTATTTTTCGACCGTTCTACGTCGCCATCGTTTGTTAGCAATAATCTGAAAAAATAGAGAAAAAGATTATCATTTCCAGATGCCTTTTTACTTTTCCACCGTTTATTATTTAACCCATTTGCATCATTAGCGTATATACAGGGTGAATTCGATAAAGCAAGACACCTAAATATCTCCGTTACTTTTCGTTGTACAAAAAAACTTCGTAGGACAAAGTTACACTGTTTGAAGGGCCACATATAACGGTGTAAGGGAAAAAAAATGTCGAGGTCATTTTTATGAGATTTCAAGGTTACCGATGTTTTTTTAAATGGAATGATATATTTTCGTTAACGTAATGTTGTAGCTGACAAAATAACGAATTCATGCATGTAACACAATATGACCTTCAAATGATCTTCAACCCAGAAAAATGGTAGAAATACATCAAATGAATCTTACACGTTGAATTTTATTTATACCATTTTTCTGGGTTGGAGGTCATTTTAAGGTCATATTGTGTTACATGCATGAATTCGTTATTTTGTCAGCATATCATTCCATTTAAAAAAACATCGATAACCTTAAAATCTCATAAAAATTACCTTGACATTTTTTTTCCCTTACACCGTTATATGTGGCCCTTCAAACATTGTAACTTTGTCCTACGAAGTTTTTTTGTACAACGCAAAGTAACGGAGATATTTAGGTGTCCTGCTTTATCGAATTCACCCTGTATACGCTCAATTTTCCTGGTCACTATCATTATTTGTTAGCTAACAAATAGAAATGGTGATAAAGACCCTCTTTTTATATTTCCTTATGATGCAAATGGGTTAATCAATTAATCGCTCCACTAATCGAATGGCGTTTCAGATTCGCGGCGAAGGTGAACGAAGACTTCCAAGCGGTGTTGTGCATTCAATTCATGGCTAGTATAGCGATAATATGTTTCACCCTTTACCGAATCACGCAAACCGATCTGGGCGAGAGACTAGCGGCGACTCTTGTGTACGCGTTCTGCATGCTGATGCAGATATTTTACTACTGTTGGTACGGGAACGAAGTCAAACGAAAGGTTCATTGTCGCTATGAGAATTCTCGTATCGCCGAACTCCATCATTTTCTCGTGTGAATCCGCATTTCAGAGCCTCGAGATACCGGACTTTGTTTTCGCGAGCAACTGGGCCCATCTCGACGACAACACTAAAAGGACGCTTCTGATGATTATGATCAGGGCCACGTTCCCCATCGAATTCACCACTGCTCACATTCTGTCGGTGAACATCGACTCCTTCATGGTGGTCCGTATGAAATCTATCATGCTTAAATCGTTCTACGACAATTAAAAATATGTAATAATTAGATGTTATTTTATAGCATAAAATTAATGTGTGAAAAACGGAACAGAAGAAACACTGAACTTGGTGTTATTAAGATTATTGAAATCTGCCATGCTTAAATCGTTCTAAGACAATTCAAAATATGTAATAATTAGATGTTATTTTATAGCATAAAATTATTGTGTGAAAGACGAAACAGAGGAAACATTGAACTGGTGTTATTAAGATTATTGGAATCTGCCATGCTTAAATCGTTCTAAGACAATTCAAAATATGTAATTAAATGTTACTTTATGGCACAAAATTAGTAGGTGAAAGACGAAACAGAGGAAACATCGAATTTGGCGTTACATTATTAAAATTATTAAGGGAAGCATTCAATTTTGAATAACGTTTTCTCGTGTTTCAGGTGTTGAAAACTTCGTACTCAGTGTACAACCTGCTTCAATCAAGATAGTGGACGATAAAGCTCATAGATTTAAGTTCTGCCAGAAACATATAGAATATGTAAAGTATTTCATAGGAATAGAAATAAATTCAGCTTGAGATCCGTAATATTTCAACACTGAAGAATGTCTCGCCTTTTACGCTGCACTTACGTTCCTCGTGCCTGAACATTGTAGTAATAAAAAATAGCTATATGTTGTTCTCCTGACGATCTCGCAACAACTATAGACACCAAACCGTCGGACAGAATTAATTGATCGACGCTGGGATAGTTCGTGAAACGTGCTCTACATTATTGACTAGCCCTCGACCACTAAAATCGACTACAATGCGTCGTGTCCCTTCAAGTTCATTATTAAACGCTGTCCCCTTCCGTCCACTCGGTCTACGTTGATTGCGAGTGCCCGCGAGTCCGCGGTATAGCACACCGTGGCGAAAAACAAGGAAGAATTACGTAGCGAGAGGGTTGCAGGCTTATTTTCGTAATAGCAATTGCAGAAGTAGACGTCCGGTAATAATATAGCCCCGTAGCAGAGGGACAAAAAAAACTGTATTGAAAGAACTGACTCCTCCGAAGAGGGTGCAGGCGGCGTTCCGATAGTTAGTGGTTGACAGTGACCCGACGGACACTGTACTGCCAAGTCAGAATTATCGATGCACTGTACCACTGTCTAGTGTTAAAGATATCTAAATTCGATGGAAAATCTGATCGATAGTTTAACAATCGGTACAGGTACTTCAAACGATCAGAACTTGGAATTTCTGTCACATAGAGAATTGACAAAACCCAGTCAATAGTGAGTCTAAAAATCGTCATAGTCACTTCGGAAACTGACAACTTCGATCTAACACAGAATTGGCAGTGCACTGTGAGCGAGTCTTTGCGAATTAAATATAATAATTTTTGGGGCGAACGAATAACATCAACCATGCCAACACTGAGGATGACGTTCACGGTTCTGATGCTGCTGGGCTGTCAACGACCGCCCACATGGAACTCCGAGACCAAGAAATTTTTGTATAAAGTGTACTCGGTGCTAGTGTTCATTTTCCTACAGGTTCTGTTGTTAATGTCGATACTGGACATGATATTTAACGTCGAGGATCAAGACGAATTCAGTGACAATTTCTACGCGTTGCTACCCGAGATCACGTCGTTCTGCAAGATGTGTAGCTTCTTGGCGAACCACAAGAGCATCATGATCTTGATCCACTCGATGCAGAGGAAGCCTTACTCGCCCGTCGACGCGGCTGAGATGATGATCGAGACGAGATTCGATGCCATAAACGAGTTAGTATTCTCCGTATTCGTTCAGCGAAGGTGATGTTATTTTTCTCGTGAAGCAGCAGCAGGAGAAATTGGAGAATATCGTCTGTAGGGTCAATTAAAAATTGTTCAACGTTATTAGATTAATTTAACATTGATTTCACTCCTCTGTGCTCAATTTAACAAATCTTATCGTATTCAGAATTTTAGTTATAAACAGACTGCGGTCCTTTATGCAGAATAAAAATTTTTTGTATAAATTGCATGAGTCAGGAGTCAAATAGAAGGGTCTGTCTTTGTTTAATTATTCTAAAGAGTTGAAAATAATGCGTTGATATACCTACATTTTTTTAATTGTTCCTCTGTTTTAAACTGCACATACGCAATTTTGTCATGAATGCTTAAAATCCGCAGTCTAATAACAAACAATATTGCAAATTGCAGGAAAAATCGAACATTTTACAGGGTTTAGAAAATTATAAAGAACTTGTAGAAAATTTTATTTGGAATATTGTAAAGGATGGAATACTAGTGATTTCGTTGCTCTAAATTTCCATTCTTTCCGCTTGCTTTAACCCCTTGCCGTATTTTAACGAGTCAGACTCGTGATGAAGATTTGAAAGTCTAACAAATACGAATGTTACGCCTTTCTTTTTAGATGAAATAAAATTTGATTTGTTTGTAATCAATATTTCAGCATTAAAATCAATGTAGCAATACAAAAAATATATGTATTCTTTTCTCTTCTGCGACATTTTTGGGGATGAAGACGTTTTAATCACTGTAACCGTAAAGAAAATGGTACAGCAAGGAGTTAAAGAGAAAACTGGGCGAATTTTCACTGGATTTTTCACTAAATTTGACTTTGAAACGAACATTCTCCCAATCGCAGGAAACTGACAATATTATTCATGAGCATGTTCGGCGGGTGCGGGGTGATAATATGGATCACCTCGTTGATCCGAGATCCAAAGAACAAAGCTCTGGCATTCCGTGCCTGGGTACCGTACGATTACTCGTCACCGGGTTTGTACGCTATCACTTACACTCACCAGGCTGTCAGCGTGTTCATCGCATCGTTCATGAACGTCGCTTACGACACTCTGTTCAGCGGGCTGATGTTCTGCATATACAGCCAGCTGGAGATCCTCGGACATCGCCTGCGAAACATCAACAGAGATCAGAAGGAAGCTGCGAAACAGTGCGTCCGACATCATAACTTTCTTTACCAGTAAGTCTTTCATAAGTAACATTTCTGATTTACATAATTCTTAAATTTTCTCTCGGTTGTTCTCACACTTTCTGTATAGCATTCCTACGGTATAAATCGTAAATGGAAAAAATTTCAAATTTTGCGATGCAATTTGTACAAATTTTAGAAAAAGAAAGAAATTATTCCGCCTGTTAATCCTTCGCACTCGGAGCTATTACAATCTGAAAATAAAACATTTCTTCCAATCTAGAATAAATCCATTTTATATAAATTTCTCTTAATTTTATGGATATGAATTAAATAAATATAATTAGTAGATTTTTATGCAAAATAAAAATGTTCTGCATCGATTGTGGGAAACAGTGGTTAAATAAAAAATTGATTTCACCCCTTATTAGTCTGTTCGCGTTGTAACCAACAATATTCTTAGTATTTTTTCTATCCTTCACTGTTTTATATTTCACCCAGTTAATGTATATTAATTTATATTTAATTTAATAGTTAATTGTATAGTTATAGTATTTTATAGTTTCATAATTTTATAGTTAATTTATATTTCACCCAGCTAATGAATGCATAAAAACATACTTAATAGCGTAAACAAAATCGTGAATAATAGTACAGCAATTTTTAATAGTGGCTTTAGGTCACCAATCGAACGCTAATTAATGGCAACTGCATCGAAGCTGTAAAATTACAAATTATTCTGAAATGATTTCAAACGATTTCAGATTGGTCGAGAAGGTGAACAAGGGCTTTCGAGTGGTGTTGTTCATTCAATTCTTGTCGAGTATGATGATCATCTGCTTCATCTTGTACCGTATCTTAAAAAGGGGTGTCGGATCGAGAATGGTCGAGACATTCGTGTATGCGTTCTGCATGCTGATGCAGATATTTTATTACTGCTGGTATGGCAACGAAGTCAGGCTGAAGGTGGGGAATCGAACTTCCCTGTTCCCTTCATTGTCTAATGCAATTTTTGATTTTAGAGCCTCGAGATTCCAGATTTCATCTCGCATAGCAACTGGATCAGCTTGGACGCAAACACGAAGAAAATTCTGTTGATGATTATGGTGAGGTCAACGTTCCCCATGCAGTTCACCAGCGCACACGTTGTGTCGATGAATCTGGACTCTTTCATGACAGTGAGCGCAAATCAATCTCCTCTTTCAATTAATAGGGGATGCAATTTTTTAACACTAAACCTACCACTGACGTTCACATGACCGGTTTTATATTTTTCATTTTACAATTATTGAGATAATGAAGTTGATTCGACAAATATTTTCATTCGAACACATATTGAAATTAGAATTTCATCAAATCTAAATAAACGGAGTCTTCACGTTTTTATAAAATGAAACATTTTAATCGCTTTTAATGCTCGGTAGGATTAGCATTGATTCCTTCGTGCATGCGTCAAATGAACTATAAATAATTATATTTATTGCAGGTGCTAAAGACCTCCTACTCTGCGTACAACGTTCTACAGCGAGGGTGACGTGCAGCTGGCAATTTAAAAATTGAATTACTTTAATACCGAAGTGTTTGTATTTAACGCAAGCAACAATAAATTCGTATGAAAGTGTATTTAACACTGTCGCAATGGAGAACAATTTACCACGTCGTGGAGGACAATGCATACTGTTCAACAAAGTAGAATATTCTTTCCGTCGCATCCCAAGGTCTAAAGAAAAGCTAGATATACTATGCCTATGGTTTCGTTAGAGAAACGTAAGAAATAGCTACCACTCATGACGTTCTTCGGTAATTTTATTATTCAACGAAATTCTCCGGTGTATTCGCAGGGTGAAAGAGAATGTCGAACTGCGGAGGTCGCGATATTTTTTTTCGAAATAGCAATTGCATATGTCGCGTGCTCATCAATAATTACCGTAATGACATACTCCCCCTATCGGAAGTGATCTCATCGCTAAAGAAATCGACCCCAGAGAGTTCGAATGGAAAACAAATTGTCCCCTTCAGTAACACAAGAAATTCCAACGCGTGCAGTTGACTTATCCGTTCGAAACGATTACCTCCTCGATACTCGATATCTTAAGAAACACAGTGGAGCGCTTTGTTTTTCTGTAAATAAAAGTCTGTTCGTTTGAAAGTGCACAAAAGCAGTGGGGAAAACATTTCTAAAACGAATATGGATGAACCAGTCCTGACAATGACAGTGTTTAAACATACGTTACAAGCTTTTACAGTTCTGGGCTGTCTACCACCAACCACCTGGACGTCCACTGCCAAGAGGAGTTTGTACAAAGTGCACTCGTTCCTGTTGTTGACGTTAATGCAGACTGTGCTGGTGCTGTTTCTTCTCGACATTGTATTCAACGTGAAGAACCAGTCCGAGTTCTACGAGAATTTTTCTATCACTGTCGCGATGATGATCGCGTATTACAAGATGCTCAACTTCATAGGGAAACGGGACAACATGCTGTTCCTTTTGCAGAAGATGGAGAAGGAGCCTTTCACGCCGATGAACAAGGCGGAGAGGATCATTAAAATGAAATTCGACAAAGAGATTCAGTAAGATCTTCCAATTATTCGTCAGATCGCTCCGTATTGTTCGTCAAATATTGTTCGATCAAATCTACGTCGACTTTATGCATTTATAATGGAGATGACTAGGCGCAATTTAATGTTATTTGTAATATTAATAGTAGTGAAAATTAAACCTAGCATTGTTTAATATTCTTCATTTCACAATTATTGAAATTATAAAGTGCACTTACATGGAAATTGATGCGACAAATTTTCTTATCCAAGCACACATTGAAATAAAAGTTGCACGAAATCTAAATAAATAGAGCCGTGACATTTTTAGAAGGGAAAACATGTTAATCGCTTTTTATGCTCTGTAGGTATAGTGCTGAAATGACTATTACTCGTTCGCAGAAATAATTCGCTGATGTTCTTCTGGGTGCTCACTTCGTACGTTGCGGTGGTTTGGGGCGCGTCGGTGATGAGAGATCTGGAGCTGAGACATTTAGCGTTTCCGCGTGTGTGGCTGCCCTACGACTACAGTACACCTCTGGCCGTGTACACGGTGACTTACTGTTTTCAAGCTGCCGGTTTGATAGCGCTCGTCTACATACACTATGCGAACGACACTCTGATCAGCGGTCTGATGATACTCATACGCGGCCAACTGACACTGCTGCAGCACCGTTTGCAAAATATTATGGGCCAACAGTATCTGTCGGTGAAAGCGTGCGCGAAACACTATGAAGACATATACCAGTGCGTTCCTAATTTTTATTATTACGAATTCAATCTATCGGATTAGCCTGGTCTCTATGTGGGCGATGTACAAATGCACCGCAAGCTGAGAAAACGGAAATAAAAAGCTGACGAATGGAAAATTTTCAAAAATTTACTAGGGATACTATTTGTAATATGTTTTAAATTTTTCAAGTATACTTATTTCTTAAACATCAATATGTATGTATGTAATGATATTTGGTCCCTTTAGGGTTTCAAATTCATTTTACCAACTTCTCCCCCTTTTACCACTCTTCACACTATCGCCTAATTTCCAATTTCACCAGAACCTACTTTTTATTATGGTGGGTTCCGAACCACCTATTTTGCCAACAACACGTTAAAAGCACCCAAGAGGGACACTTCCCGGCTTTTTACCGAGCAGTCACCCATCCAAGCGCCTTCCACGCCCCACGCTGTTTTACTTCGGTGATCGTACTTAAACATCAATAAAATTGTACAAATATTTCTGCAGACGAATTTTTTCTTTCATTTTCTCTCTGTTTCGTATCTGTTGTGCATGTGCTCGATTGTATTGGCTTTAAAAGTGTAACTTTCCCGCTCATTTCGTGCCACCTCCCTTCTTCTGGCGATACTGCTGCCAGGGAACTTCTTGTCGTCTCACCACAATACATGGTAAACATTAGAATAGCAGTAAACAGAGAACAGGTTAATGAACTCTTGCCGTACGAGTTTATGCAAATGAAAAATTGTCTTCGCCAATTAAAATGGAGAAACTGGGAACGAGTGAAAATGTAATTTTCCAATATGTTGCAGACTGGCAGCGGACGTGAACAAGCATTTCCACGGGATTATGGGCTTTCAGTTCATGGCGAGCACGCCCATGGTCTGCTTAGCCCTTCTTCGAATCGCCACTATGGAGATGGGCCCGGAAGTGCACGAATGCGCTGTGTACATAGGCGCCACTCTTTGTCAGCTGTCTTATTACTGTTGGTACGGGAACGAAGTCAAGCTGAAGGTTCATTCTCACGACCGGAAGAATACCTTCGACTCGTTCACGACGTAATGTATCGCTTCCCGTTCCAGAGCCTCGAAATAACCGACGCAATCTTCAAGAGCAACTGGCCGGATTTGGACGAAAGCTCGAAAAAGATGCTGATTATCATCATGAAACGTGCCACGTCCCCCATCCAGTTCACGAGCGGCCATATTGTTGCCCTGAACCTGGACACTTTTAAGGCTGTCAGTTCCTCTTCTTTATTCTGCCCATTATTATTTTTACCATTTCTCTTTGACAGTGCCTTCGATTTTTTATAATTACTTTTCGCACTCTTCTACTCCTCAGTTCTATTTCGATTTTTGCTGATAATCGTTAGATAAGAATACCTAGATTTTTTCATAGGTGCTGAAGGCTTCTTATTCGGTGTTCAATGTGCTTCACACCACGTAACGTATTTTAATTGCGGTTCCGTCAAGAGAGAGCGAAATTCGGACGACTGTACCAAAGTATGTACAATAAAGATATAGATTGCACTAAATTTAACGTGAAATGTTGAACAATGAGTATAGTTTCTTGCCTCCTGTGTGACATTGCGTTGTTTTTTTATCCTTTGTGCAGGTTTTTAATGAAATTATATAGATGCAGCTTTCAGATCTCGCTATGCTTAGCACAGATTCTCCATTAAATAACAGTGAAGCCAGTGATCAATTTTGGAGAGAAAAATTGTGCAATGTTTTGAAGAGACGATTTTTATTAGCACAGTTCCTACGAGTAAATTTTACCTAGGTACTGGTGCAGGTGCTCAAGACTTCTTATTCGGCGTACAACGTGCTCACATAAGGCTAACAAATCTTCAAACTACGTAGCTCACGATTAGAATAGTCGAACAGAGAAAAGAACACGTGAACTGATCTTTCTGTCTGACTGTACCATGGATTATACAATAAATTGAATACAGTTTGCAATAAACAAATTCAATATGAAATCGTACAAATCCTAGAATTTAAAAAAAAAACTTGCGTCATAGTAATTGTCGTTTTCGTTCATCTTTGACGAATTTTCAGAATCCGGAGCTCAAAGGTATCCTACATTTGCTGGAGAATTCGTTTTTCTGAAATGAAATGGTAGCGGAAAATTGCGAATATTCAAGTCATCGACTAAGGCACTAGTCGATTGAGATGGTAAAAACTGCCTTTAGAAGTTTTCAATCGAAAGCTGACCAAGAAAATCCCCTCTCAGTAAAATTTCAGCCTTCTTGCTTGCCGATAAGGGTAGTCAGAGGCTAGCTATTTTTATTCAAGCGCATATTGAAATAAAATTTGCACAAATTCTAACTAAACGGAGTCTTGTCGTTTTTATAAAATGAAACATTTTAATCGCTTTTAGTGCTCGGTAGGTGTAGTATTGATTTCTTCGTACATGCATCAAATGCACTATAAATAATTATATTTATTGCACGTGCTAAAGACCTCCTACTCTACGTACAATGTTCTATAGCGAGGGTGACGTGCAGCCATCAATTTAAAAATTGACTTACTCTAATACCGAAGTGCTTATATTTAATGCAAGCAACAATAAATTCGTATGAAAGTGTACTTAACACTGTCGCAATGGAGAATGACATGGCTCGACGAGGACAACGCATACTGTTCGACGAAGCAGTAGAACATCCTTTCTGTCGCATCCCTGGGTCTAAGGAAAAGCTAGATAAGCTTATTTCGTTAAAGAAACGTAAGAAATAGCTACCACTCATGACGTTCATCGGTAATTTTATTATTCAACGCAATTCCCCGGTGCATTCGCTGGATAAAAGAGAATGTCGAACTGCGGGGGTCGCGATGTTTTTTTTCGAAATTGCTGATGTCGCGTGCTCATCAATAATTACCGTAATGACATACTCTCCCTATCGGAAGTGCAATATCATCGCTAAAGAAATCGACCGCAGAGAGTTCGAATGAAAAACCAATTGTCATAGTCAGTTACACAGGAAATTCCGACGCGTGCAGTTGACTTATCCGAAACGATTACCTTCTCGATACTCGATTCCTAAAGAAATACAGTGGAGCGCTTTGTTTTTCTATATAAATCTGTTCGTTTTAAAGTGCACTAAAGCAATCGGGAAAACATCTCTAGAACGAATATGGCTGAACCTGTCCTAACATTAACAGTGTTTAAAAACTCGTTCCAAGCTTTTACAATTCTGGGTTGTCTACCACCGGCCACCTGGAAATCCACTGGCAAGAGGAGGTTGTACAAAGTGTACTCGTTCCTGTTGTTGACGTTAATGCAGACTGTGCTGGTGCTGTTTCTTCTCGACATTGTATTCAACGTGAAGAACCAATCCGAGTTCTACGAGAATTTTTCTATCACTGTCGCGATGATGATCTCGTATTACAAGATGCTCAACTTCATAGGGAAACGGGACAACATGCTGTTCCTTTTGCAGAAGATGGAGAAGGAGCCTTTCACGCCCATGAACGACGCGGAGAGGAGCATTAAAAAGAAATTCGACAAAGAGGTTCAGTAAGTTAACGATCTTCTAATTATGCCACAGATCGCTCCGTATTGTTCGTCAAATATTGTTCGACCAAATCAGCGTAGATTTTATGCATTTATAATGGAAATGACTTGGTGCAATTTAATGTTATCTGTAATATTAATAATAGTGAAAACTAAATCTAGCATTGTTTTATATTTTACATTTTACAATTATTGAAATTATAAAGTGCACTTACATGGAAATTGATCCGGTAAATCTTTTTATCCAAGCACATATTGAAATAAAAGTTGCACGAAGCTAAAACATGTTAATCGCTTTTTATGCTCTGTAATTATAGTGTTGAAATGACTATTACTCATTCGCAGAAATGCTTCGCTGGTGTTCTTCTTGGTGCTCACTGTGTACGTGTCGATGTTTTGGGGCTCGTCATTGGTGAGAGATCTGAAGCTGAGACATTTAGCGTATCCGCGCGTGTGGGTGCCGTACGACTACAGTACACCTCTGGTCTTGTACACGGTGACTTACTGTTCACAAGCTACCACTTTGATAGCGTTCTCGTACATGCACTACGCGAACGACACTCTGATGAGCGGTCTGATTATACTCATACGCGGCCAATTGACGCTGCTGCAGCATCGTTTGCTAAATATTATGGACGATCATTATCTGTCGGTGAAAACGTGCGCGAAACACTATGAAGACATACAGCAGTGCGTTCCAAATTTTTCTTATTACGAATTCAATCTATCGGATTAACCTTCTCTCTGTAATACATATGGGGGTGCAAATGCATCACAGGCTGAGGAAAACGGAAATAAAATCTGTCGAATGACAAATTTCCAAAAATTTTTGAGGAATGCTATCTGTAGTATTTTTCTAATTTTTCAAGTATACTTATCTCTAAAATATAAATAAAATTACACAAACACTTCTGCAGACGAATTTTTTCTCTCACATTGCTTGAAAAAAGGTATAGAGTTCAATTACCCCCTCCCCTTCGTACTGTGGTGAAATGACAAGAAAGTCTCCCAGGGCAAACGTTTGTCCCCACTCTACCGTCCCCCAAATACGACGCTGTTCTCCCAGGTCACGTGATGCGTTTCGTCTCTCTCCTGCATGTGTTCGATATTAGCATTAAAAAGGTAATTTCTCCCCTCATTTCGTGCCTCCTCCCCTCTTCTGGCGATACTGTCTTGCTACTTCTTGTCGCCTCATCACAATACATGGTTAACGTTAGAATAGCAGTGTACAGAGAGAAGGTTAACGAACTTCTTGTGATAAAAGTCTCTCCACAATGATCTTAATGGAGAATAAAAATTGTCCTCGCCAATTACACTTGAGGAACTGGGACCGAGTGAAAATGTAATTTTCCCATATGTTTGCAGACTGGCAGCAGACGTGAACGAACATTTCCACGGGATCATGGGCTTTCAGTTCATGGCGAGCACGCCCATGGCCTGCTTATCCCTTCTCCGATTCACCACACTGGAAATGGGCCCGAAAGCGTACGAATGCGCTGCGTACATAGGCGCCACTCTTTGTCAGCTGTCTTATTACTGTTGGTACGGGAACGAAGTCAAACTGCAGGTTCATTTTCAAGACAGGAAGAATCCATTCGATTTGTTCACGATGTAATATGTCGCTTGCCGTTCCAGAGCCTCGAAATCTCTGACGCAATCTTCGAGAGCAATTGGCCGGATTTGGACGAAAACTCGAAGAAGATGTTGATGATCATCATGAAACGTGCCACGTCCCCCATCCAGTTCACGAGCGGCCATATTGTTGCCCTGAACCTGGACACTTTTATGGCTGTCAGTTTCTCTTCTTTATTCTAAAAATTATTATTACACCATTTCTCTTTGACAGTCCCATGATTTTTTATAATCACCCTCCTTTCGCACTCTTCTACACCTCAGTTCTTTTTCGATTTTTGCTGATAATCGTTCGATAAGAATACCTAGATTTTTCCATAGGTGCTCAAGGCTTCTTATTCGGTGTTCAACGTGCTTCATACCACGTAACGTATTTTAGTTACGATTCCATTAAGGGAGAAAAATTCGGAGGACTGTACCAAAGTATGTATAATGAACATATAGATTGCACTAAATTTAACGTGAAATGTTGAACAATGAGAATAGCTTCTTGCCTCGTTTGTGACGTAGCATTGTTCTTTTATCATTTGTGCAGGTTTTTAATGAAATTATATAGATGCAGCTTTCAGATCTCGTTATCCTTATCACAGATTCTTCATTAAATAACAGTGAAGCCAGTGATCAATTTTGGAGAGAAACATTGTGCAATGTCTTGAAGAGACGATTTTTATTAGCACAGTTTCTACGAGTAAATTTTACCTAGATACTGGTGCAGGTGCTCACGCAAGGCTAACGGATCGTCAAACTACGTAGCTCACGATTAGAATAGTCGAACAGAGAGAAGCAGTCATGAAATATCTATGTGAATCACGTGAACTGATCATTCAGACTGAGTGTACTATAGATTATACAATAAATTGAATACAGTTTGCAATAAACAAATTCAATATGGAATCCTACAAATCCTAGAACTAAAAAATTGCTTCGTAGGAATTGTCGTTTTCGTTCATCTTTGATGAATTTTCAGAACCGGGAGCTCAAAGGTATCCTACATTTGCTGGAGAATTCGTTTCTCTGAAATGAAATGGTAGAGAAAAATTGCGAGTATTCAAGTCATCGACTAAGGCACTAGCTGATTGAGCTGGTCAAAACTGCCTTTAGAAGTTTTCAATCGAAAGCTGACCAAGAAAATCCTCTGTGAGTAAAATTTCAGCCTTCTTGCTTGCCCATAAGGGTAGTCAGAGGGTTGCTATTTTTATTCAAGCGCATATTGAAATCAAATTTGCACAAATTCTAACTAAATGGAGTCTTGTCGTTTTTATAAAATGCAATATTTTAATCGATTTTAGTGCTCGGTAGGTGTAGTATTGATTCCTTATTGCAGGTGCTAAGGACCTACTCTGCGTACCATGTTCTACAGCGAGGGTGACGTGCAGCTGGCAATTTAAAAATTGAATTACTTTAATACCGAAGTGTTTATATTTAACGCAAGCAACAATAAATTCGTATGAAAGTGTACTTAACACTGTCGCAATGGAAAACAATTTGCCACGTCGTCGAGGACAATGCATACTGTTCAACAAAGTAGAAGATCCTTTCTGTCGCATCCCTGGGTCTAAGGAAAAGCTAGATATGCTTATGGTTTCGTTAGAGAAACGTAAGAAATAACTACCACTCATGAAGTTCTTCGGTAATTTTATTATTCAACGCAATTCTCCGGTGTATTCGCTGGGTGAAAGAGAATGTCGGACTGCGGGGGTCGCGATCTTTTTTTTCGAAATAGCAATTGCTGATGTCGCGAGCTCATCAATAATTACCGTAATGACACACTCTCCCTATCGGAAGTAGTCTCATCGCAAAAGAAATCGACCGCAGGGAGTTCGAATGGACAACAAATTGCCCCCTTCAGTAATACAGGAAATTCCAACGGGTGCAGTTGACTTATCCGTTCGAAGCAATTACCTTCTCGATACCTAAAGAAATGGGAAGCTTTGTTTTTCTGTAAATAAAAGTTTGTTCGTTTGAACGTGCACTAAAGCAGTGGGGAAAATATCTCTAGAACGAATAAGGCTGAACCTGTCCGAATGAATATTGACAATGACAGTGTTTAAACATACGTTACAAGCTTTTACAGTTCTGGGCTGTCTGCCACCGGCTACGTGGACGTCCACTGCCAAGAGGAGGTTGTACAAAGTGTACTCGTTCCTGATGGTGATGTCAATGCAGACTTTGCTGCTGATGTTTCTTCTCGACATTGTGTTCAACGTGAAGAACCAGTCCGAGCTCTGCGACAATCTAGCTAGCACTGTCGCGTTGATGATCGCGTATTACAAGATGCTCAACTTCATAGGGAAACGGGGCGACATACTGTTTCTTTTGCAGAAGATGGAGAAGGAGCCTTTCACGCCCATGGACGAGGCTGAGAGGAGCATTAAAATGAAATTCGACAAAGAGATTCAGTAAGTTAACGATCTTCTAATTATGCCTCGGATCTCTCTGTATTGTTCGTCAAATATTGTTCGATCAAATCTACGTCGATTTTATGCATTTATAATGGAAATGACTAGGCGCAATTTAATGTTATTTGTAATATTAATAGTAGTGAAAACTAAACCCAACATTGTTTTATATTCTTCATTTTACAATTATTGAAATTATAAAGTGCACTTACATGGAAATTGATCCGGTAAATTTTTTTATCCAAGCACATATTGAAATAAAAGTTGCACAAAGTCTAAATAAATAGAGCCGTGTCATTTTCATAAGCTAAAACATGTTAATCGCTCTTTGTGCTCGGTAGGTATTGTGCTGAAATGACTATTACTCGTTCGCAGAAATAATTCGCTGGTGTTCTTCTGGGTTCTCACTGTGTACATGGCTGTGGTTTGGGCCGCCTCGGTGATGAGAGATCTGAAGCTGAGACATTTAGCGTTTCCGCGTGTGTGGCTGCCCTACGACTACAGTACAACTCTGGCCGTGTACTCGGTGACTTACTGTTTTGAAACTGCTGGTTTGACAGCGCTCACCTACATGCACTACGCGAACGACACTCTGATCAGCGGTCTGATGATACTCATACGCGGCCAACTGGCGCTATTGCAGCACCGTTTGCTAAATATTATGGGCCATCAGCATCTGTCGGTGAAAGCGTGCGCGAAACACCATGAAGACATATACCAGTGCGTTCTCAATTATTCTTATTTCGAATTCAATCTATCGGATTAACCTTCTCTCTATGTATGGGAAGTGCAAATGCACCACAGGTTGAGAAAAACTGAAATAAAAAACTGACGAATGAAAAATTTCCAAAAATTCTCTAGAAATGCTATCTGCAACTATATCTTTTAGGATGGTGTGAGAATAAAGTGCGTAGACTCGTGTTGTGTATCACAAAGTATTTACTGCAATAAGTTCGTGAGAAAACGCTAAAGATTAAAAAATCTATTTTTGCGACAAGAAATCAAAAGATTTCATTAGTTTCTTGTCACAAAAATAGATTTTTTGCAAAATCCTGATGTCGTAGACAAATTTTGAAAGCAGATTTGGAATCAGCGTGAAAAAATCTACGGGAAATTATATATAGTATGTATTAAAAAAATTTTTTCCGCGCGTGGTATTGAAAAACCACAATTTTCTTGAAATTGTACAAGTTTCACGAATTTTATCAATGTTAAAAAACGTTTGTACCATAATCGCCCTATTCTTCCCATATTCTACAAAGTTTCAGCTACAATTTAAAAAAATTTCATCGTTCTATCTCATTTCTATCGAAAGTTCTTTGATTTTGTCACCGATTTCGTCCGAATTGCCCACTCTACCGCCGCAGCCCAGTCGCGTGACGCGTTTCGCCTCCGTCGTGCATGTGTCCGATATTAGTACAGAAGGGCTAATTTTCCCCTCGTTTCGTGCTCCCTCCCCTCATCTGACGACACTGCTGCCAGGCATCATCTTGTCTCACCACGATACACGGTTAACAATATAATATCACTACACAGAGAAAAGGTTAATACACTTCTAACCGTACCAGTTCCTCCACGATGATCGATAGACTGCGGATCTTAATGCAAAATAAAAATTGTCTTCGCCAATTCGAAGGACCGGGACCGAGTGATAATGTATGTAATGATATTTGGTCCCCTCAGGGTTTCAAATTCATTTTACCAACTTCTCCCCCTTTTACCACTCTTCACACTATCGCCTAATTTCCAATTTCACCAGGACCTACTTTTTATTAAGGTGGGTTCCGAACCACCTATTTTGCCAACAACACGTGAAAAGCACCCAAGAGGGACACCTCCCGGCTTTTTACCGAGCGGTCACCCATCCAAGCCGCCTTCCACGCCCCACACTGTTTTACTTCGGTGATCGTACGAGAACCGGTGTTTTCAGCGAGGCAATGGTCGTTGAATCGACCGAGTGATAATGTAAGTTTCCAATATGTTCGCAGACTGGCAGCGGACGTGAACAAGCATTTCCACGGGATCATGGGCTTTCAGTTCATGGTGAGCACGCCCATGGCCGGCTTAGCCCTTCTCCGAATCACCACAGTGGAGATGGGCCCGCGAGTGTACGAATGCGCTATGTACATAGCCGCCACCCTTTGTCAGTTGTCTTATTACTGTTGGTACGGGAACGAAGTCAAGCTGAAGGTTCATTCTCACGACAGGAAGAATCCCTTCGACTCGTTCACGACGTAATGTATCGCTTGCCGTTCCAGAGCCTCGAAATAACCGACGCAATCTTCAAGAGCAACTGGCCGGATCTGGACGATAGCTCGAAGAAGATGTTGATGATCGTCATGAAACGAGCCACGACCGCCATCGAGTTCTCGAGCGGCCATGTTGTCGCTCTGAACATGGACGCTTTTATGGCTGTCAGTTTCTCTTCTTTATTCTGTCCATTATTATTTATACCATTTCTCTTTGTCCGTGTATTTGATTTTTTTTGTACCATTCTTTTACATTCTGCAACTCCTCAGTTCCTTTTTTTTTTGCTGATAAACGTTCGACAAAAAAACCTGGATTTTTCCACAGGTGCTCAAGGCTTCTTATTCGGTGTTCAACGTGCTCCATACTACGTAACGTATTTTAATAGTGATTCCATCAAGAGAAAGAGAGAGAGCAAAATTCAGACGACTATAACAGAGTATGTACAATAAAGATATAGATTGCAATAAATTTAACGTGAATTGATGGAGCTTCCAAATCCCGCGATCCTTAGCACAGGTTCTCCATTAAATAACAGTGAAGTCAGTGATAAATTTTGGAGAGAAAAATTGTGCGATGTCTTGAAGAGAGTATTTTTATGGGCACTGTTTCTTCGATTGAATTTCACCTAGCTACTGCAGCCTCTGACAAATATGCCACCGCCACTGCGCAGCTGTTGGCTGATTGTTTAAAATATGCATTTCCGCGTGTCGTCTATCGTCGATCGTTTCATTATTAAAAACTGTCCATCCAGCTAAACAACCCTCTCCGAATCCTATGCAATTGCAGCAGCAGCGCGCTGTCGTTGGAAATTGCCATAATAATATAGCCTGCCTGGTCGAAGGGAGACTGTCGGGACTATCTGAGGGTGCTGAGGGAATTCCGATAGTCTGTGTTAACCAGTCGCGTTTCAGTCTCTCCTCTTGGAAGGCTAGAATTCTCGTACGAAAGGAAGTAAAGTATTTCCCTCACAGAAATAAAACTACTATACTTCATAAAATAAAATAAAGAAATAAAACTTCTGATACTATACAATAATTATCGAGGGATTCATTGTCTTGCAAAATCGCCTTGTTTCGAAACTCGAGGATACGCTTGAATAAATGTCTCTGAGCAAAAGTGAACTGAAACACGAGATCGCAGAACAATTTTTCGGTTTGGTTAAAATATCTTTCGCGGTCGAATGAGAAGGTATAAAAAGGAAATAAATTGACAATGACATTTCGGATAGCACTCTCGATGCTGACGGCGTTAGGCTGCCTGAGGCCGGTCACCTGGACATCCTCGTTCAAAAAATTCGTGTACTTGATGTACACGGTGATCGGGTACGGTATCATGCAGACTTCGATGCTGACGCACATTTTCGAAGTAGTATTCAACGTAAGAAGCCAGCAAGATTTCAGCGACATTGTCTACATACTGACGTCCGTGGCCGTAGGCGTGTGCAAGATGACCATGTTATTAGTGAATCGGAAGAGCATCGTTGCTTTGTTAAACAATCTGCGGAGAGAGCCGTTTCTGCCTGTGGACGAGGAGGAGATGGACATTAAGAACAGACTCGACAAAATAATCGAGTAAGCTGTATTTATTTAGATTTTATGCAATTTTTCTTTCGATATGTGCTTGGATAAAATATTAGGGGGGACCGAAAAGTAATAAAAATTTCTTTCACTTTGTGTCGAAGAAAACTTGACGCGATAAGAATAAGATTCTTTGAATTGCAGCATGAATTCGATTCAATTCATGGGGGCGATTCAGATCACCCTGCTGGTTGGGTGGATCAGCACGCCGATCATGGAAGGGAAAAATAGAAAGTTAGCGTTTCGCGCATGGTTTCCGTACAACTATTCCTCGACGACGCTGTACGCTGTCACTTACCTGTACCAATTCGTTGCCGTAACCTTTGACACTGCCATACACGTTGCTTGCGACACACTGTTCAGCGGACTGCTGATCTGCATTTACGGTCAGCTGGAGATCCTTGGGCATCGTCTGCAAAATATTAAAGACGATCAGCGGAAGTCGGTTATCGAATGCGCACGACACCATCACCAACTATACGTGTCAGTTCCTCGAAATAGTAAAAAATTATAGAAACGATCATTCTCTGAAATAAATGTTAACGTTATTTCGATCGTAAATTGTTTAAATACATGGTATGAAATTTTTGGCGCCACGCCACCTTCTGTCCCTCCAATTGAAAAACAATTTTTAGCAAACGTGACTAAATGACGTTAACGGATTCAAACCCGAATGGTTAACGTTTAAAAGTTTCCATAAAAATAACTATTATATTGTAGTAACTGATCGAACCGTGGCGCCAAAAATTTCATACCATGTATTCTCTGAAATGATCGAAAATTGGAAGCGAATAAATTTTCAGCGAATCGAGGAAGCTCCTAGTTTACATTTTTAATGTTCCGTTACATATACAGCTGCGAGTAAAATTTGTTTAAAATTTTGTTAAATCTTTGCAGATACGCAGCAAGCGTAAACAAAATTTTTCAGGTTGTGCTTTTCTTTCAAATGATCATGTCCGTGTCGTTGGTCTGCTTCTCCATTTTCCAGCTGTCACAGACGCGGATACTTGCGAGGATGATCGAGAGCTTTATGTTCATGTTTTGCCCACTGTTGCAAATATTTTATTATTGTTGGTACGGGAACGAGGTTAAACTGAAGGTCCATAATCAAGCCGAGAAATTATAGCAATCGACGTTCATGCACTTTCTGACGCGATCTCTTGTTCCAGAGCCTCGAGGTTTCCAACATGATCTTCGCGAGCAGTTGGATGAGTTTAGATAAGACCGCTAAGAGGACTCTTTTAATGATTATGTTGCAATCTACAATCCCCGTGGAGTTCAAGTGCGCTCGTATTATGTCTCTGAACGTGGAGTTGTTTATGGCGGTCTGTATGACTTATCGTTTACTCTTTCCACTGTTTTACTGGTTTAAGGCTCGTTTCAGAACTCTGTCTGTCGTTTGCAATTTTTTGTTACGGAAATCTACTGTGTATGATAACAATTGAATTTTTAGTAGAGAAGTTTAGTGAAATCGTTAATATGGTGCAGGTGCTCAAGACTTCTTATTCGGCGTACAACGTGCTCGCGCAAGGCTAACGGATCGTCAAACTACGTAGCTCACGATTAGAATAGTCGAAAAGAGAAAAGCAGTTATGAAATATCTTCGTGGATCACGTGAACTGATCATTCTGTCTGAGTGTACTATGGATTATACAATAAATTAAATATAGTTTGCAATAAACAAATTCAATATGGAAACCTACAAATCCTAGATCTAAAAAAGTAACTTCCTTCTTGGGAATTGTCATTTTCGTTCATATTCGATGAATTTTCAGAACCGGGAGCACAAAGGTATCTTAAATTTCCTGGAGAATTCGTTTCTCTGAAATAAAATTTTAGAGAAAAATTGCGAGTGTCCAAGTCATCGACTAAGGCACTAGCCGATTAAGATGATCAAAACTGCCTTTAGAAGTTTTCAATCGAAAGCTGACCAAGAAAATCCCCTCTGAGTAAAATTTCAGCCTTCTAGGGACTAGTAGCTATTTTTCATTCAAGCGCATATTGAAATCAAATTTGCACAAATTCCAACTAAATGGAGCCTTGTCATTTTTATAAGGTGAAACGTTATGTACCATGGATTAAACAATAAATTGAATATAGTTTGCAATAAACAAATTCAATATGGAAACCTACAAATCCTAGATCTAAAAAAGTAACTTGCTTCTTGGGAATTGTCATTTTCGTTCATATTCGATGAATTTTCAGAACCGGGAGCACAAAGGTATCTTAAATTTCCTGGAGAATTCGTTTCTGTGAAATGAAATTTTACAGAAAAATCGCGAGTGTCGTCGACTAATTTGTAAATGAGAAGAGGAAGGAGTCAGAGAACTTGCAGGTGTTTTTTTCTGTGCAACAGGTTATTAGGTAACAAATTAATATTAACAATTGCAACGATGTAGACGGAAGAAAGTAATTCAATGGTTGCACTAATAACACGTTTTATAGGGGAAACACTGTGCCAAAGGACTGCAATCATGTTGTGCGTGCCACGAAAGGGCGGGACAGTGCTTTCACCAACATCAACCGCAACATGTTATTCCACGCAACCCGGTCACCGTATATCCTTTCGATTCACTGCCACATCTGTCAATGGGAGACACTCGCTCGCTGTCATTCACGTTTATTGCAGCTTCGAGACCCTCCATTGTCCACAACATGAGGTACCGTTCGATTACCATTTAGTGGAAATGCAGGGTAAGTCAGTTTGCATCTAAAAGATCTTTGTCGTGTTCGAAGATACGTCAAATATCTAAAGGACAGGGTGAATGGTCCAGCGAGGCCCACACGATGCCATAAAAATATTTATTTTCTTTCTTTTTTTTAATCTGAAGGTCATCTTCATTCCTTTTTTATGGGTTCACCCCTTTCCAAACATCCAGATGACAGTCGCTCTCATTATAATTAATCAAGATCATTCAAGGTACTTAACACGGGGATGGGCGTTTATAAAAATGGAGGTGACGTCGAAATCTTCAAAAAAATAACAAAAACAAATATTTTTATCGTGCGAACCTCATTGAAATTTGGAAACAACAAAAATATTTGAACTGCAAAAGTTAGGTGACTTACCCTGTATATAAAATTATTGTTGAATCGTGAAGACAGTAATAAATGTTAGAGAAGAAAGTTGAGCTACGTGTCGAGAAGACTATTTTTATCGGCACACATTCTCTTCGATTGAATTTCGCCTAACCACCGCTGTCTCCAACAAATAAACGACTGGCGGCGCTTAGTTGCTGGAAGTTCGTTTGAAATATGTATTCTTCCGTGTCCAACAAAAAACGAACTGTAAAGAATCGTTCCTCTTCCAGCTGTTTCATTATTAAAAACTGTCCGTCCACCTAAACAACCCTCTCTGAATCCCGTGGAATTGCAGCAGCCGCGCACGGTCGTCGGTAATTGCCGTAATAGCATAGCCTGGTCGAAGGGAGACTGTCGAGACTATCCGAGGGCGCTGAGAGAATTCCGATAGTCTGTATTAGTTAGTTGCGTGTCACCCTTTGTTCCGAGAAGTTTCCAGCCTTTTTCGCGCAATACCAAAGGGAAACATTTCGAAGAGAAAGAAACAACGAACACGATTTTCCAGTCTAATGCGTGTTCCTCTAGTTAGAAAGTGCACCAATTTAACCGAATCTAGACGAAATATTACCGTTTCGAGACTCGACAATGCACTCGAACGAACTGTACAATTGTCTCTGAGCGTACTTCGTGTTTTCAAATTTCGCTGCGACAGAAGTGAATGAAAATATATAGAGAAATATTGCAACCTTCTTTCTCGTCCTGTTCAAATTTGTTCGCGATCGAATGAGGACAGAGACAATCGACAATGACGTCGCTACGCGTACCTCTCTCGATGCTGTCGGCGTTAGGTTGTCTAAGACCGATCACCTGGACATCATCGTTGAAAAAATTTTTATACACGGTGTACTCGGCAATAGCGTTCGGTCTCATACAAAGTATAATGCTGACGCAGGTGCTCGATTTAATTCTGAATGTGAAAAGCCAGGAAGATCTGAGCGACAACGTGTACATAACGATGTCAGTGCTTGGCTGCGTTTGCAAGATGATTACCTTCTTGCTGAACCGGAAGAACATCATTCTTCTGATAAAAATGCTGCAGAAGGAGCCATTCTCGCCTACGGACGCGGAGGAGGCAGACATCAAGATGAAATTCGATAAAATAATCGAGTAAGTCGCCTTCTGAAATAATCTGCTATTTTATATAGGGTGTTCGATACAGTTGGGAGAAAATTTACGGGGTGGTTCTCCATGACAACATAAGCATAACAAAAGTGCGATTTCGGCTTCGTTATTTAGTTATTAACAATTAAAAATCCGCCTAAAATATGGGAAATTTTGAAATCGCACTTTTGTTATTCTTCATGTTCGACTTATATTCATCTGTAGTCGAACACCTTGTATAATGTTTTTTTGTATAATTTATAATTTTCTAATCATCGTTAATGACTCGTCACCTAAATTTTTTACTGTTAGGAATTAATCCGCAATTATTCCTCGTTTTTCCAACTCGATTAATTTCTTGGCTCCAAGCCGAAACAATAAATTTATAATTAATAACCACTCCAACGAAGAGATCAACGATTGAATTTCTTAATCGCTTTCTTTGGTTCGCAGCATGAATTCCATACAATTCATGGCAGTGGTCCAGGCCAGCATGATGGTAGTGTGGATCGGCACGCCGATCATGGAAGGAAAAAATAGAAAATTAGCGTTTCGAGCATGGATACCGTACAACTACTCATCGGTGATGCTGTACACGGTCACTTACCTTTATCAAGCTGTAGGCCTAACTTATGACACGACTATGCACGTTGCTTGCGACTCTTTGTTTAACGGATTGCTGATCTGCATTTACGGTCAGCTGGAGATCCTTGGGCATCGTCTGCAAAATATTAAGGACGATCAGAAGAAGTCGGCGAAGAAATGTGCTTGGCACCATCACCAACTATACTTGCGAGTTTTACGAAATTTTTGCACTTTGCTTTTCTCTCTCCGTAGCATAACATTAGCGGAAAAAAATTAATTTTATACAATTCTCTTCTGGGCATTGTAATCCAAATATAAATTAATTAAATTTTTCTGGGCATTGTAATCCAAATATAAATTAATCAATTTTTCTGGGCATTGTAATCCAAATATAAATTAATTAATTTTTCTGGGCATTGTAATCCAAATATAAATTAATCAATTTTTCTGGGCATTGTAATCCGGGTACAAATTAATCAATTTTTCTGGACACTGAAATCCGGATACAAATTAACAAATTTTTCTGGGCATTGTAATCCAAATATAAATTAATCAATTTTTCTGGGCATTGTAATCTGGGTACAAATTAATTAATTGTTCTGGGCATTGTAATCCGGATACAAATTAATCACTTTTTCTGGACATTGTAACCCGGATACAAATTAACCAATTTTTCTGGGCATTGTAACTCAAATATAAATTAATCAATTTTCCTGAGCCTTGTAATCCGAATACAAACTCATCAATTTTTCTGATACCTTCGATAAATTTTCGGAATGATTGCAGGTATACAGCGAGCGTGAACAAAAACTTCCAGGCAGTGCTCTTCTTTCAGCTCATAGCCGCCGTGTCGATGGTCTGCTTCTCCATTTACCAGCTAACACAGATACACTTGGATGCAAAAGCGGTCGAGCACGTAATGTTCACGTTTTGCGCGCTGCTGCAAATATTTTACTACTGTTGGTACGGGAACGAAGTCAGACGAAAGGTGCCTAATCATGCTGAAAAGTTGAGTAGCCTGCTGTCATGCGTTTTCTGACATGATCTCCCTGATTCCAGAGCCTCGAAGTTCCGGATGTAATCTTCGCTAGCAACTGGATGTATTTAGACAAGAACACTAAGAGGACCCTATTAGTAATTATGCTGCGATCTACGTTCCCCATGGAGTTCAAGAGTGCTCACATCATGTACGTGAATCTGCAGTCGTTCATGGCGGTCCGTATGATTTATCGTTTACTCTTTCCACTGTTTTACCAGTGTTCTCTCAGTGCTCTCTGCGCTGTTCATGTTGTTCGTTAGACTGTGTGCTCGACAGAAATGAATTGTTCATTGGGGAAGTTCAGTGAAATTGACATACTTTTTGGCGCAGGTGATCAAGACTTCTTACTCGGCGTATAACGTGCTCGCACAAGGCTAACGCATCGTAAGACTATGTAGCCCGCGATTAGTATAGTCGATACAGTCGTAAAAAGAAATCTTTATAAATCACACGAGCAGTTGTTTCATACTAAAAAGTGATGATACCGAAAAGCAACGTGCCTTCTTCGGAACCTCGTTGCATCCTTGTTGTCCTCGTTGCATTATACCATTAGACTGCGGATCTTTATGCATTCTGAAAATATTCAAAAAATGCTAAAATATGAAATTCCACAGAGTTCAGCATGATTTTTATTTACTTCAGATCCACGAAGATTACTATCACTATCCACTTTCTCGAAATGTTCATAGAAAGATTGAAAATTGCATAAACATCCGCCGTCTACTCATGATGAAGATTTTTGTTTCCCGAGCGTACTCTTTCCAAGCTTATTTTTTAAATAAACTTCAATCGATTTCACGTTGAACCTAGAGAGAGAGAGAAGTACGAGCATAAACATTATAGTAAATAATAATGTATAAGTAAATCCCGTAATTTTTCGAAAGCTGCGCGTACCAGCCTCGTTCATCGTTCAGTGTTAACGATGTCTTCAAAATTAGAAAGTGTTACTCGGTTGGCCGTCGGAACTAAACACATTTAAATATATTTTCTGGATCCGGTCCAACTATTCGTCCACGGCGGAGCGTAACCGATGAATTCTTACTGTTTACTCGGCCGAAGAAAACATTGGGCAAACTGTGTCGCTGAACAATTGCTACACACGGATCGAGACAGGAATCGCATCGCGATGTTCCCGAGAGGTATAATGATTATTCCTCCGCGATCGACGACCGCCGACTGGTGAGGGTTCGCCCGGCGGAGTTCATGGTTTATTAATTTTCGCGACGTTTCGAGCGACACGGTCGTTGTCGTTGCGATGTAACAACGAGACGACAGGAATATTAAAAGAAAAACAGAGAAAAAACAGAGGGAAGCTATACTCGAACGGACCTTAACTTGAGAGTAATTCCGGTACGTTGTTTTTCCTAGGGGGCGGAAGTCACCGGGATAATTATGGTGACCGTGATCGAGGGGGAGAAAGAGTGGGGGAACGGTAATAGCAGTCGCGATATATCTAGCAAAGGGGGAAATCGTGAGAAACGAAAAGCACAAGTCGAGGAGTACTGTTGCGGGTGCAGGCTTTTCGAAGGGTTGAAAATTTTACTTCGGTCCTAGGAAGGGACGATCCGGTCGATCGTTCTCTGATACTGGAGGGTAGAGAACTTACTTGAAAATCGTGCCAAAAGAATTTCTTCGAACTTCTTTGAAATTAGAGGAAGCTTCGTAAAAATGCACAAACTACCTCTCTCGTTTGCACTGCTCACTTACGTGGGTTTCTGGAGGCCAACCACCTGGCCGGTCGATTCGGTGAAATACTGGTTGTACAATCTCTACTCGGTGGTCATGATTTTCTTTTTGTACGTGTTCACGTTCTACGCCCTGGTCGACGCGATAATCAGCAAGGATCTCGACGCCACCACTGAGAAATTCTCGTTGAGCATCTCGGTGCTGGGCGTCAGTATAAAGGTCGCTAATCTGTTCATTCAGCGTAAGAAGATTGTCAGCATGGTTAACAGCCTGCTGCTGAAGAATCATGTGCCAAGGGACGAGGAGGAGACGGTCATACAGCGGAAGTTCGACAAGCATGCCAGGTCAATCCACGAATTACGCTAGTCTCGCACCTTGTCGTCGACACTGTCTATCCTCCAGCGTGTTTGTTGTCTTCCACCATAACTTTAACACTAAACCTGACGAGCACTAAAAATGTTACACTTAGCCATGTAAACACGACACAGTCGAATTTATTCGGATTTCCTGCGATTTTTATTGTAATGTGTGCGTAAATATAGAATCGTATATACATGGAGTGTAAAACGTATTCGTGAACTCTTTAAAACCGAATAACTTTTTTAAAATTGGACCAAACGATTTCAGTGTTTTTTTTTTTGGAGATGTTAGAAGGATTAGTTTACCAGCTAATGTGTAAATAATTGTTTAAAAAAAAATTATTATTCGACTCATTTGCGGAGGAGAACGTAAAGGTCGCGATTTTTAAATTTTTTATCTGTATATGTAATGAAAATTTAGAAGTATTCGGCAGATCTAAGTAAGTTATATACAGGCGCAAAGTTTCAGCGAAATCGATCGACGGTTGTTACAGTTCATTGAAAATAGTAAAAATTTGTCGAGAATCTGCGATTTAAATGAATCGAAAACCCTAAATTCGAAGATTTTAACGTGTTACAATGCCCATAGCTTTTTTATACGTCAACCGATTTCCATGAAACTTTGTACTTACTTAGATATACAAAATACATTTTAAAAATTATCATTGCGGGCACAGATAAAAAATTAAAAAATCGCGACCTTTTTTATATAATAATAATTTTTTAAAATAATGATTTACACTAGTAAATTAGAGCTAGTAAACTTATCGTTCGAACATCTCCAAAAAAACCCAAACCGTTTGGTCCAATTTTAAAAAATTAATTCGTTGTTAAAGAGTGTACTTTATAAATGTACTTCATAAATTCAACAATTGTGAAATACGAAATCTGGAAACAGTCATTCGACCGGGGATCGTAGGTTCAGTGTTAAAATCATAGGTGCAGACATGCGATGTTCTAGTCTGCGATTTCTTACAGAAAGCTCGCATTGTACTGCGAGATTCTGAACGAGTCAGCAGCGTCATTCGGCACGGTGGCTCAGATAGATCAATTTATCAGCACGAAAACCCTTCCAGTATCGAATTGGGCACCGTACGATCTAACTTCGCCGCCGATCTACTTCGCGTCGCTGATCCAGCAGTCGCTCGGTCTGATGGTGTGCGCGAACACCAGCGTGGGCCACGAGACCTTGATCTCTGGCCTCATGATCCAAATCAGCGCGCAATTCGAAATATTTTGTCATCGAGCTCGATCGTTGCCATCTTTGCTGACACAGGCCGAAAGGGAGTGCAAATCAATAGCAGAGCTGAAGTTGAGGAGGCAGAGGATTCTGAGGGATCTGATCGAGAATCAGATGAGGATCTATAAGTGAGGGATCAATCTTTCAGCGTCCACGAATTTTTGTCATGTCTATAAAATATAATAGACGTATAGATCCTCGATTATCTGAATTATCCAGGCATGGATAATAGAACAATTACTTAATTACTGCGCTGAATCCATGAATTATTTTTTTTTATTATAATAACACCTTGGATCTCATTTCAGATTCATTTTCATTTATGAAAAGTATTCAGACAATAAATTATTCGGATATCGGAGGATAAGTTCTACTGTATATTGATTATAGCGAATGGAGGCTCTGGTTTTGAATTTTGATTTTTTTTCTTTTTTTTGCAATAAATTGAACTGATTTCAGGTTCGCGCAAAATGTGAACTCGGTGTTCACGTACGTGATTTTCCTGCAGTTCACCGTGAGCTCCACGGTGCTCTGCCTGACTATTTACAAAATGTCGACGGCGAGCTCGTTCGGCTTGAACTTCGCGTGGAGCTTATCCTATTTGTGCTGCATGCTCGTGCAGGTGTATTTATACTGCTGGTACGGAAACGAGGTGACGTTGAAGGTTGGCACCGAATTTCGTTTCCTTGAATCACTCGGCGGGCCGAACACGGTCCAGAGAGAAAAATCAGGCACGGATAAAAATGTGTACAACACTTTTTTCCGAGCGTATCGATATCGCTCCTCTGGGCCCGTCTCGAATTACGCACCACATCCCGATTTCCGGCAGCCGCAAGCAGATTAATGAACGGATGTTCGCAGAGCATGAACGTGTGCGACGCCATTTACGAGATGGACTGGACCTCGCTTCCGACGAGCATAATGAAGGACCTGCTGATGATCATGATGAGGTCCAGGAGGCCTGTGAAAATGTCCAGCGCTCACGTCATCACTTTATCCACCGAATCGTTCGTGACTGTTAGTTGAGAAACAATCTCGTTCGACGATAATTAAGGGAGAACAACGTTTAACGATCGACAATTCCAGATCATGAAGATGAGTTACTCGTCGTACAACATCTTGAAGGACTCCTCCGGCAAGTGAAAGGTCGAACAATTAACTATAATCATTACACTGCGGATCTTTATGCAAAATAAAATTGTTCAATCATTCAATGAAAATTCATTTTGCTCTCGAAGAAATTTCAGTTTAAGTCGCAAATATTCTGCTACAAATCCGTATAGAATCCGCAGTCTAATTAACCGTAAACACCCGGTATCGTGCTTTTGTAACTTCCGTAAGAATATTCATGGAGACGTCATCGAACGATTGGCAGATCTATGTGCCGACTGTCAGATGCAGAAGGAAAATAAATCGTCGATCATTATTTCAACCCCGCGAGCAGGCCCTTGAGAAAGTGACATCTCGATGCATCCCAATCTCTTTTCAGAAAATTTCAAACGATCTATCCCGAGATCAATTGAATTATTGCCAGATCTCAAAGACAAAGACGTCTCGGTGAGACAGCTCACTGGGATCAAGATCTTTTCAAGACTATTATAATTAGACTGCGGATCTTTATTGAAAAATAAAAATTTTCAGCGGCGAATGTGGGAAGCAGGAGTTAAATAAAAATCCATTTCATCCCCTAATATATTTTTTTAACACTGAAAACAACGTAACACTATTGGATTTTTCTAACTTTTCACTGTTTTATATTTCACCCAGCCAATTTCTTCGCGAACGCGTAAAAATCCGCTGTCTAATTATAACGATCATGCCGCATAATGGTCATCGCTGAAAGTGAAACTGTAGTCAACGTAAAACTAAACTCAATCACACGAGACGTGCAGCTACTTTTTTCGTGTTGGTCAGTAACAGATATCCCCAGCGTTGCCGAGCGTTTATTGTTCCTGTCCGGCCGATTGTAGCTAGTTAAATGCTTCTACTCGACGTACAATTTACCTCAAAGCGCTCGAAAATAGCCTGCAACCTCGGTCAACAAAATCCAAGACGATACATCTTCGTCGCTGAAATTTTTTATCAAATGCAACGTGCCCATTTTCTGGGCCCATGGACTATGACATTGAACAAGGAAAGCGTATAAAATTAATTCAACCAGTTTCAAGTAAACTGCGAGATTGTGGGCGTCGCGTATTCGTGACGGTGGTAGCGAACTAGTTAAGAAACAAAATGAGGTTCTATTTCTACTTCAATGTTGCAATTCGGCAAAAATCTCGATTTTGCATAATCCCGAAGATACCAGAATTCATGGAGGAGCTCTGCGTAATAAATGCGTGCGTCAATTCTCATTCTATTATGTTGTTGCATATGAAATGTCCGATTTTTAACAGTAACATTAAACAAACGTTCTTCTCTAAATAAACTTATTGATCAAAATGAGCACCATTGTGATCAACGTATTCTGTCAATGTACTATGAGTAAACATTGATTTTTTTACTTATACGCGTTCTTCATTTGCAAGATTATCTCGATTTTACAGATCTTTTTACCATCACCGAATGATACGTTAATTAATCATCACAGTCTGAGCAAAAATCATATAATGCTATCGCCACTATTTCTCTCACAAATATGAAAAGAATACGCGAAAGTCAGATTGGTCGACGTTGCCATAAACTTTCTTTAAAACTAAAATTAGACATCTAAATTAAAATTGTGCGTAGGATATTAAGGATTAGCTTTCCACCTCAAAGTTTTATACGTATAATAAACCTGTAGCAATATTATTTCTTGATCAAACGGTCTTAGAAGATCTGCATTCCGAAATCGGATGTTTCGTACGGGACAGACTAATAACCAGACCTAATCTCGAGATTACAATGGTATCATTAATGGTTTTTTAATCGTTCCACGGCTGTATCCGGTAATTCGATCCAACCTGTCACTGAGCAAGGAAACGGGGATCGGCAGAGCCGCGCGCGTTTCGATTCGAAATCGATCCGTGCTGGTCCGCGTATCTCTCCGGGCTCCAGTGTCTCTCCCCATTGGAAGGTGAGAGAGATTCCCGAAGAACGTCGAGCAGAAAATAAACGTTCAGGGCCCCACCCCCGTAGAACTTTCCGTGGCGGTCCATTTTTGGGCTCCCCACCTCTGCTTCGAGGCACTGCCGCCGAGTTCACGTCCCGTTTCGAGAACCGAACACGAAGAAGCTCGCCGAAGCACCCTCGGACACTCGACTCGCGCCGCTCTGCTCGCTCGGGTTAGGTAAGTCGACGAGCAAAACTGTTCGAAACTGTTATCTCTGCTATCTTAATCTACTCCGCCGACGTCCTCTTCTATATACTCGAAACGTGACGCGAGTGTGCGCAAAAATAAGAAAGAAAGAAATATGCGAGATTCTGTGCCCGTGGATCTTCCTCCCGTGGACGATTCACTGATGGATCCTGCGAGAATGGACTGCCCCCGCCCTCCCCCTCTGGAAGCTTTTGGAGGATGCTGGAGCGTTGACCGCTTTCGCTCGTGCCGGAGAAGCTCGCGGGAGCTTCGGCTTGTTTGGGATCCGCCGAGCAGCTTCTTACGCCTTGAAGGTTTTCAGCGAAAAATTGCTTGCGCTTGTAAGTAGATCTTTTAACATCGCTTCGCCGTTAACCATTATTAATCGTCGAGGTGAGAAACTCGAAGTTTAGTACGAGAGACGATTTTTACGATTGCACGTCGCGTATGCACGAGAGCGTTAGACGAGGATGTGTCGCAAGCAGAGGCTGGAGGATCGTGGTCCATTTCGCGGCGAAAATAAACCGGTTGCCAGCATCGGATCGTTCCGGTCTTGCATGCTATTTTCAACCTCTAACCGCGGAACGATCCGCTGCAGGTTTCCTGGTAGCGGGCCGAACACGGTGGAAATTGCTTCCCGATTACTTCGACTAATTCTGCGAGTCTGCTCGCTGGTCGCGTTTTGCTGCTTGCGACGCTGTTAGCCTAATTACTGCGAATGATTGCAGATGAAGAGTGTCAGCCCCCGGGGAACGCTTTCGCGAGAGCGACAACGCTTTCTTAACCACCGCAGCTTAAGCGCGACGCTACTAACGCTTCCAGACGCTGCTAGCTTTCCAGGCTTAATCGCGATGCAGTAAGTATCGCCAGCGATGTCAACGTAACACGCCTCCCGCATCGCACGCGATCGTCCGTACAGACTCCTCGTACAAGGTCCCCCCCTCGTTGTTATTGACTTTCGAGGATCTACTATCTTATGTCACTTTGGCACTCGCGGGTAACCAGATGCCAAACGCCTCCAGGATCTATTAATAACCGGAAAGAGGGTCGAACGTTGCCATTCAGCCGACCGACGATCAATTAAATCACCCGAGACGCCTTCCCCTGTGATCGTTTCCACAAGGCTTCCAAATATTTAACAGTTTTTACGGGCCCCTGTACTACACGGTCGAACCCCGTTCATCGGCCGAGAGATTAATCACCTTTTTCGTGCGCTTCAGTGGCAACGCGATTCACGCGATGCTCAACGTCTTCCCGTTTAAAATGGACCTCTAGGTTCTCAACGCTTCTCCTGTTTCATCGTGCTATTTAATCGGTTCGGCAAATTAGCTTCTCATTCGCCACCGCTCAATGGTGTGTCTCCGGCGTAAACACAATCGGCAAAAATTGGGATCCTCAGGAAATCCGTGTTCCGCAGGATCTAGCGGATCGCGGGCCGCCGGGCGATGATTTCGTAAATGCTATTAATACGCGGCAGTTAGATCGAATGTCGGTCGTCGGTGGCGGCCAAGTAAAGCCCGTTCTTCTGGGTTACGCTCGTGCTTTTTGGCCTCCTCGCCTCGCAGCCTCAGAAACACCGGCCGCCGTTCGTCCTCTCTTTCTCTCTCTCCCTCTCTCTATCTCTCTCTGTGTGTCTCTCTCTCACTCTTATCGTCGTTCCGCGCATATTTATAGAGCCTGCCTATGGATGCTATTTCCGTAGACGCACCGACGTGCTCTCCCTCTCACTCTACCGTTCGATCCCGCTCTCTCTCTCTTTCACGCGGCTCGCAGGCGACCGACTCGGTATCATCCGCCGGATTATGACTCGCAGAACCCAACGGAGATCGACGAAATATGCAAGCCGCGGCCGTTCGCTTCGTACGGGAGCCGTACACGCCCGATCCTCTATTTTCAGGGTTAAAACTGGACGCTTCGAGAACCGGATGCCCTCCGCAACGATCCCAGCCGGCGTCTTTTACAGCCGTAGAACTGCAGATTATCTTGTAAAAAAAAGAAACAGGAACGTTGGATTTTTAATTATTTCTTTTTCACTGCGAGCCCTATTGCAAGCCCTACTTAGCTTGCAAAGGACTCTCCTCTTCTATCAATTCAATATCCCATTTGGAATACTTCGAGCTTCCAACTTTAACTATAGCAGACGAGTCGGCGAAAGCCCTACTGGAATCCCTATCAGCTTCTGGCACTAGATATGGTTCATTATACCCAAAAAATCTCAACAGAGGACCATTGTGATGCTCGAAGACGCAACAGACTCGCGACCAACCCGAACCCTCTTGAGTACACCAAGAGACCCTCTCTTGGGCGCATTTTGCAATTCAAGAACCCATTTGGAATACTTCGAACTTTCAACTTTGATTAGACTAGACGAGTCGGCGAAAGCCCTACTGGAATCCCTATCAGCTTCTAGGCACTAGATATGGTGCATTATATCCAAAAAATCTCAACAGAGGACCACCGTGATGCTTTAAGACGCAACACACTCGCGACCAACCCGAACCCTCTTGAGTACACCAAGAGACCCTCTCTTGGACGCTTTTATCAATTCAATATCCCATTTGGACTATACCAGACGAGTCGGTAAAACCCTACTGGAATCCCTATAAGCTTCTAGGCACTAGATATGTTTCATTTTACGCAAAAAAAGTTAACAGAGGACCACCGTGATGCTTTAAGACGCAACACACTCGCGACCAACCCGAACCCTCTTGAGTATACCAAGAGACCCTCTCTCGAGCGCTTTTATCAATTCAATATCCCATTTGGACTATACCAGACGAGTCGGCGAAAACCCTACTGGAAGCCCTATCAGCTTCTAGGCCCTAGATATGTTTCATTGTCCCCAAAAAATCTCAACAGAGGACCACCGTGATGCTTTAAGACGCAACACACTCGCGACCAACCCGAACACTCTTGAGTACACCAAGGGACCACGAGCACATTGCTAAATGGATTTTGGATGATTTCAGTGAACTCGATAGTTTCTTGAAGGAAGCCGGCAGGAGAAAAAGGCCGCCACCATGGACGCGATCAAGAAGAAGATGCAAGCGATGAAGCTTGAGAAGGACAACGCGATGGACAAAGCCGACGCCTGCGAGGGCCAGGCTAAGGAGGCGAACATGCGGGCGGACAAGGTCAACGAGGAAGTGAGCGACCTGAAGAAGAAGCTGGTCCAGGTGGAGGCTGACTTGGAGGCGAACAAGCAGGCTCTGGAACAAGGGAACAAGGACCTGGAAGAGAAGGAGAAGGCTCTGACCAACGTGAGTGCCATTCGCATCACCGCGGCTCCAGCCTAGCGACTGCTCCAGTTTAACTTGGCCCGGGTCCAATTGCGATTCCCGCCGCTGTGTTTTATTTTCGTTTTGTCACCAACTACTGTTTTAAGATCGATGACTCAGCGTGACGCGGTTTTACGCGGCAAGGTTTACGCCAGCAAGGATCATCTGTTTGCTCCCTGGCCCTCCCATCTGGCGCCCATTACACTAAGCTGCTGAGTCACCGAATCTTTTTCGATTCCAGGCTGAGTCCGAGGTCGCCGCTCTGAACCGCAAAGTCCAGCTGATTGAAGAGGACTTGGAGCGATCCGAGGAGAGACTTAACACCGCTACCGCCAAGTTAGCCGAGGCTTCCCAAGCTGCCGATGAGTCCAGCCGGTGATTATCACGAGTTTCGAACGATTCTCCGACACTTTCGGAGGCACTTAAGGCTCGCGAGATCGTGGACTGATCGCTTGGTGTTTCAGTATGTGCAAAGTGTTGGAGAACCGCTCGCAGCAGGACGAGGAGAGGATGGATCAGCTGACGAACCAGCTGAAGGAGGCCCGTCTGCTCGCTGAAGACGCTGACGGAAAGTCTGACGAAGTGTCCCGAAAGCTGGCCTTCGTTGAAGACGAGTTGGAGGTCGCCGAGGATCGAGTCAAATCCGGTGAAGCGTAAGTGTCGGGAGATCGCTTGGATAATCGTTTCCCGATAATCATGCGAAATCGTTTTGATTTTCCAGCAAGATCATGGAGTTGGAGGAGGAACTGAAAGTCGTCGGTAACAGCTTGAAGTCTTTGGAGGTCTCCGAGGAGAAAGTGAGTCTTCCCGATTCGATTTTTAATTTGATAGATCTTGGCACGGTGTTGATAATCGGACGAATTTAGGCTAACCAAAGAGTCGAGGAGTTCAAGAGACAGCTCAAAACTCTGACGGTCAAGCTAAAGGAGGCTGAGGCCCGTGCGGAGTTCGCCGAGAAAACGGTCAAGAAGTTGCAGAAGGAGGTCGACAGGCTCGAAGGTCAGTGATCATTGTCGATCTTGATCGCCTCGATCATTGTTAATCAGTGATTAGCGATTTTCATTCGTACAGCTTCAGTATCGATGGCCAGGGGATGGATTTTATCGGGAAAAAAAAAATAGAGAAACATTAAGCGCCGTATTTTTAGACTGTTTCGCACCGAACTCAGGCAGCCATGACGTAATTTGGCAAAATGACAACGACGCTTCCGTAATTCGGCTACGCTGGAATGGAATCAAAGATTCGTGGTCAATTTGCCAACCTTGAGCGAACGTTGCCGCCGCGCCGCGCGAAACTTTTCTCCGATCGGTTTTCTCGATGAAAAAGCAAAACGAAACCGGATCCGTTGACTAGCAACGAGTAGTGGTAGACAATGAACTACGACAGTACTCCGTGCAACACCACTGATTTTCTTTGCAGACGTATTGCACCAGCAGAAGGAGAAACGCAAAACGATTTGCGAAGAATTGGACAAGACGTTCTCTGAACTTTCTGGCTACTAGAAACAAAAACCAAAACAAAAACTAAAAAAGAAAAAAAAAATATATAAGAACGCGAAAAGACAGAATGAAACGAATCCACTCATAATCGCTCGAAACTTCTCGTTTATTTCTTTGCTCAAACTGTCTTCTCATTTTATTCACCGTATCGAAGTGACTTTGTCCGCTTTAGCTACACTTTTTTCCCTGTTTTTCGTTGTCGCCTAGCTTCGAAATTTCGGCGTATTTAATTTATTTATTTTTTTGTTGTTTTTTTTTTGTTCATTAGTTTACGTTCCTTTCTCTCACTTTAACAAAGCGTTATTTTTCCGTTCGTTTACAAAATTAGCATCACAATTTACTTTCGCTTTTCTCTCTTATTTTTCACTCATACCAAATACGCAAGTTACTCTCGCTGCTCGCAGATCATCACTTCCGAGTTGTTTTCTTTCTTTTGTTTTTTTGTTCACTCCACGATTTTTTTTTTTTTGAACTCATTTGTACCGTCTGATTTTGGGAGCGCTTCGCTTAGTTTTTCGTTTTCTGTTCAGACAAAGAAATACCCAGTACTTTTCTCGTATTAAGTTGAGCATTGTCTATTAATATCCACGCGTACATCGAAACACACAAGGCGCTTAACAGAATGAAATTTGAACGAAACGAAAAAAAAATATACATATATATCGAAACAAACAAAACAAAGCTTCGCACGTTTATGTGGGCCGTCATACGCCAGGTACATTTGCCACCCCCTCGCAAAACCGTTTGCCTTACACTCGTGCAAAGGTATACTACACCTCACGATTCTTGCATGCTTCGAGCACTGTGATTAACCGACGAAGAAAATTACATTGAACGCCATTTTGTGATCGCTAGACCGTGTCAACTCGCCGACAAGAAAGGGCGGAATCCTCTCTGAAAAAAAGCCCAGGCTGGATTTCGACGCGCCTCTCTTTTTCTAAAAAAAAATCGTCGTTCGATTGAAAAAAAGTAATTTTTCTTTAATTTCACGACAAAAAAAACTCATATTACGATCTCTCGATCGAACGTGTACAAAATCTTCAGTCTATAGTGAAATGGAAATCAGTCGATCTCGCGTTGATGCAGTTTCCAAATAGAAAAGAAAAAACAATATAGAAAACTGTGCAACATTACGAACAGTGGACAACGAGATGTAGTTTTCTTCCTCCTTAGGAAGTCAACATAGGAATTCAAGCTTCGTTTAATTATTTTGCTTTCACACGCGTACGAATGTGCGACACTATGCTTTTTGTGTACCATTTTGCCTCGTACAAACACACCGACAATACACCACGTTGTACGACGTCTGTACACCTAGAGAATTTTTAGGAGGCCAGTGTGCAGTTTTTGTAGAACGAATGGTCGCCCGACATTTTTGACTAGGGTTAACAGTACTCCCGTAGCCGAACGGAACAGGGGATACCGTTCGAACCGAGTTGAGAACCGCGAATTAGGTCCATTGGAGCAAGTAGTACGCGCTCGCCCGATAAATTGCCAACTGCCCTTGGAAGCATCCCTGCTCAACACGTTGAATGCCACGCCGGTTTGACGGGGGTTGCCCGTGGCGCCACAATGAATTTTCCATTCTACTAATATTATACATGGGCGCGCCGGTCACCGCCAAGTTGAGTGCCGGTCACCGGTGACCCCCGTGGCATTCAACGTGTTAAGGTCCATTTATACTATCAGCACAGACACGCTCCGTATCCGATCAGACAAATATTCTTCGATGCATTTAGGTACAAGTGTTTATACTATCCGTATCGGAACGGCACCGGCACGTATCGGCACCGTTCCGACAGGTTCATTTATACTATCAGCACAGACACGGAGCGTGTCCGATCAGACAAATATTCTTCAATGCATTTAGGTACAAGCGTTTATACTATCCGTATCGGAACGGCACCGGCACGTATCGGCACCGGTCTGACCGTCCAACATTCTCGCAAAGAATACTTCAGCGGTTAGTGCCGGTGCGAATAGTAGTATGCATGCGTTCCGACTCTGTTCAGACTAGGCTGAAAATCATGAGTCAAATGTTTGTAGATCCTAAGATTAAAACTTGGACTTTTGCATTTTCTCGCCAAAATCTATAGGATTACATGAGAAAAAGGCAAAAATTTCTATTTACGCAAGGTACAGTGCAGCCTAAGATAATACTCGGAAAAAAGGTGGCTGATGCGAGGGTTGAATTAAAACCAGTATTGACGGTGAAGCCGTCAAAATCCTTCGAGATTCGTTCATAGGTCACTAAAGACTACAAGATATTAAAATTTGAACGGAACGTGTCTTTGCGGATAGTAGAAATACTACTGTCCGAGTCGGAACGGTGCCGATACGGATACGGAACGTGTCTTTGCGGATAGTATAAATACTACTGTCTGAAACGGAACGGTGCCGATACGGATACGGAACGTGTCTGTGCTGATAGTATAAATGGACCTTTAATCGAGTAGCTCGATCTACTCGGGAGAACGGTTTAGGAAATATCCGCGGTACCGCAGTGGCTTCGCGGGGTAGTTCTACAGGGTAGATTAGGCAAATTTGTCGGGCAGGCGCGTAGAACCGACGTAGACAGTCCGTAGGACCGTATTGATTAGATTCGAAGGGGTCGCGAGAGAATCGTCGCTCGGATGATAGGGGGGGTTCGAGAGAGGGAGAGAGAGGGAGAGAGAACTGACGTGTTTTCGTGTTACAGACGAGCTGGGCATCAACAAGGACAGATACAAGTCGCTCGCCGACGAGATGGACTCCACGTTCGCCGAGTTGGCAGGATACTAAGCCGTTTCGTCCTTCCGTGCTTCCGTTCGACGATCGAGATTATCACGCGGGGAGATTGTCATGCGGGGATACGTGTATACGGAACTTGCTGCGACAATTCCGTAGCCACGGGCCGCTTCTCGTTGCTCTCGGCAGGGGAACCGGAGGGGATGCCGAGGACACGCCTCCACGGGGACCGGACGTGATTTATCTAAATTATGCGACGACGATGATCGATGTACTTGGTGGAGGATCGTAAGGAATTTTACTCTGTTACACTGTTGTACCAAAATATTACACGAGACCCAATAAACTGCTGCAATGTGGTATGCGTTACTAATTAGACACGCTTTCTATTTTTCTAGTCCGGTAGAGATCGGAAACCTCTTCTCTCGCGACCGGTTCCTCGAAAGAGAGGTCGACTCGATCGGCCAACCGCGAAGCTGCCACCACGCCGAACCGATATCGAGCAACGTTTTGCCTCGTGTTTACTTAATTTGTCGAGAATTTTTTAAATTATCAGAAAAAAATTTTCTCTTGACTTAATCATCTTTTAACAGTTGTAATATCAATTATAAATTTATTGATAACGTCCGCCGTCTTTCGCGCGAAGATAGGCAAATTAATTTTATACGCTTTATTGTATAAAATCATAATATACACGTTTCGTCCATGATGCGAGTCGTCTCTTTCGAGGTCGCGGAATCATCCCCCAGCGCGCGTGGTTCCTCTTCGGCGAAAAATTCACCTTCAGAATACCGTGTGAAATATTTTCTATCTACGTCGCGACTCGGTGTCATTGTAGAATCGCGAATGAATCTGCGGGTAGAACGATGTGACATTTCGTGGGACCGTTCGAGGATCCTCTACATCGTTCAGAGAAGGGTGGAGGGGGTAGGGGTGGGTGGGATGCACAGACTCGAACGTCGCGATGTAGAGTTTTTCAGAGGCACAGTTATAAGAGACGTTTATTAGTCACCAAGGTACTTATTAAATGTACACTGAACGTATAAATGTACACCGAATGGCATAGAAATTCAGGAGTACCGACTTGTACTATCCTCGGGAGTCATGAATAATTTGTATATCTACAGAACCGTTCACGGTCTCCTTATCTACTATTTACAGCTGATATTTATCGTCGGGAGGGGGGAGGGGACCTCGTTTCGCGACTGTGTGTGTGCAATAGTCTTTTTATACAACGCGTCAGCCTGTCTCGAGGATGCTCAAACACAGACAAAGGGGGGAAACAAACATAATTCGGTGGCGATGCGCGCAGGGATGAACGCTCGATACGCGAACATCGCATGGAACTGCGTTTCCAAATTGACGAATTCACGGTTGACAACAAATGCAAGATAATCACGGAACGGTATAACGCAAGTCTCGAGACTTTGTCGTGGTTCGTTTTATTATGCAATTTTTATTCGATTCGATTCGCCGCGCGGTCGACCGTTCGAGCGTCGCTCGTTCGAATCCGATGCCAATTTTGCAGCACTTCGATGTGCTTTTTCTTTTTATTGGAGCTGTACTGTATTGAAATTCTGTCGCAAGGTTGCTCTTTATAGTTAAAATAATTGAAGATAAAATGAATATATTTTTTTATTATAAATAATAAAAGCAATAATTGTAGATAAATAAAATAACATTTTCAATATTATTTCGTATAAACTGTTCGTTTAAGATCAATGAATTAAATTGCTCGTGGTGGGTTGCTGGTACAGCCCGTCGGCTCTTTTAAAATGCTAATAAAATCCGGTTTATTCGATTACGTTACAATAAAAACTGAATCTCCAAATCGTTGATCAATCTGCTGAATGCTTAATTAAAAAAAAAAAACCAACAGTATCGCTCCGGCAGTTTTCAACTTAAAACGAACGAGACACGATCTTTCGTGAATTTTTCATCGGATCTTCGCGAAGCTGCAGAATGCTCGGACAGTAAAGCACGCGAGTAACACGACAAAGTATAGAACCAGCGTTCTACCGACTGCTGATCAATATTCATTTGCCAACTGGACAGTGTGTGAACGCTGTAAGAGCACATTTACGTTGGAGCTGCGATAGAAGCTGCGGAGCGTCGATCAGCTAAACACTATCTTGCTTTGGTGTGTTCGCAGCCGTTGAGCAGCAATAAAAAAGCACGGTTTTTGTTCTGTTGTTAATCACTCCGATAAGATTAGGAATCAAATGATCAGCGCAGATCGTTCAGCAATAAATTCGTCAGCTATTTTTAACATGCTACCACGCTGAATTTCAAAATCATTAAAAACATTAACAGTTTATCGCAGCCCCGACACGAATACACTCTCAGAGGACCGAAACCCAGACATGCAACGAAACAAATGTACAAATATTCTGTGGCGCGGGCACAATATCTACAAACAAACAAGACGAGATAGCACACACGTACATCCAAAACACGGACATCATCATGTATATGCGTTTGTGTGTGTGTGTGTGTGTATATATACAGAATCCATATATACCAAAACAAATTATAACAATGATCGAAAACAACGAACAATTAGTAGAGAGTATAAACATTCATCTAGAAAAAAAGAACACTTCCTCTGTCACGATCGACGACAGAACGCGTCCTGATTTCGGAGTATTTCGGCTGGATAGGCCTTCACGCGAGAAACTTCCCTACAAAGCTCGCACGATCGTCCTCGCTAGCGAATAAATCGCATCGTTCTCCTTACGTTCGAGAAGTGAAAAAAAAAGAGAAAGAAAAATAAAAACAATTCCGCTCCGATCGTTCCCGCGAAACGAAAGAGAACGTGGTGCTCGTGTGCGAAAAAGAAAAATTCTCTCGGCAAGCGTCGGAAACACGACGACCATCATACCAATGCCCACTCTCTGTACAGAAAATTCATTCTCCGCCGCGAACACGCTGATTCGTCCGGATCGAGGACATCGAGATCGTCGTAGCGATCGGGCACCGATCTACGGTGATCTTCCGCCGGGCAAACGTAGAAGATCAGCCGATAGAACGTCGTCCGATCTCGTCCGCAAGACGTAATAGACTGCGGATCTTTATGCAAAATGTCCTGTATCGCGATCGCCACGTAAAACTGCATATATTCCTCGTTCAGGATTTTCGCATGTTGTAAATAAAATATCGACAATCTGGAATTTCTAAAATCGTTTTGCACCCTCCGTAGCTGGGTCGTTTATGTTCACGGCTAATTTTGTCGCTGTTCTAGGCTTTTAAAAATCTACAAAATTCCCGGAACACGCATCGAAGACCCTGTCTCGATACGCGATCGTTGGTTGAACGAAATAAACTCGAGCAATCTCGCGCCGAACGTAAACGATCCAGATCGCGGACGGAGGGTCGAACCGCGGCCATGATTTTCGTCACGAGTGCATAAAATCCGCAGTCCAGTAATAAATAATGCGCTGCGAAACTATACACAGTCTCTACCAATGATTATTCGCCTAGAATTGTACAACGATTCGTCACCTAAAACAACGTTATCAAAAAACCATTAGACTATTTGGTGTGTGTGTGTGAATGTGTGTGTATGTTGAGATTGCACGCGACATCGTGGCCGTTCTGTGGCGTATTCGCGAAAACTCCGGAGCCATGGAACGGGCTCGAGAAAATAAAGAAAGTAGAAGAAAACTGACGAAGAGAAAGGGGGAAGAAAACGTGGCGACGTCCACGACGATTCTCTCGCTAATAAAATAGTACGGAGGGCCGGTGGTGCGCGCGCGGTGGGATCGTCGAGGGCGAAACGATACGACGCAGGTACGTTTTTAGAAAAGCGAAAAACGATTTGGTCCTACGGTACGAAAAACGTTACCACGGTGTCTTCCCCACGGGCGGATGTGTCGGTTCCTGGATAATTGGCACACAGAGAGAGAGAGATACGCGGCGATCGCCGTGCGTTTCACGTTTCCGCGAGAGGCCGGTGCCACTTCGACCGTGTGTCCACGTGGCGAAGAAACGTGGAGCAGTCCTTCGGTTCTTTTTCTTTTCCCCCCCGGACAGCTTATGCCGGAATTTCGGAGAACTTCGCTCGCGACTCGGACAATGTGGAATAAATCAGGCGCAGCTGGTTGGCCAAGCCAACGAACGAATCAAAGTATAATTGCCGGAGGCGTCGCTCGAGTGATTTGAACGCGTGGCAACCGCGTCACGCGGTGAAACGAAAATTTTTTCTCCCCTTCCCCGCTTGGACGAAGATATTCCGTTCGAACGGAACATAATCTTCGAATCCCGTGGCGAATCGCACACCGTCGCGAGAAAATTCTCCGACGTCGTCGTCGTCGCGCGCGCGCGCGAGCGTGCAGCTCTTGGAACGCGAAACACGATTTATGCGATCTCAAAAATAGAGACGATCGCCGCTTCTTCTATTTAGTTTGTTTCTCTCGCTCGTTCCACTGTGCACGGCCGTTGCAGCTCGGAAAGGAACGTGAACGCATCGTTCTCATCGGCTCGCGCGTCAGCTTACACCCCCTAATTGCAACTTATTATATCGTCCAGCTTAATACTTATAGCGAATACTCTGTACAATTGGTAAATTAGAGACGCTCTACACACGTCGGACTCGCGTACACGCCGCGCTAATTAGTCTCGAGACCGAAAGCAAACGTTCGTTTTTCATTTCTTTTTATTTTATTCTTTTTTATTTATTTTCGTCCGAAGAGAAAGAAATCTAAAAATCGTCGAATGACCAACAGTGCCGGTCGTTCGTTACGTTTAAAGTACGGCGCGTATGAAAATATCAATAAATACAAGGTGTTCTTGATTCAAGAGGATGAACCCTAGCGTTTACGTTAAATTCCTCGCGAGATATCAAGAATATATCTATATGTTACAAAGGCAATGGCGACGCGCGGAAATTTTGCTCGCGAATGACCCCGATTATACGCAGTGTTCCATATTCTCTGTTTTTTCTTTTTAACGCGCGCGCGCGCGAGAGAGACAGAGAGAGAGTAACTCTTTTCCTTTCCTATTTTCTGTTTTGTCACTTTTCTTTTCTTTTTTTTTGTTCTCATCGTCGTTTTCGTATTTTTCTATGTTTTTTTTGTGTTTTTTTTCTTTGTTCATCGTTCGTCTGTTTAATGGTTATAATGTACAAGAAAAATCATACGTTCGTTTCTCTTTGTTTTCGTTTTTTCGGGTCTACATAACAGTGGGTAAATGCACTGTAGACATAATTCCGAGAATGCTCCCCAGAGGAAAAAACGGTAAAAATTGTCCCTATGTTACACGACGATTGCAAATGTACAATTCCCGATCTGTGCTTTATACAGATATTATACGTATAATATCACCTATGTACAAAATAACGTAAAAATTAACAAGTGCTGGGAACGTGTAAAAATTGTGTAACAAAATAGGCTGAACCCCGTGTTGACGAGGTCGAGGGACCCGGAGTTTCGAGAAAACCGACTTTGAAAACACCTATCGTCGACGAAAGTTTCCCATTCCGTGTGCATAATTTATGCGTTATGCAACCGCGACCGCGTTTCGACGAACGCCAGAAAGAGGACAAGATATACCCAGGAAACAAAATCAGAAGAACAGACACGAAGATGACAGAAACGAGAGGAACGCGAACCACGCGAGAGCACGCGCCCAGATCGAAAAGAAAAAAAGAAAATCCGTCGTCTCTTGCCTCTCTCTCTTTCCATTTCCTTCTCTCTTTTAGAGATGAGATGTTCTAACGTTTGTTTCGCTAACGTTCTCCTGGGGTCTCTTATATATTACTATTTTCCTTCTTCGTTATATTCCATTGAAAGAATCTCTCGTAAGCTCAAATAACTTAGTGACTTATACATATAGAACAATAATATGTAAAATGAAAGAGAGAGATGTCATGCGTGTGAGTGTGTGTGTGTGTTTGTTTATGCTACAGACGGTCACGACGCGAAGAACTGTTGTAGACGTTGCACCGTTCTACGATCCAGGGCGCACAGGTCGAAGTCGAACGTCTTCTTTGTGATCTCGTACTGACCGGTCTCAGCGATCACTTGCACGACTCTCTGCAGCTCCTGGTTGTCCTGCAGGGTCATGATCTTCTGTTGCAGATCCTTCAACTGTGAGACATAGTCCTCGGAGAATACAGGTGGCTCGCCCATGTCCGAGTCGACCAGGGTGCTGTTCGTCGAGTCGGGCGCTACTTGCTCGGCCTCTGCCTCGACGTTCTTCTCGACCGCCTGCTCGGTAGTAGCCCTGTCTTCTTTCTCCTTGGCTATGTGCACCTGGTCCTGGTCGACCGCCACGGGCGATTGACTCGAGGAAACCGGCTCCAACGGCGGCGACGACGAATGTCCACGATGATCCTTCTCCCGCTTCACCACGTGCTCGTCATCGCCTTTGCTCTCGCTCCGCCGTTTCCGCTTCCGGATCTCCTTTTCCTCGCCCTTGCCCTTCGGCTTGTCCCGCTTACTCCTGTCCACCTTTTCCTTTTTAATCTCCGTTGGCATCGCTGGTGACACGGGCTTCGGCATCTCCGTCGGCTCCGACACCGTCAGGTTCTCCGTCGGCTCCTTCTTGATCACCGGCTTCGACTCCGTGAACGAGTCATCGTCGACCGAAGGCGCCGAATCGCTACTATCCCTCTCCGGCATCTCCGACATAAGTGCCATCAAAGGATTAGCTGCGGGAGCATTGGGCACGTGGTTCTGCTTCTCCGAGGACGTCTTTATCCTCTCCCGCTTCTCCTTCTTGTCCCTCTCCTTGCTACTGTCCCGCTTGTCCTTCTTGTCCCTCTTCCTGTGCTTGTGCTTCTGCCTGTCCTTGTCGCTCTTGCCATCTTTCGGCTTCTCAGACTTTTCGGTTTTCTCCGGTTTCTCCACCTTCGGCAACTTCTCCTCTTTTGGCTTCTCCGGTTCTTTCGGAGGTTTGGGAGACTTCCGACCGTCCTTCGTCGATTTGTACTCTTGACTTTTCTCTTTCTCAGTTTTCTCCGGCTTCTCGGGTTTTTCCGGCTTCTTCTCGCTAATCTTCAGCGACTCCTTCGAGCCTGATCGCTCGCCCTCTTTGTACTTGTCTTTGCGTTCTTTATCCCGGTCCTCTTTGTGTTTCTTCTTGTCCTTCTTCTTCTCGCTCTTCGAGGAGTCCGCGACGCTCTTCGAGCTGTCCTTGGTTTTCTCTTTCTCCTTGTTCTTTTCTTTCTCTTTTTCCGAAGCGGGCTTCTTCAGCTCCTTCTCCTTAGACTTCGGCGACGCCGGTCGCTTCGCGGGTGGCAACGCCGAAGGACTCGCGGGTCTCTTCAAGGATACCGGGGAGGGGGGGTCGTTTGTTCGACGGGCTCGAGTGACTCTTTGCCGGCGGACTGGAAGGCCTCTTTGATTTCTCTTTGCTACGGTTCTTGGTCTTCGACTGGTCTTTCAGCTTCTTGTCCTTCTTCTCATCGATCTTCTCCTTTTTGCTCTCCTTGTGCGGCGAATCCTTCAGCTTCGAGGTCTTGTCCACCTTCTCGGACTTCTCTGCGGTGACCACTGGCTTTGGAGCCGACGATTTCTCTGGCTGTGCTGGTTTCTTCGCCTCCTGCGACACCTTCGTCGGCTTCAAGGGTGTGCCGAACAGTTCAGCGAAGGAATTCGATGTCTTCGACTCTACTGTCTTGTGCTTTTTCGTCTCGCTCCCGCTCAACTTTGGCTTGCCAACCATAGTTGGAGTCTTGTTATCGCTTTTCTCGGCTGAACTCTCGGAACTCGACACTACCACCTGTCGGGAAAACCATTTTCATACAAATTATCGCTGGTAGCTGCAGAGAAAATAACACTACGGAAGAGCTTCAATAAATCGATCTTCAAAAGAAAAACTAAAATCCTTAAGCCGCAGAAATTTTTCTTTCGGTGCGAGAAGTTTAGCAGATTGAAAATGATCTTATGGAGGGTGTGTTTCGATCCGTAGAAGTGTAAAGAAACATGGATTAAGATTTTAAGGCTGAAGCTGAAATTCTCGAATTGTAGAGATTCTGTTTTATCATGTTAAAATCAGTGTAAATGAAAATTCAAGTTATAGATCTATTTTGACTTGCAAATATTCAAAGCGCAAATTGATTTTCAAAGCGAAACTTCAAAGAGACAATACTTACGCCACCACCTTTCAACAATTTCCTCCTAAATTCATCGGAGGGGTAGTTAATGATCTCGGTGTGCTGCATCACGGCTGAAATGGCAGGGCCACTGGGTTGCAATACAAGATCATACAGAATCTCGATCTTTTTGGTTCCCTCATCTTTGTTTTTCAGGTAGATATGAATGGGAATTTCGAAGCCAGCATAACCGGACTCTTTTATCTCGAACGGTGGTTCCTTCAACACCCTCTTTGGTTTCGAAAATGTTTGGTGTAATTGAAAAACCACTGTAAAAGAAGATTAAATGCATTAGAAGGAGGTATACAGGCACTGGAGGAAGAAGAAGAGTAGAACGGTTGAAAAGTTGCGTATACCTTTCTCAACATAATGATGTATGTCAGCGTTCTCGACACCCCGCACAAACACTTCCCAATCATGAGTATATCCCTCGGGTGTCTGGCGCGTACGTAATGTGGATGAGTGGCCGCATTGTAGGGTGATGCGAATTGCCATTCTCTGATATGAAATTTTCCAAATGTTCTTCTCCAAAGAAAAAGTAGAGGGGAGTCGGTTGCCGCGGGTAAACACAGAGACGTGATTTACATTACATTTTTATTTATCTCTGTGAACGTGAATGAAACTGCTGGCGAGTCCTCGATTATCTGGCCCATCACAGAGCGCCGGTGACGCGGTGAACCATCGTACGCCGACCTTTATGCTAGATGTGCAGGCAATGACAGCACTTCTCCCCTAATTTTCGTGCTCTCGAGATTCTGGTGCATCGTTTGGTTACACTAGTTCTGTATGAAAGTGTTAACCACCTCATTAGAACAGAATTGCGTGTAGAACGAGGTGTCTGCCGGAGGCGATACGCCCCGTTACAGTTGGAGGAATTCTGTGGTTTTGCTTAAGGCTGAATTCGACTCGATTATCAACAGGTAAACTTTACACCAACGAGAACTGGCCGCCATACTCGTTGCTCCGTACACCAGAACTTAATAATGGTCGGAGACCGCCATCTGATGGACAACACTAAGCCTCTAGGGAACTGTGCCAATGAACATGTTTTTTCGAATTTTGTCCAAACCTTGGTGGACTCGGTGACACACTATTTATTATTAGAACATCTTCCTCTGGAACGTTTCGACGGTCTTTATTTGCTCGGAGAACCCGGAGGACCGCGAGGACTTTAACTCGAGACACAGATCGAAACACTAAACTTCGCATTAGTGTTCCAAACCAATGTTTACAAGAAATCCATGGTTTAAAATAGTTATTAAATTGCTGGACCGATACGCACTTCATTCCAGACCAATGAATAAACGTATAGCTCAGCAATTGTTGTAATATATATTTTTACATCTTTGGGGAATTAACGTCCATCCAGTTTGGGGAATTTTTTGTTTTTGATGGTGACAACTGTATGTTTTAATAAAGAACCAGAATGTTATTTACATTACGATAAATGTAACCTGTAGACTGTTTGACAGACCGTTCTATTTGTTTATTAACAAGCATGTTGTCTGCGATTATTAAAGAGCACCAGAGTAAACAGACGGCTAGGAAAGAGCGGCAGGGTAACTTGCGAATCGTTGTACAATTGTATTTTTGTTAGTCACTGAGAACTTTTGATCGAAACACTAGACTTCGCATTAGTGTTCCAAACCAATGTTTATAGGAAATCCATGGTTTAAAATAATTATTAAATTGCTGGACCGATACGCACTTCATTCCAGACTAATGAATAAACGTATAGCTCAGCAATTGTTGTAATATATATTTTTACATCTTTGGGGAATTAACGTCCATCCAGTTTGGGGAATTTTTTGTTTTTGATGGTGACAACTGTATGTTTTAATAAAGAACCAGAATGTTATTTACATTACGATAAATGTAACCTGTAGACTGTTTGACAGACCGTTCTATTTGTTTATTAACAAGCATGTTGTCTGCGATTATTAAAGAGCACCAGAGTAAACAGACGGCTAGGAAAGAGAGGCAGGGTAACTTGCGAATCGTTGTACAATTGTATTTTTGTTAGTCACTGAGAACTTTTGTTAAGAGTAATATTGTTTTGACAGAACAAAAGAGAAAAGAGGCTGTCCAAGCTGCTAGTAATTTGACACAAGCTCTTGTCGATCATTTAAACGTGGGGTGAGTATGGGGTGCCATTTTATTTATGGTGCATATTGATCACGTAAATATTTTATGTTGCAGTGTGGCCCAGGCATACTTGAATCAGAAAAAATTGGATGCAGAGGCCAAGCAGTTGCAGCACAGTGCAACAAATTTTGCTAAACAGACGCAATCATGGTTAAACTTAGTGGAATCATTTTCTAGTGCCCTGAAAGAAATTGGGGATGCGGAAAATTGGGCACGTAGTATTGAGGGAGATATGAGGACTATTGCAACTGCATTAGAGTACTCTTACAAAGGTACATGATTGTTATAATCATTATATTTCATGAGAGTGTACATATTTTTAATTGCAGCAACCCAAGAAGCTCAAGGAACCAGTGCTACATGAACATATTCAATGGTGCAATGATAAGACTTAAATAAATGCTATATTCTTATTTAAGAGATCATAGATGTAAGAATAATCGTGTATTGTTGTAAAATTCTCCTTATTTTCTGTTTATATTAATACATGTTGAAATAAAAATGCTTTTTTACGTTGGGAGTTAAGTTGGTAGAGACCTGGAGATTGTTACAAGTTCTAAATGTGTTGGCAACAATGTTTCCTCACTGGTAATTTAGGATCCAGTGTTACCAACGGTACTTAACCGCTGTTGTTAGGTTAGCGAAAAATATGGCGGCCGGCCCGATTGCCGAACGTAACCAAGGTATATTTATTTTCTACAACATATATTTCAAACTCCTAACAATTTCTTACATGTTCAATAATACGTATATCTAATTCTATGTATACTTACATTTTTGCAGTGTAAAATAACTAAACAATATTGAGTCGTGTTAGGTTATCTGTATATAAACATTGATTTCTCCATTTTCGATTGATATATTAGTTATTTATAAATAAAACACCTCTCTTTTTCAGATGCTACGATATACGTGGGTGGCCTGGACGACAAAGTTACAGAATCCCTCATGTGGGAACTGTTTGTCCAGTCAGGACCAGTGGGTATGTGTTTTAATATTATTTATTTATTGTTCTAAAATGGTGACTAAACAATTAACAATTCATTTGTTTCAGTCAATGTCCACATGCCCAAGGACAGGGTGACTCAAATGCATCAAGGCTATGGGTTTGTAGAATTCATGGGAGAGGAGGATGCAGACTACGCCATCAAAATAATGAACATGATCAAACTCTATGGGAAACCCATCAGAGTGAACAAAGCAAGTGCTCACCAAAAGAACTTGGATGTGGGGGCCAACATATTTATTGGAAACCTTGACCCGGAGGTGGATGAGAAGCTGCTGTATGACACGTTCAGTGCGTTCGGAGTGATCCTACAAACACCAAAGGTAATGCATCTCTAACATTTACCCCTGAATCAAAAACATTAAACCCTACTTCCGTTGCAGATAATGAGGGATCCAGAGACAGGAAACTCGAAGGGCTTTGCATTCATAAACTTTGCCTCGTTCGATGCGTCCGATGCCAGCATAGAGGCTATGAATGGCCAATATTTATGCAACAGACCTATCTCGGTGTCCTATGCATTCAAACGCGACGCCAAGGGCGAAAGGCACGGCAGCGCAGCCGAGCGATTATTGGCTGCCCAAAATCCTTTAAGTCAAGCCGATAGGCCTCATCAACTGTTCGCGGATGCACCTCCATTGGCGCCTCCGCCCATGCCAAATTCCAACCCAGCGGTTCATCAACCGACCCATCATCCTCAGCACCATGTGATGCATCACGGAATGGTAGTGCCACCCCCGCCTCCACCTTCAACACCAGGACCACCAATGGGACATCCTCCACCTCCCCCAGTTCCACCACCCCCATCCAGCGGTTTTCCTCCATCGAGCATTCCTCCACCCCCGTTGCCTCCCATGTCGATGGCATCCCATCCTCCGCTGCCACCTGGAATGCCACCCCCATTGCCCCCCCATGCCAGTACCGACATCCCAGTCGCAACAAACGGCTCCCAGAATGATGGCACCTCCACCTCCTCATTGGGGAGTCACTGGTCCTCCGCAAGGCCAATTCCCACCACCACCACCACCTTCTTCAGCGGGAGCACCGCCACCCCCACAGTTCGGACAGTTCCAACCTCCTCCTCCGAGACCTCCACCTGGTTGGAGGCATCCACCACCTCCACCCGTATCGCAAGGAGGTCCTCCTCCACCACCACCACCTCAATTCCGACCTCCTTTCCCACCAAGAGGTCCTCCACCTCCGCCGCCTCCTCACGACGCCAATCAATATTAATTTTATTCTTCGTACCACACCTTCGTCAGACATTATAATTGTACATGTAATATAAGGACTGTTCACTGCGTTCATCGCCGTGGGCCTAGACGCAGATGTTCGTTGTACAAATATGCATTTTGTACATGAGTTTCGTAATAAACTTCCTGACTGATGATCACGAGTGTCGTTCGAGCGTCTCCTGACCTCGTCTGCCTCCATCTGAGCAAACTGTGCCCTAGATCAATTGCAAAGATCTTGTTGCGAACATTGTTTCCGGTCCACGTTTCAGTAGAATTGCAGATCTGCATACGTGTTTCTCCGCATTCTGAATTGTCCGGCACAATGTGTAAAGTGTGGACCGGGCCGGTTTTGCCTGAAGATCTTCGATCGCGCCTCAGACCAAACAGGACAAGTTCGCGGAGCTAGGCCGTTTAGCTTATCGATCGGTGCTCGCGTGTGAATAAGGACATACTAGGCTCGTTTTATCGATTATCTCAAGCCTACCCTGTCCAGTCTTTGATAATGGCGAACGGGCAAATGAGCGGCAAAACAGTTGTCCCCGAGCCGGTCTCCGAGTCGAACGCGGCGTTCTCCCGCGCGTCGGTGTTCTTTCGTCCGGCGAGAACGAGGAACGTTGTGCGCGTCGGTCCCATGTCACCAACCTGGTAAGTGAGGGGAACAGGTGTCTGGGACGGTAAATTAAGCGGCGCCGGCGTCGCGATGCATTCTGAAAATAACGCGATTTTTTTAGATCGTTCCGTGACTCAATGCGGTGGCTCCATCGATCCGTGCCGCTGCCGCCTGGCCGTTTATTCACGGAAAAATCGCTCGCGACCGTTCCCGTTCGTTTCGATCGTTCGACGATCATCGATGGCCGGATGATGCGCGACGAGTCGCGATATGGCGCGGCTGTATTACGAGTGCAGCGCGGATTTCAGGAACATCACCGACGACAGCATTGAACCGATCAAACCGTACGCCTGCACCCCGGACAAATATTGCCTGTACTGCTGCTGCAACAACCAGTGTTGCCTCCTAGTGCAAAGACGGCCACCGCGACATTTCTGGGAAGCCTGGTACTTCTGGCTGGGCGTTGCTTTACTCGCTGTGTTTATCGTGTCTTCGGTAAGCGGCTCAACTGCGCTCGCAACCGGAAAACAGTCTGTCCGTGTCTCAAGCACAAAGACATTCCAGCTTGTCCCACTTGTTTCTGCATTCCACGGAGCTTGTACACTTCGTCGGCTTAAAAATCGCCGATTTAGATGCAACCTAGTTGCTGCTTTTAGCTCTCGTCATCGTTCGCAGCGATCCATTGCTTTTTTTCATATCTTTTAGCTGCTGCTTCGGTGGCGTCGTTTATGTCATCTTTCTGCCACTGTACGCTACTGTAGCCAGTTCGTGTCACCTTTTTGGACCATGCGTCATCACAGTGGCTTCCCGCTGAGCCCTCATCTCGAGCTGCGCGCCATTATGCTCCCTTGTTCTCCCACGGAAAACGATTTATATTATTATATTTGCTGCGGCAATTTTTTAAAGTTCTAATGCTGTATGAAAATCGGTAATTTATTTTACGTCGTCCTCCTGCTACCGTAAAGCATTAGTCGGAAGCGTCTCGTTGTTCCTCGCACCCGCGTATATGCGTCCCATGCACGTCGTCGTTAGACCCGCAGAAAAATCACGTAGTTCGCTTGATGAGGGCCGTTCATTTATTCTAAGGGTGTGTTTCCGATTCCTTTTTTTTGGTGCCCAGGTGAGCAGCTACATAGTCAGTAATTGCAGACATAATATTCAAGGTGTACCACTAGCGCACAACGCGCACGCCAACAGGCAAACCGACCACCGCGACAGTCGTCCAGGAAGCGACCAGAACGAGGTATCGATAAGTATAATACCGACGTCGGAGTTTTTCCCGTCGCACAGAAAAATGTTCGTAATCGCATCCCAGCCGGCCGTCAATCATCTCAGTGAGTATCTATCAGCGTGAACCTGAATCGAATCTCCAATTATAATACGCCCGTATGTACTACTCGCGCCTCGTCATTCGCCGTCGTAATCAGGGACGGGTTAACGAGAAGGATGTTAATGCGCGATTAAGGCTGCGGTTACGCTGATCTGCACGCGCCTTTCAACGAGATTTCGGCGCTTTCGAACTGCCCCGCTCCGTTTTGTTCCTTCATTTCCGCATTTCTGCGTGTTCTCGCGATAGAAACGAATTTCAAGTACTCTGCCACGTGTCTCGACAGAAACGCGATCGGAAACCGCGTTCCGTATAACCGCAGCCTAACCGGGGGGGTTTAACGAGTAGGATGTTAATGTACGATTAATTCGCGACGAGCTTCGATCGATCCAGCGCGGGAAAAAAACACACGGAGCAGTCCTAGCGAAACTTGTTTGCGGGCAAAACAAGGATGCCCGTCTCTGCCGATTAGGTTCAGGGACGGGGATCACCGATGATCCGGGTCCAATCTCGCGGCAACGATAATGAGGCCCGTGTGCATTGATTTATATTGCAGCGCCTGTCGTCGCATGAAGCCCCGCGTCCCGTTTTCACGGGATCGATTATGTCGAGCACGAAGACGACGATGACGACGACGACAACGTCGGGAGTTGGAGGAGTCGGCCGCAAGATGATCGCCGGGAATTACGCGGCGTAATGTCCTCTGAAAGACAGTGGCCGCCGCCTCGGCCGAGCTTTGATCTAACAGGCCGCGCGATTATGGCACGCCGGGCCATTAACGATAAACGCGTCTTTTTACGCGGCAGCGCGTAACGACCGGTAACGGATATAAAACGACCCGATCGCGGCTAACAGTCGCGGCCAAATGAGCAACGATTTCGACCGAGATTATGGTCGTCGCCGCGCGTACACCTCCATAGGTACCTCGCGTCATCCCATTCCAACTCCAGCCCCCCTCGAGGATCGCATCGACCGACCGCGCGACACTGTTGCTCGCTTTTAACCGGGCCGAGGATGTTTATCTGAAATTCAGCATAACAAATTTGCTAAAGATTAACCGGGAGATGTTTATTCGGTGGACGGCCGCAGCCTTCGAGAGGCTAAATCGCTTCTGCTCGCCCGGCAGTTTGTGTAAATTGCCCGGTAAAAGCGCGGATTTGCATAAACATCCGCCGCGCCGCGTTGCGCCGCGCCGGCCCGCTCGCGAGAGATCGCAATCTGTGTCATTACTTCGCCCGTAGCTGCTTCTGCACGGTTAGAGGACATGCACCCTAGAAAAAAATGCAGTCGATGAACTAAATACACACGCCGTTGGGGGAGTTGCATCGCGGCGACGACCTCGCCCACCACGGAACTGGTCCGAAATACTGTTTTCGTGCCGGTTGTTGACGCCGGGGATCGACGAAGTCTCGAATGATGTCTACGATTCTTCTGGATCCCTCTCTCGTGTTGCTGTTGTTCTGCACAGGGTATCGTTTTTAATCTGCACGAACAAACGTTGGCAAACACTAGGACGCGCCAGCGCCGCCTCAGGACCGCGGCCGATACAAAATACCGTCAAGTAAACCACTAAATTATGCAATTATACCGTGTTTAGTGTCGTTTTAATCGGAAAATGCTACAAATAAATTGGTGAAAGTCCCATTAAATAAATAATGAGAGATAAAGCAGTTGTGTAATTGGATTAGTAGTGGTTCACTGGTTATTGCAGCTACTAAGTGTGCGCAGTCACATTGAAACTACATTGAAGAAAGTCAAAATGCCGCCGGTGTTGGTGAGTCCTAGTGCGAGTCGATCTTAACTCACAGACTGCGGATCTTTCTGCAAAATACAAACTATTTCCGGAATGCCTACCGTGTATTTTAAACACGCGCACAAATGCATAACGATCCGCAGTCGTCTACTCATTACCGTACGGTTAATTGTTTTCAAGCCCGAGAGGAATTTTAGAAAGCAACGAGGTTCGATCGGAACAGTTGATCGAGTTGAAATTTCAATTGAAACTTCCCGCGTTTCTACAGACTGCAGTGCACACCATGTTCGAGAACGTTTGAAAGTCCTCTCTGCCTGAAGATTGGCTCGATTTGGGAGCACAGCCGATCGAAACTCGTTCCTGACTGGGCGTAGCTCCCATTAACAATTAAGAAGACACGTTCCTCGTACCGGGCCGGGCACGGAGAAGATCGGTGGCTAATTAAAAAGGACAATCGCGAGTTTCCCGTCCCTTTCTCTCTTGGAACTATTCGTCTTCCCTCTCGAACCTGCTCCCCATCTTGAGATCGATCCCGCGATAACGATCGATCGCGGTGATCTTCGTGGAAGAGAGAGAGAGAGAGTGGAACCAGTAGAAACACGAACGTGCGTTTGTCTGTCGATCCTCCGCGTGACGATCGATCGGGGATCGATACGCTCCGGATGAAGCTTGCACTCGCTTAAAAGGTGAAATAAATCGGCCACGAGTTCATCGTTCGATATTAATTCTATCCGTTCGCGCAATTACTGGCTGTGATGATGTCAATTAGAAAATTAGACGGTGATCCATGGCGCGCGCAATGGCGTCACCGGTTTAAAAGTAGCCGCGGTATCTGATCTAATCGTATTTTTAATTGGCGTCGGGACGCACTGGATTAATATGCACCGAAAGAAAGGCCGATACACGTTTGACATTTTCGCACCGGTGTGTGACTCTTGCGTGTGTAAGCGTGCTCGTGTGTGTCTGTAATTAGAGCCGCGTAGGACGGGAGTGGAAAATGGTGTACCATTAGCATAAGATTCGTCGGGCGCACCGAACACGACGGCGGCGTCGCGGCGTTCTCGCGAAAACCTTCGGCGAATAAAGAATATTCAGGTGTGTGCGTGCGTGTGCGATATGTTGTCGTTTATGTTAGCCTTAGTTTTTTTTTATTTTTCCCTCGAATCCCACGCTGCTCGCACGCTCGCTCGTTCGAGACACCCGTTTTAGTCGGGCAGCGAACGGGCCTCTCCGAGTTTCACACTCGAGGAACTCCAGTTCTCACGATTGAGTCGTTGATTTAATCCGCACGCTAATTATGCCAACGAGAACGGTCTTGCTGCGTGCGGATCGACAACGGACGCATCTCGAACAGAGACAAGAAAAATGTTATCTCCAGTTTGAGACGGTCTGGGTAGAGCGCTGTCTTGTTTGATGGATGACTCGGTCACGGTGTCAGATTTGAGTGGAGGACGTTCTTCGGAGCACTATTGAAAATATAAAAGCGTTAAACGTCACTCGAGCCACTTTGATCGCTCATTATGCACGCGGGCTGTTCCCGCTCCTTTTGAATCGAGGGCAACAATGCCACGCCCACTGAGGATACTCTGTATTAGATACCGATGTAGGCCACTCCCTGGGGCACCGTCTTGATTCCCAAGCAATTAAGACACACGGGACATTTTGATCACTCATTATGGCCACTGGTCCAGTTTCTTTCGAATCGAGATCTACCAAGCCACGCCCACTCTGTACTAAATACAGATGTACCCCTGGGGCAGTGTTTTGAGCTCCCAAAAATCGAAAGCAATGAAGTCACCACAGGACACTTCGATTGTTCATTATATAGGTACAGATCGTTCCGGTTCCTTTCGAACCGAGAGCAACAAAGCCACGCCCACTGAGAACGCTCTGCGCTAGATACAGGTGCTCTAGTTCCTCACAAATCAACCAATGCGAAATTCTTAAGGGAGCAGACTCGTTTTTACAGCATTGCAAGGTTCCGGGATGCGCGTTCTCATTTCTCGATAATAATGGGTGTTTCAGTAGTTAAAAACGCCAGATAAAAGATCGATCCAGGCCGCGATCGGCCTCGAAAGTTCTATTTTTTCGTTCACGAGGCGTAGTTTGCATTATTCGGCAGCGTAATCGGTATATGCTACCGAATAATGCAAACTCGTAAACGAAAAAATAGAACTTTTGAGACCGACAGCGGCCTAGATCGCTCTTTCATCTAGCGTTTTTCATTTCCAAAAAACCCGACCTTTGTATTATTAAGACGAGTCAACGACCATTGCCTCGCTGAAAACACCGGTTCTCGTTCGATCACCGAAGTTAAGCGGCGTAGGGCGGGGACGCACTAGGATGGGTAACCGCCCGGTAAAAAGCCGGGAAGTGGCCCCTGGGTGCGTTTCACGCGTTGTTGGCAAAATAGGTGGTTCGGAACCCACCTTAATAAAAAGTAGGTCCCGCTTGAAATTAGGCGATAGTTGAGGATTGATAAAGGGAGATGTGGTGGAATGGATTTGAAACCCCAAGGGGTTCAAATATCATTACATACAATTTAAGTATTATTAAAACGAGAGCGCGCATCTCGGAACCTTGCAATTCTAGAAACGAGACGCTCGTTCCGATGCATCGCAGGGGCCTACGAGGTGGTTGATACGCCCGTGCCCGGAGATCGAGCGCTCGCCGGCTCGATCGGGATCGCGTCGTCGCGTCACGGCCCGGCCGATCGCGATACATTTCAATAAATTAGCCGCGTGAAAGAAATCCTTGTGCTCCCTGTAAATCTTTTTACGGCGGCCACTCGATCCAGCGACAGCAGCGCGCCGCGCCGCACGCAATAAGAAGCGGTACGGGAGCAGACTGGCGGCGACCTCGTTCGACTGTAACGAAGTGTCATTCCGATAACCCAGGCCGGCTTTTACTGTCACTCGACGGACAACGATAAAGAAATGTGCAACCAGCGGGGCTCTGCTTAATGTTGCATGGACAGGAAGCCGAGCGAGGAATTAAGCTCTCGTCTCCGCCGTTGCCGGAGAGGATGCCGCTGCGCTGCTGGCCGAGCGCGATTGAGACGTCCGATCGCGAAACTATCTCTCACAAAAGGCCGGATAATTTTTTTTTACACCTCCTCCGAGACATTCGAGACGTTCGTCGAAAAACGAGAGAAAATCGTAATGGTCTCCGCTCAAGAGGGAGCGAGAGAGAGGGAGAGCGTGTCTATTCGGTGCTTCTCCCGTTTCGTTCTCTGTCCCGTCAAAGATTGGTTACATCTGGACGGCTCGGTATATATCAACGAGAGATACGAACGCGCTTACAGTCTAGACGTTATTGTTCCAATAAATCGGTCGAATTTACAAGATATTCGGCGCGGCGACGAGGGGCCTCGAGAGAAATAAAAAGAAAACGCGGCCGGAGTATCTTTGAAAGCGCCACGACCAGCAAGAATGTGAATTAAGCACGCCAGACGATTCACCGAAACGATCGAGCGTGCGGAGATGCTGCTATCGTTTAATCTATAAACCCATTAAGATATCGATCAACGGATCCGTCTTGCAGTACTTACAGAATATGTATTCAGCGTTCATTGGGCACAATCTGCCATATTTAGATCGGCGCGATAGAACGCGAGCGTTTAGTCGGAAAAGAGAGAACTGAAACAGAATTATGAAAGGAGGTTACGATCCGATCTGTGGTCTAATCAAAGTTTACTAGCCAATTCATTGTATTATACAACGTATGTACGCGCTGCTTATCTTCATCGTCGCTAAAGTTCGCGCCCCGTACGCGGACCTCGAGACATCCTACGAAGGAAAACCATATTGCGTTAGGGACAATTGTTTAAACCACCTGAGCACCTTTCTGCAAAACAGAAATTGTCTGCGTCTGCTGCGAGGAGCAGTTTAACGATACTTTTTCTTTTTTCATCCCTTACGCGAATAACCAAAACTGCGATACTAGATGATGTTCTGCTTTATAGTTTCGATGCATATTTTTTATTCGTTAATCCATAATGATTCGAGAACATAAGATCTACAATAATTTCTATATTTTGTCGACAAAAATGTTAATGAAGTTTTAAAGAGAAATTGAAAGTGGATAGCCGGCTACCCGATTATTGACGTAAGGGTGAAGACTAACCTTACCGTTGCCGCTGAAATGACTGATTATACAGAGCGGTCCTTTTAAGTAAGGCTACCAAAATATCTGTACAGGTTATTGCAATGCAAGAAATATTTGTTACGTGCAATATACCAAATATCTGGCAAGGATACTTATTCGCCAAGGTCATTTTTTTTCGGAGTTCTCAAGGTCATTCAAATGACCTTGATCTTCGAAAATTAAACCTTGAGAAAAAAATTTGCAAAGAATTCACATTATGCTGCCATCTGTAATGCCTTAAAAACATTTATGTCATCACAAATGAAGGAGATATTTAGGCGATTACATGCAGATGGATCACCCTGTATATTTTTCGTTTTAAAATACTCGAAACGATGAAGTTGCTTACGCGGAAATTCATTCGATAAATTATTGTATCCGAGCACACGTTGTGACAAAAATTGCGCAGAATATAAAATAAATAAAGCCTCGTCATTCTTATAAGCTGAAAGCATTTCAATTGCTCTCAGTGCTCGGTACGTTTAGCATTAACGATCGCGATCTAGTAATGTTTCTTGCAAACCGACGCGAACAATTTTTATCTTGCACGAAGACCCGCGGTCTCATCACGAGTCTTTTGCCCATGGACGAAGTACGAGCAAACTTACCAATGTTTCTGGACGGACACCCGCGTGCGACAATTGTTTCGCCGATTTTATGAAGACAGCGATTATCGAGCGGAATCGATCGGCGATCCGCGAGTCCCGCTGATTGGAAGCGATCAAAGGCTCCTGCGGGCTGCATCTGGAAGCCGTCGCCGCCGAAGTGTCCCGTGGCTACGTAAACGCGTACACGGGTCCGCGCTGGTGTCCCAATAAATCGGCCGGCTTTAAGAGACCTCGGCGGAGACGCAAAAAGACTGCCGCGACCCGGCGAAAGCGCGAATAAATTGCGAACACGGGACGGCTCGGCGGGAATTACGGCGGCGAGAGAGGGAACGCACGAAAGCGGAGGACAAAAGCAATTAGTCGGCTGGATAAGACCCTAACCGCAACAACATCTGTAGACCGATTTTTCCGAGTGTATTCCTGTCCGCGGGAAACTCTCCGCCTCTTAAATCCCAGGATGTTCGCACCGTGGACATTGATCCTGTGGATTTCGTGTTCAATCTCTTCAGGTATACACAATGCTAAAAGAAAGAAGCATTGTTAACCCCTTCGTATCCCTGGACGAGATAACTCGCGACCCAGTATTGGCCGATGAACGCTTTTGACGAGATATCTCGCGCGCCGATACTGATTCCCGCATTTGACGAGATATCTCGAGACCCGATACTGACCGATCGACGCTTTTGACGAGATATCTCGCCACCTAGGTAAATAAAATTAATCTCAACAAATTGATAGAGGTTTCATTCGCTTCCTGCTTTTACAAATCAGAATATTATTTATTTATTAACTTATATATTATTATATATTAGCTTATAAAATATGTTTGTCTATAGTGTCGAAATATTGGTGCTAGATGGCGAGATATCTCGTCAAAAGCGTTAATCGGTCAGTATCGGGCCGCGAAATATCTCGTCCAAGGATACGAAGGGGTTAATAGAAAAGCGTAAAAAATCAAATAAGAACTAATGCGAATCTGATACTTTAAATGCAATAAATCAATAATTGTTCAATACAATTTCTACATAAAGATATTGTTTGTCATTATATCTTGTAATTATACTGGGTGCTTCTCTCTTTCGCACGGTAATGTATACATTCTATAAAGTATGACCAAAAAATAGACACGCTCCCGTTTCAATAAAGTAATGTGAAACGGTCGCTTTCATTGCCCCGTAAAGGCGACGTTAAATTAGAGGATCAAGCTAAAAATCCGTCGAATCAGTTTTCACGAGCGCGGCTAAATGAAGAGGTCCGGCCGAGGTGCTCGTCGCTCCAGTCCCGTGGAGGCTCATTAAGCGTGGACGACCAGGCTCGTAATATGTTCCAACATGTTCCGATGTTGGAGATACATCGTTCGGAATTCCTCTCCTGGCCTGGTCCCGGTGTTCGGGTCCGTGTCTCCACGTCGGTACGGAAAAGAGGACGCTCGTTTCGAGAAAGAAGCGTGCTGGAGGGGCCCATTACGTGTCCCCACGAGGCGACGAAACTACGCGACGGAACAAATGTCACCGATGACGGAATTAAAATAGGTATAGAAGTAAATTGGTGGAACGGTGCGCGCCGTTGGCCGGACGAGGATAAACTCGATTCCGAAGGGAGAGAGAAAAAGATGGAAATAGAGTGATCGAGAGAGACAGAGAGAGGAACGGTGAGAAGAAGCGAGAAGCACGCTCTTCCAGTGGGAGGTACTAAAATTAGAGAAGCCCACGCGTGCTGCTGTTTCTTCTTCGAGCTTCCTTAGGCATTTTCAAATAGTCCTTTACGCAGATAACACGCGGCGTTTTCGCGACATCTACGGCTGTCAGTCGGCGGGGTTTCTGTGCTCGGTTACGCTCTCCAGTGACTCGCTTCGGTCTCCTTCCTCAGGATTCCAACCGGGGCGTTCTCCGTCAGCGCGGGACAGGTTCCAGGGACGGCTGTTAATCGCGTAATCTTCGTCGGAATCGTTTCTGCGTTAGGCACCGGTCGGCCGGTCTTTCTCAACATGATAACGCGCACCGGCGCGTCTTCTGCGAGTTCAGCACAAGCTCCGCGCGACTCCCGGAGCAGATAGCAGCCGAGAAATAGAGGACGGAACCTGCTCCCCGAAGAGACTCCCTTATCAATGAAATTGTCCGGTGCTCGCCGTGTGCTAAGTGATTCCTAGCCGATCCTTTTCATTATTGAGGAGCCTCGTGATTCCCGGAGCGGCCAAGGCACCCGGCATGCATACCGATCGATCGGGCATCGAGCCGGCAATCTGCATACATTTCCTCCTGATGCTCCTGGTTTGTCTGTCGGGCTGCGCGGTAGTGGAAGGTGAGTCCGGCCGGTTTCCGCTCGGGAAAAGGAGTAGCCGATTTTTCTGCCACCTTATCCGCAGGATATCGCCGCGATCTTAACGCGGTCGCATGTTGCCTTAAAATGCAGTTCCAACCGAGGAAAATAAAGTTCGAAAGTGAGATACTTGCAGCATGCACATCTATTTTCCAGCGGAGATAGCCCGCGCAATGTATGTCCGGTTTATCGTCGGTTAATTTATTGTGCATTTGCGCACGAACGAGCCGGGGCGTCAGAAACTGCTTTGATATTCTTTCCCCGTTATATGGATCTAGAATCGGTAATCCTGAATTAATTAGTAGTATATTCTCGTGAAAAATAATATAGTCCCAACAAGAACAATGTCCAACCGACGCCAATATAATTCTTTCAGCTTGCTTACACATGAAAACAAGTAAATTACGACCATAAACGTGGAGGTAAATACAATCTCGTCGAGTTAGAATCGCACGTTGCGGCAGCGTGACGCGAAAGAACGATCGCGGTTCAAGATAGATTGTTTCTTGAATAGAATTTCTTGATATTCACAGGCAGGAGATGCGTGTGTACCAGTAAGGCTTGCAAAGAAGCTGGAGTGGACACCTGCAGGACCAAATTTTCATGTTACACTGAGCTGATACTCACTGGGGATCAACAATTGGGGGAGAATGCGACTACCAGAGGATGCACTGAGTTCGTATGATTGAAAATTAGTAATTGGGTCAATTGGGAAACAATGATGTTTTATTTGCATATTATAATTTATCGATGTGTGATCTTCATGCGAGATAAAAATGTTGCGCAATTTTTTAATTGCGGTGGTGTATAAAATTCGCTGTGTGTGTATTGATTTTTATCACTAATTTACTTTTCCATTGATCGATCGAACGGCAGGTCTCCATTTATTTGCATGAATATCTGGTCGCCACTCTGACTGATGTTATCGTGTATAGTCATTTGTCCTCTGCCCACCGATGGCGGTCCCACATCGTTAATGTCAATCTCCCTTTTAAAGACTATTTTATTTCCTCGTACCGCGGATTTCAATGCGAAATAAAGTAGCGAAATTTTTCTTTTGCCATCGAATGTCTTCTACAATCATCCTCTCCGAGATCGTTGAACAGCAGCCGAAACTCATCGCTGCCAACGTCGCCCCTGTCAACGTTCCCCCGGTTTCCAAGCATTCGTCGAACCGTGCGAGGCAGACGTTCGAGGCAAACGCTGGCTTTATCTGTTTAGTGAAAAGCGGTTCACCGACCTCTAACCTTTTCCTGTTATTCGCCAATAAATTCCGACCGGCACCAGACAGCCGCTTTTGCCTCGAAAACGATTTAATTCGCCGGTTTCCGACGATTGACGTCCGCGCCGCCTATAAATTCACGGACGCCGCGCGTCCAGGCGGAGATAACCTTGACGTGATAATCGGCCACGAAAGGTTTTCACGAATTCTTTCTAACGACGACGCGACGCTGACACACGTCGAGATATCGGGGCGCTGTCGTTTATTTTTCAGCTCGTCCCATCGTTTATCTCCTTCGTCTTGGAAACGCTGCCAATTAAATTCGCGGCGCTATTATCGCCGCCGCGCAGCGACAGATAACCGAATATCAATTACCAGATTACCGCGGAGGAATTAATTTTTACGAGATATATATATACACAGTATGAGGTCATTTGGAGATACTCCGCCCACGATTCTTGCTCTCGTCGAGCGAATTATCATGACGAACAATCGTCTCGTCTGGCTGCGAGCGATCATCCTCGACGCGAACAGGAAAATCGCACAGAAATTTTCTCTCGATCTTAATGGAATTTTACATGGCTGACGGTGCACGAATTCTCGAGGATGCACGCGAAATATTAACATTAACATTTATTGCGGATAGCTCTTGTGATAGAATAAATTGACTTGACTCGAATCTTTTCGCTTTCGCAAGACAGTGGTTACAACGTTTCAGCGTAAAATGGCTATCGTGCGGGGTCACGGACCTTTATCGACTCGGGGCCCGTTTTATCAGAGCGTTTCTCGGTTGCATAGGGGTGCCACGCCATTGTTGTGCGAGACAAAGTCCTGGGTCACGAGGTCGAAGCCGTCGGACAACGTGGACCGATCGTCGGCAGCCTGGATCCGTATGCCCTGGCCCAGATTGAAGTGTTGCGACAGCCACGACTACTGTAACGCCGATCGTCGCGTGAACCTCTCCGCGTGGACCAACGACAAAGACAGCGCGGACCCCGCGGCGGCCACCACTTTAGACTATACCGGTAAAACACCGTGCCTCCTATTTCCCCCAACCCTCCCCTCCAGCCATCAACAGTGAGGAACTCTTTCTTTCGTAATCGAACGATCTACAAGCGATTTCGAGTCGTAGAAACGCTCCGCCAATCGTACCAAAACGACGGAACCAGTTTCGACCATGATTTCAGTAGAGTTTCGACAGATGACCGATTTAATCCGATCCCAGACTTCCAACCGTTGATAATCATGGAAAGAACGAGGAACCGATAAACACATCGGTAGACTGCGAATTTTTATGGAAAATTCGAATTTCATTGATTTTCGTCCGGCTCCGCCGAGTAGAAAATGTACCAACAAGCGTGTCACAGCATTTCCTCCGTAGCGTCGCGCTCTGGCACCGCCCCGGGGCGTGTCTATCCCCTCCTCTACTCCCAGCTGTCTCGCAGAGCCCTCTAACTGACTACGGGAGAACTGCTATCTGTTCCATTGAATCTATCCGATATCCATGCATCTATATCACGAAGCAGGTGCGGCAGAGAGATCGCATTGAACGATATACATTTTCTGTTAAGGTTCCTTAAACGGATTATCCTCGGATCGGAACATAACGGGCCCGATCCAGCCAGATCCAGGCCCGATCGCCGGTGGCCAGGACTCGGATCAGCTTCCTCAGAGCCGCGTGAAGCCGCTCCACGTCGCCGCGCTGGTGTTGGCGATCGCTGCCCTGATATCGGTCCTAGCAGCCTGCTACGTTATTACAAGGTCTGCGTATTTTTATTATCACGCTTGTACCATGTTCTCCGGCGGCGGATCGCGTGCTGCTTTCGCTGAGAAAGGTGTCGGGGATCCCGCGATACTTTTTACCGCGTTTCGGTTTTGCGAACGTCCATGCCGCGAGGAAAAACAACTCGGTGGCGAGACGCTTCAATAAAACCGGGAGTTTACGGCGCGACGCGACGCGACACGACGCGGCGGCGTTCCAACGCGAGCAACTATCGCTCCCCGTTTTTTTGACGTACTGCCAGAAATGTTTTTTGACTTCTTACAACCCGGTGTTGTCCCCCGGAACGTTTATAAACAAGCAGCTGTTTTCCAGTTCTTTTTTATATTTATTAAAAAATGCCGTGACCCTTCTATATGGGGAATTTGTCGGAGGTATTTTTATCGCTGTGTTTATTACAACCATTCACAAATATTCTACAGCGGTGAACGCATATTGGCGCAACATTTAACCTTCTCTCTGTGTACGCGCCTGAGAAAAACGGAAATGAAAAGCTGACGAATGGAACATTTTCAAAGATTTTCTAGGAGTGCTGTCTGTGATACTCAGACCGCGGATGTTTAGGCAATTTTCTATTTCTCCAGGCAAATTTTAAGGAAGTGGAATCATGTGAAATATTATTTTCAGTGGTAGTATAGTCTTTGTAGTTCTGAAATAAACGAACATCGTACCGAATTCTATAGAATTTTATATTCTGGCATTTTTTGAAAATCTCTAGAAGTCACAAATGCACAAAGATCCGCAGTCTAGTGATACGTTTCAAAGTTTTTAAGCGTTTTATACTCATCTTTTGAAAATCAATAAAATTTCACAAATACTCAGTGGCGGCTCGCGTATGGGCACTGTGGCACTGCAACACCCCCTATTTCCACTTGACATTACCGATAACATTTAATGTAATAAGTCCTTTTTTTCTTTAATTATTTTTTTATACTTGTACAACATACAGGGTGTCCCAAAATTCCTTCAACCCCCGGAAATGGGAGATTCTTGAGCTGATTTGAATCAACATTTTCGTTTGCAAAAATGGCCCCCCACTGTTTCGGAATCCGTTCACTATAGCTGCGCTCTGATTGGTCCGTGTTTTTCGTTAATAACCCCCAAACGAAGCCGCGGCGGCCATTTTTGCAAAGGAAAATGTTGCTTCGAATCATCTCAGGAACCTTCCGCTCCCAGGAGTTGAAGGAATTTTGCTACTCCCTGTATAATCCTTAAGCTTAAAATCAGCAGCCACCCCCCTTTCGCACGATTTTAAAACAAAGGCTAAACATTTTTTGGAGCAGCACCCCCGCTAATTTTAGCCTACGAGCCACCACTGCATTATACAAATTTTTTCTTCCATTTCGCTCTGTACGGGCTCCAATTAACCGAATAACAGTACACGGAGAGAAAGTTAAGAAACAATCGAGGGTTTTGTTGTGCGAGACTGGGCTTCCTAGCATTCGTTCAATTTGTCCCCATCCCTGGCAGTTTAATTCGCAACATCGACATGGAAGTTGGTAATTGTAATTGGTTGGCATGGCTAGCTGGCATGGCCTGTATGCGGCGAATCGATTCTGCTCACTGGAGAATTCGCGATCGAGAAGAGGTCCTCGTTTTCGCGAACCGGAATAAAACGCAGTGCCAGGAAATTCTGCCGACTAATGGTCGCCATAGTTTAAACCATGCCCTTATTAACTCGCGTGTTTTCTTTCGCGCGCATACATGCATACATACGTATATGTATATGTACGATCCCGCTCGAAACCGGAGCGGTATGAAAAACCTTGTGCTAATATTAACTCACGGGCGACCCGTTAACAATCACCGTTCGCGAGTCGTTGCGAACTTACCAGGCCGTCTCTAGACGCCCGGCGTTATGGTCAATTGCTCGACGCGTCGAAAATCGATACCGGTACCGTTCTATCCGAGATTATCGGTGCCGGACAACTCGGACTTGATATATCGTGGATATTAATATACATATATACATATCTCGTACAACGGAGTCCTCTCATTGCCGATCCGATAACCGTGGCACGCGCACACTGTCCCGCCTATGCTGTCGATATCCCCCGATGAACAATCGATAATCCTGCGCCGGTTCCACCACTGGAATCTAGGAACCTCGTGCATGATTTCACGCAATAACTCATTACACCGGCGACCGCGAACTTTTGCGCGTTCGTATCGACCGCGATAAATTTCACCAACGAAATATGTACACTTTGAGTCGTGTGTCCCATTCGTTCTCGCACCTATGGTGTCCACCTTTCGCCAGTCGTTGCGTCACGGTGTATACACTGTGTCGGTTAACAATCGCATTGTAATTTCGAGGCTGACTTGCGATAAAGATTTCAAACACAAGCTATCGGTATGTGTCTTCGCGCAGAATAAAAATTGTCCGGGTCGAGCAGACAGCTGCATTCGAACAAAATCGAGTGAAATGAGAATTTATTTTCTTCGATATCTTCCCTCAATTATTTATCAAATATTCTCAATATTTACATTCCTCAATATGTGCAGTAGGTTGAAAATAAGATTAAACACTATCCTTTAATTCTTCTAATGTATTCACTTGCGTATTTATGACGAAAAATTAAATGAAAATATTAGACGAATTTGAAAATATTGTTATATTATTATATTTTCCACCTATCGAACATATTATAAAAGAGAAGATAAGTTTCTACGTCACTCCGGTTTGTTGGAATTCAAGTGGAAAATCTTTATTTCGCATATAAAGATCCGCCGTCTAGAAACAGAAGCTAAATGAATACTCGTCTTCCAATCGGCAACATTGTTTAGACAGCAAAAGTGGGGCGCAGTTTTAATATTCTCCCGCGTCAGCAGAAACTGTCCGCCGCGATAGCAGCCTTCCACATTTAATTACCGCTTTTATCGATCAGTTTTTAATCGCTCGGATTTGCATACAGATCCAGAATCGACTCATTGCCACTGCCCACTCTCGACATTTCTACTCACACTCGCCTGAAAAGAGCTTCGGCGCGATTCGAAGTGTACACACTTCTCTTGTCTCCTTTTCTTGTGCACACATCTGCCCCCTCCCCCCGCCAATGTGTTTGTATTTAATGTTACAAAAGTAAATATGTATAACATTGTCGCCTCGTGCACACATTCCTCTCCACATTTCTCTTATTTTAATAACCCGTTTGCGCCTGGTACTCGCTAAAGAAAACGTTTCGTCCCGCTCGAACACGTATCGCAACAACCTTGGGAATTTTTAAGAACGTCGCACAGCGTGATTTTAAATACCTAGCTGTCCCGAAATCGGCCATAAAAGATACGACGAACGCCGACGAATTATTTCGCGATAGAATTTAAATGTTGCCGACTTCGATTTAACGAGACGGCTTTCCAATTTCAAGCTCGGGTTCGGCTACGTCGAGAATCCGAATGTATTTTGCATGAAGGATCGAACGAGCACCGTGGAACACATATTATTATTGTTTAACCGGATCCGAGGTGGGACTGTTATTCGGACGGGGACCACTCTGGGACCACTTCGGGCTGTTTATTAGCCGGTTTCGGTATCCTCGTTTCCCGATGAAACCGATCTCATCCGGTCCCGATCGGCGCTCGGTGGGGCCACGGCGGCAGCTTAAACGCTGCAGGAGATCTTTTCGGTACGGTATACCGACCGAATAAAAGTTTATACGCACGCACACAGGAGATTCGATGTTTGAACTGTGACGCGGCATTAAAAGCCTTTTAAAATTCATTAATCTCGTTAGGTGCCGACACTGAACGGGATCAAAAATTGACATTAAATCGTCCAAGTACCAGGGTCACCCAGTATACATATAATTCCGAGCGGCGGACGTTTTTTTCACATGGTTTGGGCCTTACAGGGTCCCGCCGCGCCGGTTTGTCGCGGCGCACTAAAAGCGGTTTGCGACTGGCCCGTTATCAGCCGGGCTCTTCCGAGGGACCGTTCGGGCCAGATAGCGGGCCGATGGGCCCACCGGGGGTCTGCCCTCTAATCTTCGGCCCCCGAACGGCTAAGTGGGTTTTCGAGTTCGGGAATGTCTCGGGCCTCCGGCCTCGTGTCCACCTTTCGTGGACGTGTTGCTTCCTTTCCTCTTTCTTTATCTCGCCTCGCAGCGTGTGTTTCGAGTGTCCAGCCGCGAGCATAGAGACCCGAGGTGGGGCCCGGCGAGAGGGGATCGCTCCTTTCCCGATTTCTTCGTGTTTCACACGGCCCCGGCCTTAATGTGGGCGCGTGTAATGACGTTGCCTTGTCACGCGGATAACGCCGACCGTCCCTGAATATCGGCGAGGCTCGCCAGTTATCAGCCGGGCCGGGCCGGACCGGACCGAACCCACCCATCGCAGACATAGAAAGGTGAATTAGGATAAGCGGACACCCGCGTGATAAGCCGGGGCGCATACTCGCCGAGTATGTACGAGAAGCCTCGCCTCCGTATTGTTTATCAAGGGATATTTTCGGAGCCGCCGACTCGGCGCCTTTATAGGCCCCGAAATCGCCCGACCGTGCTAAACTCTTCTGGATGATCCACAGGTTCCTCAAGGCGAATCCGTACACTGTGGGCAGCGTCGAATAACCGGCACCTGAGCGATGCTTCTGCACACGTGGTCGACGGTCGCGTAGATCTTCGTCCCGATGAATTAACCGGGTAAGTGATTTGGCAGTTTCGGTCCGACAGTCTAAAAAATTCCATAAAATATAAGCAATTTATTTCACGAAATACAATCTCGTTGAGATCCACGGGAGACCAAGTTGACCATGTATCAGCATGCGAGCATTTTCTTCGAATCAATTTCGTGAAGAAAAGTATGCTAAAATATTCTTCGGAACGAACAGCTTCTGTAATTAACCAAGTTCGAACGACTATGTCCGCGTATACGACAAGTGTACGTCGTCCGAATATGCGTTCGGTATAAGTTCGCTCTTAATCGCGTGCTCCTGATCGCACTAACGAACGTAAAATATAAATAGAAGCAGGCCGCGCGGGAGATAACTGCTGCCGACAGCCTGAACGGGTCCGTATCGACGAGATTTCGTTTGTCGACCGCTTGTATCGAGGCTTACGGAGAGTAATTATTAGAGAAACAGAGAAAATTTCTATTTCTTCAATTTTTTATTCTCTATTTTTATATTGCGATCCGCGCTCGTGTCCATTCGTCCATCTATCTTTCCGGAACACGATCGAAGCTGTTTAAAAGTGATATTTATAAAATAGCTCCGACGTGACACGGAGCTGCACAGAAAAGTATCGATCCCGCGAAACTTTCCTCTACGAATCGATGCCGCCGATCCCATCGATTCCTAGGAGACCGTGCACGGCTGATAAAACTGCTATCTCGCCCACGAGTTGATTCCACGGTTCCCTCAACGTTTCCCTCTTCTGTTTGCCCAGGCTGATGGATGCGCCGTGCCGAATGGATCCCACGGAGTTCGTCCAGTTTTCGAGAGTCATCGAGCGCGTGACGAGGCTGGCCGAGGGACAGGGACGTTGCCGAGCAAACAACCGTGAATCTTTTGTTTCGAGTATGAGTAACGTCCGAGCGACGCGACGCGACGCTCGTGTCAGTCGGCTTTCGAGTAGGGACCGAAGAGGGTTCCAGGAGCCTAAACCAGGTGCTCCGACTGTCCTCCGGTGTAATTAGTCATCCTCGGCCGTGTAACAGGCTGGGAATTAACCAACCAGAGGCCCGGAGATGGGGACGGGTGTACGCGGACAGACTGATAAGCGTGCTTCTGGACGAGCGCTCTTTTTCCGGGGCCAGCCGTCGCGTCGCGTCGCACGGACTGGAAAGTAAATTCAACGGTGGCCAAGAACCGTCGAAGCCGGCGTGCACATCGGCCCCGCGATAAGATAACGAGTGTACAGGCGAACTGCATTCCCGTTTAGACGTTTTATATGTATTTTATTTACGGTCGTACGGAGCGCGCCGCCGCTCTCGGTTTATGGGTTCATCAATGTGTAGAACTTGTTACTTGGAGAATACAGAAATATCAACGAGAAACGGCTGCGATCCTGGCGATCGACGAACCTCCGATCACACCTCGGCTGTATATGTATATTAAACCGTACGGGATAAGGGAGTAGACTCGTTTTTCTAGGTTTGCAAGGACACAGGACGCGCGTTCTCATTTCTCGATTTTACAGAAATGGGGGTTTTCATTAAAAACGTTAGATAAGTAGAAAGTCCTATTTTTTTCGTTTACACAGCGTAGTTTGCGTTATTTGGCCGCGTAATTTGCATTATTCATACAACTATTAGTGAGAAAGAAAATTAATGAAAATTCCTTCGATGAGCTCATTCATAGTTGGTACGCTGACAAAAAGTGTTGGAAAATGGAAATTAGTTTGTTGATTAGTATTTAAGATTTTTTTAATAAATAAATGCAAAAAAAAGATTTTGATTACTTTTCGGTCCCCCTAATATTTTCATAGCTACACGCTACCGAATAATGCAAACTACGCCTCGTTAACAAAAAAATAGGAGTTTTGTAGGCGACTTTTATCCAGCGTTTTTCACTACTGAGAAACCCGATCTTTGTATTATCGAGAAACGAGAGCGCTCATCCCTAGCAATTCTGGAAACGAGTGTTGAACCTTCGGGCGCACAATGCAACGACGTTAATGTACACGCGAAATGGAAAATGGTGAACGAAATTGAAAACGTTCTGGCGATCCACGGCTGGTGAAATTGTTTCGCGACGGACAGATTTCTTTCCCGACGTGTTCAATCATAGTCGGCCTTAGTCACGCCGGCTGGAGCCATGACAAACAATGGTCTGTGTTCCATTAGCTGCGCCCCGAGAACCAACCAACCAGTCAGCCAGCCATAACCAGGTGCTCGCCTAAGTTCGGATCTAAACTCGAGTCCTCGGCTTGACCACCGCATACGTTGCGTCCGAGGAGAATCAATCACTCCTCCGAGCATATGGGTCCGATTCGGAGGTAGATAGCCGTCCCTCGATCTGGTCGGACCACCGAATATCTCAGATAGACATCTACCTTGTCTAACTGGTTCATCCACGGACCGCTAACAAGACGTTTCTCTCCTTCCATCGGTCGTATTCCTTATTTCTTTCGTTGTCCGGCTCCTCAGCGTGGACAAACCGGACAGTATGTTTGCTCTTGTCCGCGGTATGCTCTTCTGCAGGAAGTGGACATCATTTGGCGAAGTTGATGGTTTTACCGACGACTTCTTCTTCTTCTTCGTCTTCTCTTGATCTTCTTCATGAATTTTTAACTTCATAGAGGTAAAGCGCTTGGCGAACGAGCTGCTCACGTCTTCCGTCTAATTTTAATGCTTTCGTTATAATATCGCCTAAACCCCCTGTTCTGTTTATAGATATAATAGCACGTTTGCTGAAACGCTTACGATCGACAACGACTCGGGCAATTAAAAACTGCTTAAAAGTGCCGGCAAGCTAATTTTCTCCAAGTTTACGACGTCGATAACGGTCCGAGGATCGAGACAATCGTCGTGGACCAACCGCGAAGAGATTACAGGCGTATCTCGACGATTGTTTGACAAGGATTTCGCCTTTGTCTGCGGCGTTATCTTCCGGCTAATAAGAGGACGGGGAATTCCTGCGAGCGGTCGTAAAAATTTTAGCGAATCGAACACCGTCCGACGTTCACGAGTCGTTATATTTCAGAACAGACGCGTATTTCATTTGGCAAAGTGTTTGCGAACGGCGCGGCGGGGCGCGGCGCGGAGGTGAATGTCGTCGTCGCGAGCGTCACACCGGATCGGATTATGGCAGTCTCGGAAGAAGGGGGCAACGATGCATTACCCCGAGTAAGAAATAAGCAAAAATAGGAGCACCGACGTGGCGCCAAGGAGTTAATAGCTAATTGGCTAATGCCCGGCTAAAAATAAGCGGCGTGCCGCCGAGTTTGAAACGCTCGTGTTCAAAGTTATCGACCGGGCTCTCTCCTTCCTCGGGATATCGATGGACACTTTTGCTCGTTGCTACAAAAATCGGTGGATCGCGAAAATTTCATATAAAAAAAATTACCACCTCTAAAACTGTTCTATCTTACCTTCCTTTTACGTTTACGCTAACTAGAACTTCGGCGTTTTTAAGGTCCTGAGAGAAAAGAGGATTTATGTGGTTTGGATCCTTATAATTTTTATCAGCACGTTAATTGTTGATTTTTCATCAGGTTCAGGAAATAATTCTTACTGTAGTCCGTTGGAAAAAGTTCATCTGTATCGAAGGAAGCAGAATGATTAAAGGGACAATAATCGTGATCAATTTTACGCTTTCAACTTTCCCAGATAGCACGCGACGTCTTAAAGACGTCTTCTTTACGTCCACTTTAGGCCCGAACGTTTACGTCTCTTATCTTGCAAAATGGACAATTTCTTTTATCCGATAAGAGACGTTCCGAACGTCTCTTGACGTTTCTTAGGAAACTTTAAGACATCTAAAAAATGTCTTCTAGACGTCTTAACCCCTTGCCCTACAATATCGTGTCAGACTCGTGATGATGATTTTGAACAGAGTCTAATAAAAATGTATGTTATCAATTTCCTTTAAACCGAAATAAAATTCTACTTTCGTTTTGTTGATGTACAGCTACTGGGGAATATATACATATAGGCATAGATATAAATTTTCTCCTTTTTTTAGGAAATTACGAACAGCAAAAAAGTTGTAATTACTGAAACCGTACAATAAATCGTAGGGCAAGGGGTTAAAGATGTACCGTTTCCGAGCAAAAGACCTTCGTGACGACTTTAAGACGTCTCTGTGCAATCTGGGTTGGTTCCATCAATTGGTTCGCTGTCTTCGGATTTTCTAGCGATTCTGATTTGGCTGACGTATGCACAGAAATAGAGCGATGAACAGAAACGACTAGCGCGAAGATGAATAACACTCGGCAGGTTTCCTAATATGGGGAATAATTAGCAGAGACGCGAATTTCGAAAGAATCCGCGGCCCCGCATAAGGAGCAGGGTCGAAGCGAACGAAAAAAAAAGAAACAGGCAAGTAATAAAGATGATTATACATGTCGGTCGCCGAGGCACGGCGGGAACCCCTTTCGCGGAATCCACTTAGAGCAACGAATTAGCCGAGCGAACTTAATACGCGTCTCCTCACCTGTTATATTCGCGTCACCGCAACCGGTCGATCCAGGTGGTGATCTCTGCCTGTCGAGCGGTTGATCCGCCGTGAAAGAGGAGAGCGAGAAACCGACGACGACGGTGAAAAGGGCCAAACGAGAGCCACGCGTATGCATAATGCGGGACGCTGAATGGGGAAACCGATTATCGGGACAAAAGGGTGACGATTTATCTTCTTGATCTGCTCCCTTTCACGGTCCCTTCGGATCAACGACCTGCTCCCGATTTTCCAATTCCCTGATCAAACATCTGCGCTGTCGTCGTTGGACCGCGGACGTCTAAACGTGAGCGAGATCATTGAAAGAATCGATCGATTGAATCGGAGAGGATCGCATTTTATCGACGCAGAAGAAACGACTTCCGGCTGAGTTTTTGCGAGAGATCATGCGCAAGATGAACAATCTAAAATTCAAGTATTAGAATCGGTCGTCTGGCCTGTGTCACTGCGGCCTGCAGAAAGAGAGGACGGAGCACTTGAGGGACCATAAACGAAGCCCTGTCTCGCACCGAGGGTTCAAGGGCGAAGGCTACGCGACTGTAGCCGATTTTTTTTTTAACATTCCCCGTGCAGTGGTCATCTTGGCCGTCAGAGCTTGGACGTTTTTCGTTGGCCGTTGAATTAATTCTATCCGCTGAATTTTCGCCCCCCGGTTGCCGGTCGAACAGTGAAGAACGAACGAACGGTGGTCAGCTTGGGCGCCGGTTTGGACATTTCTCTATCACGGTATAAATAAAATAGCGACGGTCCGACGAGACGAGACGCGACGCGACGGTTCGAGTCATTCCGCTTGCTTTATTCCCGCGCCGCGCCGCGCCGGTGGCAGTCGAACGGTTAAAAGCTGGCACGAGCATGACTCGCGGGTGCTTTCTCGATCGAGCAAGGGTAAGAAGTGGCTGCGGGACGACATAGCGCACGACAAAGCTAAAAAGGAGACCGGCTAGGCAGGAGAAGGGCTGACGATCCACGTTGGAAGCAAGCTGCCGCCTCTTTACATCGTCGTCCCTCTTCTTCCGTTCACGAAGCGTGCTCGACCAAGTGCGCGCGCGCTCCCGCGCGCACACACACACGTTGCCAAGTAAAACACAGAGAGAGAGTTGAACGGTGTGCGTAGACGACACGAGGCTCGGTGTGGATGCGTGCGTTCGTAGAGCATGCTTCGACACAGACACTCACCCACACAGGCGTATTCGTGGCGTCTCCGCCTCGGGGCTCAGGCGCCACTGTCTACCATCTCTCTGTCCCTCGTTTCCCTCGCCGACCGCCCATTTCCCGGCGTCGATCCGCGCCACTCAACCTTTTACCAACACACGCGACCGTGCACACCCGGCACGCTACCATTGCCCGCATACTACGTTCTGGTACAGTGGCTGCCATTAACGTAAGTGGCACACAGGCCATGTGTGCTCTTGATCCTCTCCTAACCGATCGAATTGGTTCGATGACGATCCTATGAAGATCGATGATGCGTCGCACGCCGCTAGGATCACGAGACACGGAGGACCCTCGCCGCGGCGCGGCGGTGGGACGATCCGATTCGAAAACGACGCAACCCGTGCGCTTATGGGTACCAAATGTGCTCCAGAAAACGGGGAAGAACGTGACTCTTGGAGATGGCTTCTCTTCTTCCTCTCGGCTGTGTAGGAAGCCTTTTCTTTGGCTTCTCCATTTTGATTTGGATATTGCAACTCTTTTTTTTTTTTTTTTAGCTATACATCGATCGAATAATGATCATTATCCAACCACCCACCCACCGGTCACACATCTTCGCTGCGAGCTCCGAGTGGACGTCGTTGCACCTGGCAATCGTACACCAATTTATCTTCGCACAGTATAGATTACTCCCTAAGTATACATCGCTCGTAACTCAAGATACTTATCGTGTATCAATTTGTTTTAATGTCTCACACGCATTCCGATCGCTGTGGTAGTTCCCAAAAATTCTGGATCTTTATCTAATCACTCTCAATATTTATTTTATTTTATTCGGCGGGCTCACGCCCCTCAGGCGGGTTTTCGCAACAGGCCGGAACACCCCGATCAGATATAAACAACGATTATCCGGCTCGATTACGCTCGATAAAAATTGCCGTTCGATATCGCTCGAACAACGAGCAGTTCCGCTGCAAACTAGCGGGGACTAGATCGTAGATTAACGACAGTCGTTGAACGCGCGTATTGTACAGCCGCCTCCGTTCACGGTGCGTGGCTCGCAGACAAGGGAAACACCTCTCCACGCGGAGCGAGAACCCGAAAATATCGAGCCGTAAACAGTACGCGAACAGATGTGGCGTGTTCTCTATCGAAATTGATAAATGTTCGACCCGCGTTGCGTCGTTTATCGTGGAAATTGGAACAATTTTATCTGTCCAGCGACTCGTGGACCACGGTGGCGAATCGCAGATGCACCCTGTATTTTTCGAAATTTTATGGAACGACACAAAAAAAAAAACATAAAGCGGTTTTCGAGGGGTCATTTTAACGCTGAACCTACCACTGCCGGTCAAACGACCAGTTTTATACTTCTTTATAATTTTTTTTTATAATTCATTGCAAATTATAAAGTTACAAATTGATTCGATGCATTTTTCTATCCAAGCACATATTGAAGCAAAAATTGGACGAAATCTAAATAAACAGAGTGATTTTGTACAAGCTAAAACATTTTTTAATCGCTTCTAGTGCTCGATGGGTCCAGCCTTCGAATCTATGGAGGACTCAGGTAAGAAAAAAGAAATGTTCCTGGTAGAGAGGTTCGAATTTGCAAAATGATCGCGGGCTGAATAAAATTTGGGGAATATTCGATTGCAATTTGGCGGACACGGGGCGCGGCGCGACGGGTTTCGGAAATTGCTTGTAAACGGCGGACTATCGCAGCCGGAGGCGGGACTCGTTTAAAAACTATCCGGCGAGCGTTGTTCGTCGGGTGCCCCCGGTGCGCGCCAGCCGCGTTGGAGTCGCCGGTTGCAGGCTGGCGGGCTGGCGTTTGCTTTTCGAGGCCCGACCGAAGTGAGTCAGTCAGTCAAGCGTCGACCATCGAAGGGATCGGTCGCTCGTTCCCTCGCTCCGTGCTCGGCGTTCGTTTTCTCAGTAAACCGTGTTCGCAGTTCACAACCGGGGTGGTGGGTTTTCGTTATGAATCTAATCGGAAAAAGGACTCGCATCTCGTGACGATTCGCGCGCAGTATCGAGGACGTTCGATGGGGTTTGATCGCGACATCCATTGATCATCAGGACGATCTTCGCGTGCCGCGCACAGTTCCTTCTGTCGTCTACGCTACACGACACGGTTCGCATCGGAAGGATCCGCCAGCGGGTTTATCCAACTGTAAAAGTGCGTGACGTTTAAACAAAAAGAAAAAAGAAGAAAGGAAAAATGCTGTCTCGAGACTTGTTGACTTTCGCGACGATGGTGTCCAGCTTGTCGATGGCCATCGGCGCTTCCGTGGATCTCGACTCGGGGGACTACGAGGTGATCGCCGACAACGACGGAAAGCCCGATGACAATGGTAACGTTTTCAGACCGTGATTTCATGGGAAAACTCGGGGGGGGAGAGAGTGCAACGTCTCGCACGCTGCTCGCGAATAGAGCGCGTGAACCAGGCCACGTGGGTGGTGTTCGCGTGCGAATTCAACGGGGGGATACACGTTCCCTCGATCGTTCGTCGCTCGGCGATCTCCGGAAATGCTGAATGTAGATCGTTGCTCTTTTTCTTTTTTCACGCGCGCGTCAAACGACTGTCGCGTTCCTGCATGCCTCTCTCCGGTTGTCTCTCGACCAACGTTTTTACTGTTACACGTGGCCTTCTCTGCATGGCAACGTTCTATTCGACGGATCATCCTATCCTCTACGGTGCACACTTTCGTTCGTCAGGCGTATCGCACACCTCGCCCGCAATTAATCCGAGTTATTCGTGGTAATTACCGCGAGCGCGCACGAACACACGCTATTTTTAAAGATCGCGGGATGTTTCCAAGTCGAGCTTCCCGCGGACTCCGGAAGCGTTTCCAGCGCGCTCTGCGTGCGCTTTTCTGTTGTCAGAATCGTATTGGAATTTGTTATTGCCGACGATTTGCTGGCCAGGGGCCACTGCTTAAACCTTTTAGTGCCGAACGACGATGCATCGTGGTTCGTTACACTCTCGAAAAGTGCCAACGTTGATGTATCGTTGCGTAACACTGTTTGTGAAAGAGAATTGATTTTTCTGTTGCTCGTAATGTTCATCTTGTTCGTGCGATTTTCAACAGTTATTGAAATACAGATGGCATTAATTTATCCTCCCTTTGTTTCTATGCTCCTTTTTTGAATGTTGTACATATCATTCTTATTTCGTTTTCTCATGAGCTTTTTCCCGAACCTCTGCAAATTCGTCAAATTGCTCCGGGATTCTTCGCATAGATCGGCACTAAAAAGGGTTAATTAAATCCACCGAATAAATGCACCGTGACATAACGTTCTCGAGCGAAACGGGAAATGTCCATATTACATTAATCTTGATTCAACGAAGTGAAAGTCGCCTTTAAACATTAACCCTTCACTGTCGGATTATTCGAGGATCGAAAGACACCTCTCTCGATCTCTGGTCTCGATCGATTCCCATACAAAAATTCAACAGCACACCGCGTCCTTTTTAATCTTCGGACCCATATCTATTTATTTAATGTTTAGCTATAAAATGTTTTTAAATTTTTTATGTATCTGTTGCTATTAACGTAAATTACATACTAATTAAAAATTACATTCGCAAACGTAAATTACATACGTAATTAAATTAACTTATTCGGAGTCTCTTGTACAATCAATGCAAAGTGAGGCTCTGTGCTCTTTACAAATGAAATTTGAACAGTTTGTACAATATACATCGTATTTGTGATCTTTTTTATTGGTCTCACTTCAAAAAGTACACCGTCCTCTGACCCTTTTTTATGCTAGTGCAATATCTTCTTGTTTCTCCAGTTCTTGTTCGTCGCTTGTTATGGTCACGAATGTGGTGACCATAATAAAAACACATGTCCAAATGGACCCCTAACGCCATTTGTGTAACAATTTCTATTACAAGTATTTCAAAAAGGATTTTAAATATTTTTTTTAAGTGGAAGAAAGGTTTTAATAAATTATTCTCCGCCAAGAAATGCTTCGGGTCCAAATGGACCCAATAAGCGTAGCCGATTTAACAGCTCTGTTTGTACAACAATGAACACGACGTGTGCAAAGGAACATTAAAATTCTCGATCGACATAATTGACATAGAGGTTAAAATGTCTGGTTCACGGAGGTCGCGCCCGTGTTTTCCGCGTTTCCCGGCGCGGCGAGCCGACCGTCTCGTAAAAATGGTACGCCGGCCAGTGTCTTAGCGGGTTAATTGACTCGTTTCGAGGCTCGGAAACGGTCCCACGGGCTGGCCGGTCCGCGATCGCGATCTGGTATCGTTCCGAGAGGGAATCTAGATCGATCCGCGGATTAACGAGAGGCGTCCAATTGGCCGGCCAGTTTATCGGTTTTCTCGGCGAGCCCGCTCGGTTAACGAGGGGAATAGCAGAAACGAGAAAAGTCTCGGGGATCGTCGCGTAGCGAGCGCCGTCCGTGGCCGATGAAAAATAAAGAATGCCAGATAAGAGCCGAGAAGCAGATGCAGACGTGCCGGCCGCTACGTCACACGGCGCGCAGCCACGGTAATTGCAAAATTGTACGTTCTCCGGAACGACGGGAAGAGGAGGAGGAGGAGTTGGTGGATAACTGTGTGTGTGTCTGTGTATGGAACAGAGAAAGAAAGAGAGACAGAGGGAAGAGAAAAAAGGCAACAACGACGTGTTTAAACTCGTCTGCCGGTTTTTGCTGGCGGCCGGTCAGCGCGCGGCGCAATTAAGGACGCGTGCAATTTAAACGTTTTATCGATGCACGTGAGTATTCGTCGATCGAGGAAAAAACGAGGAGGCGAAGATGGATGGGGTTTCTTCTTCGACGGGTCTCTACGGTCCTTGTTTTCATGAAAACTGTCACGATACAGAAAGGGGGGGAGGAGCGGAAGTAGAGCTCCCTATTTCGCACGAGTTCTCTGGCAGCATTCGTTTCGTTGCACAGCTCCGTTTTATGTTTTACCAAACGTAACGTGCCTCCGTTACGAAATCATAATACATTGAAAACACTTGTACCAAGGTTCTCGGACCGTTTTCGCGGTCCGAGCGCAGGAAAATCCGCGGTCTCTGGTAATCGCGCGTGCATTAAGCGCACGGGCTCTTAATTCGCGAATACACGGTCCACGAATTACGTTGCATGCGCTCCACTGGCAAAAATCGTGGACGCTAAAAACCGAAAAAGGGGTCAGGACGGAATCGAGGAAGTCGCGAGCTCGCGGTTACGATCGTCGTCGTTGTCGGAATGATTCACGGATCGATCGATAGATTCACCAGGCGCGAGCATGCAAGCAAGTAAGCATGGCGCCACCTAGGATCCCACGGGATTCGGCCCTCCGCTTCCTCGGCGAGCGACACAAGAGCCCGCGGAACCAGCACTCGGATTCCGGCGAAACGCCGCACCTCACCGCCGCCGCCGCCGCGCTTGCGAAATAATAAATATTTAAATTTTGCCGTTCGCACGATACCGAGTTTAGAAAGACGATAAAGTATGCGTCGGGCGCCGGCTAGGCGCGCGGATACCGGAGTACATAATATAGTGCCTATGTGCACGATAGGTATACCTTCCGACACGCTTGTCTGTACGGTCCTCGTTTACAAGTATGCCGCGGCTCTTCGTGCGTCGAACTATGCACCGGCCACGATATTGCTCGCGGAGACGATCTTTGTCCCCGTCCACCACGGAGGACGAATTAACTCGTCCACGTTCGGTCTGATTACTCATTTATCCCCCCATTTTTCTAACCAAATTGACCGGTGCGTCCCCATTGTATCGTAGAAAATTCTGATCGGTGGAAATTTCAGTTCGACGCCGTGGCGAAAATGGAGGCGATCCATTCTCCCGCAGAAAGCCGCGTTTCGTTGACGCCACGGGACGAGATTGAATTCACGGAACCATTTCGCCGTGGCGTTATAGTTTCTCAGACGCGTTCGGCACGTCGCATTCTTCTCGACGGGAAAAAATGTCTTCCCCTCCCTTCTACCGCGTCTTCTTCTTCTTCTTCTTCTTCTTCCTCCCCTCTGTGCAGGCCGTGGCTCGATGGCCGACGATCGCGGAGAAGCCGTTAATCTGACGCATCCGACGAATCCGGCCGTTTATCTGCGAGCACGTCAATCCTCCCATCTTCGAGGAAGAACGGTCTCGCGGCAGAGTTTCATGTGTATCATGGTCCGCGCGCGGCGGCGGCGGCGGCGGCGGCAGATTAGAAAGTTTCTCCCTCGCGATTACCCGGAATCGACGAGCTCCACTCGATCCGCACGGCCAAGCGGATCGGAAAATGACTGTTGTGCAAGGGAAGAATAACAAGTGATTTTTCCTCGTTGCGTAAAACGATCCGCGGTGAAACGGTTTGTTTTCTCGAAGTCTAGCCACCCTATTTGCGTCCCGATCGAATAGATCCGGCGCGTCGCGACGCGGCGAAGCGAGGCGAGGCGTCGCGGTAAAGTAATCGCGGCACGGTTTTGCGCAACCCGTCGCATTGTGTTTTCAAAAAGGTTCATTAAAAATTACGTAACGAATCGCGCACGCGCTCGCCGCGTTCGCCGAGGCTCCAGCCACTCTTATCTGACTCCGATACAAACAAGTTACGGAATGGGTGATACTTCTCCGATCGGTTCGCGCTGTGCCGGCTGCATATTTATAGAGCGGCGAGGTCGATTTTACCGATATGACTCATTCGGTTCGGATCCCGGGCTTAGGGATTGTGAGTTTCGCGAAAGCTCTTTGCGACCAATCGCGAATCGAAAGCTCACACACACCGCTCCCTCTCTGTCCATTAAAACTGAACCAATCACGGCAATTCGCAAGCTACTATTAATTCACTGCGAATAATTGAGTTCCAGAGTCCTCAGGATTTTTTTTTTAAATGTTTAGCCACAGTTTACACCACCACCCCTCAAAAATTGAAATAATCGTGGTTACTCGCAGACTGCGACTACTTGAAACAGGATCTCTCGCTTTAGTAACTAGACATTCAAGGTTAAGTCAATTGCTTCAGGATCTAACAAGCACTCGATGCTCCGTGTATTTTGTGCATTTACTGAAAATAACTAAGTTTCAGAGACTACAGGAATTTTTTTGTTAATGTTTAACCACAATTTAGTCCACCATTCCTTAAAAATTGAACTAATCGTAATTAAATTGAAACAGGATCTCTCGCTTCAGTAACTAGATATTCAAGGTTAAGTCAATTGCTCCAGGTTCAGTGAAGCACCTAGTGCACCGTGTGCTGTGTGCATTTACTGCGAATAGCTAAGTTTCAAAGACCCCAGGAATTGTTTTTAGTGTTTAGCCACAATTTAGTCCACCAAACCTTAAAAATTGAAATAATCATAATTACTCGCATACTGAGACTACTTAAGTTGAAACAGGATCTCTCGCTACAGTAATTAGATTAGGTTTAAGTCAATTGCGTGCATTATGTTTCCTGCGACAGCCGCGGAAGGCAATTATAAAGTTGCACAGTCGACCAATAAGTTACCGCAGATTATCAACAGGGCGGGATCGCACTGTGGGGCTGTGAGAAGCCCCATTGGAATCGGTGCCGGTGTTTTCCGTCTCTGCTCTATTTCCCAGCGATAACCGCGCGCGGTAACGATAAGCAATACATTTAGAACACGAATAATGGACGCCCACTCCGGTCGGGGATGAAATCGTGTGTAGTCTTGTCTCCGTTGTGCGTGTGTGTGGAAAAAAATGGGTCGTCGTAAACGTTCCGGAGCAGCGTGTTCCCACCGTAAAATCGAAGAAACGCCGGCGCGCACAGGCTTCACAGGCTCGAAAAATGCGAGCTCATCCAACGAGAGTGGGCCCCCCCGACAAACGTAACGCAGGCACGCACACGTACGCAAGAACGGTGTGTTTCACGTGTTCACACTCGGCCGGGTTGCAGCTGGTGTTACGTTGTACGCGGTTTCACGAATACAGACGCACACGCGCCTGTACAGGCGTACAGACACATAGATAGAGGAACGAACCGGCACGGTGGCGCCTGTCGGCCACACGAATGTGCATGCGTGCGTGACGAGTTTATGCCTCTTTGTCTTGCGCTTGTACACGGCCGCGTAAATACACCGCGTGTGTCCTCCCCCCTCGTGGCCGTTCGCTGGCTCACGTCGACGTGTGGGTGATCTCGTTTCGATTCGAGGTAAAGGGCAGCCACGATGGGAATCCTCGCCTTTTGTCAAATGTCATCCGTTCTGGCGCCCGGACATCGATCTTTCGAAAAAAGATCTTCCAACCTTCCTCTGTTCACGTTTGGCGTGGAGACCAAGACACCCTCGATGCAGAACAATTGTCAGCACTCGGTGACACCGTTTAGGTGCCAATGGAAGCTTCTGAAAAATAAAAATTGTTGCCGTCGATTACATCTAGGATTTCTTTTCTAATAATTGTTCTAAAAATTCGCAATTAAATTCGATGATTCCAATATTGCTATTATTTCCGAATTTCTCTACTTGTCTTTCTCATAAACATTAGGTCGTCTCATAAGTTCATGCCGCGGACATGTTTATTCTTTCCGCGCTGTGTTGTACAAACATAGTGCGATAAGCGCCCGAAGGGACTAGAGTTGAGAGAGAGAGATGAATAGACGAGACGGTGATTACATATTTTCGTAAACTTTAAAGGTATGCTTCATGTAGAAAATTTAAATGGTATATAAATTATAAATAAAATTATAAATAGTATACAAAAATAAGCGGCACGAACTTATGAGACGACCTAACACAGAAAATCCGCAGTCCAATTATTACTCACAGTATCGCCCCAAGCGTTACGCGCCTCGCTTATCTTGTGCTACGGTATCGTCAAAAAAATAGCGGATTACTTGCCGATAGACCTAATTGCATGATCATGGTGTTCCCGACAGAGTCGGCAAAGGTTTCGCGCGGCTATCTCGCGTGTCGTATCCGGTATACGGAAGTGACGGTGGCCGCTCGTCGGATATTGTTACGTGCATCGTGTCGCGGTGCACGGCGCTGCATCTAGAAGAAGTTAAGACATTTTTCTTGGCGCCCTCGCGCTCCATACAAGCCACCCACGCGTCACCGCTATCTGCACCCGAATCGGGGCCCGGCGTGTTATTTACGGCCGCTTCAACGTGTACGCGTATCGCGGACGCTTGAATTGAGCAGCTATTCCGGTATTTGATTTCGAAAAAACTCGATCTTTTTGCATTTTCCTCGAGTATCGTACAACACCAGTTCACCAGGACTGGAATCGTGGCGACAAACGTTTACCAAAACTTGCTCGATAGAAAAATATGCAACTCGCGCGATTTCGATTATTTTTACATGAAAAAAGTCACACGCGTACTCGAAATACTCGCGAATACGTGTGCAAAATCCCGATAGAAAAAGTTTGAATAGTCCGGCTGAACAAAAATTCGAAAAAGTCGCGCCACCCCGTGACTTGCGAACGGCGAACCGCGAAGGCAAAAGAGAGCAAAGAGAGAAGACTCGTATACGAGCGTGCTCGCAATTAACGTCGATTCGCTTTAAAAATAACGATCGATTAATTGGGAGCGGCGCGCTTGCGTTCCGCGGCCATAAATCTAGGGAACGTCAACGGGAAGGAGAAAGTTTTATTCGCGGAAGGTTTATTTACGGGCGGACGATAACTCATGTACTTGCGCTGCTCGCGCGCGAGAGCCGCAAGCTCTTTTTCTCCCGCGGTCAGCCGCCGCCGCCGCTCCTCCGTTATTAATTAAATATGGAGGAGCATTAATCAAAAAGCAGCCGCCATCGCGAGAGATCCGAAATCGCGAAGGACAACGTTCGGCGAAAAGGAAAGAGAGAGATACTTTCGCCAGATTGCCGGTCGTTCCAGAATCGCCACGGGGCGTTCACATTTCCAGTATCTCGATGAAATCCGTGGGCCGAGTCCCCTCTCGGTCGGTCGTTCGTTCCCGATACACAAGCTCTCGAATCGCCTTATCCCGGATCACGATCCGACTGCCTCGAGCGAAAACCAGCCTGCCGCTCGAAGAGACGATAATATTTAGCCGGACGATATGATTCCGCAGTCACGGCGCGTCCGGCTCGTCGAAAAAATAGGGACTCCAGGGACAAATATAACTCGTCTGCTTGGAAACCCGGTCCCGTACGATCGAACTTGTGATTCAACAATGGTCGGTGCAGGCGAGCGCACCGACTACGCGACACGCAGACCGCATGCACGGAAACGTGCGACAACAACACGATTTTCGGGAATTTTCACCTTGGCCGAGAGGTTCGGCAAGATTCCCGAAAGTTCTATGTATTTCGAGATATCGCAAGAATTGTTTCACGAGAGTTTTCTAATAAACAATCTAATCCAGTCGGTAACAATCACGGCTGGTTTTTGTGAAATGTATGAAGATGTATGCAGGAGAACCGCGACATGTACCGTGTGTCCCAGGCGTGGCCGAAGTTTGCGCCAGTCGTTAAGACGGTCACGTAACCGCCGCGGCGAGGTAGTAACTATCTCTCCTTTATTTCTTATTTTTTTGTGTCATCGATGGCGCCAAACGACCATAATTCCTCATCATAAATGCAACGCGTATCCTGACGCGAGCCGGCGCGGCGGTCTACGTACACGCCGCGCCGCGCGCTCGAAACAGATAAGCGCCTTCGTTGAGCGCGGCGCAGCCTTAGGCGACGCGCAACTCGAGTCTCCAATTGATCCTTCCTGTTTTCGTAGCATAATGGCGGAGCGGAATGCGCTCTGATGCAAGTCCGGTTCGATTATGCTATCCCGGAGAACCACCGCTCACGGAAGCTGTACGTCTTCCACGGACACTTTTCCTTTCCCCGGTTTTTACGGTGCCACTTGGCAGTCCCGGTCCAGTTACAACGTCTCGCGATAAACTCGAGTTTGATCGCTCGGTGTTTGTCTGGTGCTCTGTCCTATTGATTTTCCAGCGTTCTGCCAATTTCACAACGAGGAACTAATCCATAGAAACGAGGAGACGTGTTGATATACCGTTGCGAGATTACCGTTGACAAGAATGTTGTCCAGTCTCTGTGACCCAGTCTGCGGGTCGATCGGGCACGTCGCGACGGAATTCGTCGGGTCGTCGAAAGGACGCCGACGGCTGACGCCGAGACGGTGGCGCCTAAGAAGTCATAATCTCGAAATCGCGCGATCGAAAATGCAAGGCGACGCTCGTGGACGGATAATGTCCGCGAGCCGCATATAACCGTCGTCGTCTTCGTCGTCGTCGTCGTCGTCGTCGTCGTTGTCCCATCGTTTCGCCATTGCTATTTACTATCGACTATCAATCAGCGGGTAAGCTATATTCGTAGCATTCGAATAGGCGGGTGTCGCGAGTGTCACTAGCTCGGCTCTGCCATCTAACTCGCTCTTACAGTCGCGCGCGCGCGCGTTATGTTAATTCGGTGCTTCGTATGCGCCATGATGCCGGCGTGCAGGCACGCATGCATGCGGCATGCATGCGTGTCCAGTGCAGCCGGAGATGCGTCGAATTCAAATGAACGACGAGCCGCTTCTGCGGGGACTTCGTTCGTTCGTTCGCTTTTCCGCTGACTTTTCGCCTGTGCGGCGAAACAAGTCCTGCGAGAGCACCGTTCGCTGGCTTAATTGTTAACCATTATCGTGTGTTAACAACAATGCCAAGGTAATTGGAAGGCTCTGTTCTACCTAACCCAGACCTAACGACAGTGCACCAACGTGTTGTTTCCTGCGGACAGCCGCCGCCACCACCGCGTATCGTTTTGTCGAAGATAACGCGAGTTATTCAAACGACTGACTCACGGTAAACAGCGATAGCCGCGCGCGTGCATTTCGGTTTAATGTTTGCTGCGAATAGAACCGGCAAACCGATCGGTTTTCCTTCGGCTCTTATCGCGACGAGAAAAGTTTGTCGTTGTCTCTTCAAAGAATGTTTTACGTACTCCCGGAACAACTCCGTGAGATAGAACGATGTCGCTCCTGCGTTCCGGATCCCCGATGACTAAAGGGCGTGAAACTTTCTCCTTCGTCGCGGCCGCGTTGTCTTTCTACGTGTTCGAAGCGCTGGATCATCCAAGCGTTCAACGACGTCCAGTCTGCGAAATAAAAAGTTGCATAAATTCCAGTCCGTTTTTGTCACAAACGCGTAAAATCCGCCGGCACGCTAATGACGAGCCTCGCGTCAGAGATCATAGCGGAGGACTCGCTGTAATTGCGAGCACACACGAATCAGCGATTTCCATCGGCGGATAATACCCACGTGTTGGAAGGCGAATCGAAATCTGCTCGAACACCGGCTACCAGCATCGAAATCACGTGCTTCCGACACTCCAGATGATCGCCATTAACGGCACGCTCATTCCCGATCAATTAGCCACGCTTCAAGCTTCCTCCTTCGGTATGAAGCAGTTTTTGCCGGCATCGGACGCGCGTGATTGCTCGCCCGGCGAACTATATGTAGTAGTCCTCTCGCGGAACCGCGATCCTGGTCCCTCGAGGCTGATCGCTCGTTTCGTGCTGATTACCGGAGCAAGGCATTTCCGATCGATCAGAGTCAACATTGACAGTCCCCTATCGATAGTACTTATCCTCGATATCGGATTAATCCGGTGTAACAGCACGAGGATAGGCGGATTAGGCGAAAAAAAAAAACGAAGAACACGTTGTCTCGGTACTCGATGCATCTCGCGGTTAGGTCGAATTTTAACTTATCGCTAGACCGCGGATTTTTATATATTTATTTTTTCAAGAATTTAGGAGTAGGGTAGACCGAGGCGAATCGGATCGAAATAAGAAATAGTTGAAACTTGTTATGTTATTATGGCAAAAATCGTCTAGGACGTGCATGCACTCCTGACCCCTCTCCCGACACCTCCTTCAATTGTTTTTTTATTGTTGTACGCTGTAACGTTCAGTATTACTAATTTTAGTACAGATCTAAGATACACAGCTTACAAGTTCTTATTTAAAATTAAAAGGTAAGGTTTAACATTTAAATGTGTTTAATATTATTAATTTGTATAGTGACCAGAAATAATATTTTATATAATTTTCGTTAATATTTCATATAATATCATAATTTGTTTAGCTATTTTATTTACCTTAACGTTTTTACGATATGGGGCGAATCGGGTCACTCCTTTCTTATAAATCTAAATAGTTGTATGACTTTGATGAATTTATTATCGCAAAAACAATTTGTCAGGAGAGTGACATTGCATTTATTGTGAGGAAAATTTCATTTGCCCACGTGGAGGATTGCATACAGTGTAATATGCATCTGTGAAGAGTAGTGCCACGAAAAGTGTGTTAATATAAGTTTATAAAGTTAGAACCAAAGATTATTTTACGAGTTTGTTTCTTGAAATTATCGGAATATCCGATTCGCCCCCATGTAGAGAAACTTTTTAATGTGTTTATATTTTTTTTACGAATTTGTAGTAAAATATTATGTTTCTAAATTTTAACTATTTCTTTTTTTACCATAAAATGATAAGCGATCCGATTCGCCTCGGTTTACCCTATTGTTACAATATGTTCGCATGTTAGAATTATCAAAAAAAAATTACTACATAAATATATATTCACTCACAGTTCCCTATCAGAATTGATCCTGCAAATACATACCCGAAGGTTCTAAGAAAACCATTTCTTTCCTATGAAGTATTCCGCAACTTCAGCTAGGTGTATCGATTCTTCGTACAATATCGCAGACGAGTCTTCGTATTTCCGCTTGACTTCTTCCCTGGTCTTCTTCTTGCACGCGTCTCCTCGCGGATATTCATGAGCAGCGCCGCGATCGAAGTATAATGCAACGGTGCCTCGAATCGAATTTCTTTTTTTTTGCCGCAGGAGAAAACGTCCCCGGGCTTCTTTTTATCGGGCACGCGCGATCGTTGTTTCCTTCCATCGAGCGATTTGCTGCCAAATTATGGCTGGCTGTGGTCGCGCGTAGCTCGTGGCTACAATTTCCTCGGCGGTTTTGATCGTCTCCTGACGTCTTTGCCGGATCGTTAGGATCCGATCGCGAAACGAATCGGCTCGCTGCGAGCATGATGCGGCGCTCGCTCGTTGCTCCTTATTTATCGTTCCGAGTATCGAGGTCGATCTTAATGCGATCGATCGATCTCCAATTACGTATTCCGGGGCGCTTGGCGCGCAGCGTCGCGGCTCGTTTTTTGCCGAGGAACGACGATAATAATCTGCGGGGCTCCTTTCTGGTAATTATATCACTTGGCCGGAGGCATCGCGCGCGCAGAAATCGCTAATGAAAAATTTATGGTACGAATCGAGATAGAGAGAGAGCGAGAGAGAGAGACGACCATGGTTTCGTGGGGCGGCGTCATCGCATCGGCCCAATTAACTCCGTCCCATTGGAAGAGTATTATTATTTAAGGGCCCTGCTTTATTTCTTAATTAACGCGTTTGCTCGCGAACCAGCCGATAACTATCGACGGGATAACCCGCAGAAAAAATTCCTCGACGAAACCTGTGCGTTCGGGACCTGTCCCGAGATACTATCGGAACACGTACCGATCTGCTTTGTACCGGTAATTATTCAAATTAACCGGCGCCTCTCCCCCCCCCCCCTTTCCAACTTTTGTAATCGCAGAAATTACGATTCGCGCGAACATTCTTATTCAGGCGTTATTAGTTTCAATTAAGCTAAGCGGGATCTCCTCCAGGAGCCGATTATCGAGGCTCGAGGCGGTTCTATGCGACGAGGGAATCGCCGGTTGCATAATCGAGATTATAATGCGATCGAGATTGAGCAATTATCGACGTGCGCGACCGTTCAGCTTCGCCGCCGATAGTTTTTTTTTCTTTCTTGGAACGAGCACCGAGCATTAGCTATGCTTAATAGTACATTCCTACCCCGCCTGTAATTACAATGAGACGCTATATATAGACGACGCCGTGACAGATTTCCGGAATCAATGTCAACGATTCCAAGGAGACGCTTCTATAAATACACAGCTCCTCGAACTCAGGTGTTGCTCGCTGCCCCTGCGAAACGATCCGTCTTCGTATCGTGCCACGCTATGATACGCGTTCCATACGGCACTAGATACTTCTTCGCGCTGCTGGTTAGATAAAAGAATTAATTATTGTCGTGATAAATTGAAAAAATATCCCCCATTTGATTCCGTACTGCATCTAATTGCAGATCTAACTGCCGCGGTTCCGGCTTGTTGGCCGCAGAGTTTTGCCCGCGCAAGAGGTCCCCGCGATCTTGATTCCGGCTTTCGCTTTCGCGCAGGTGTCGATAATCTGGAGTCTTCGCTCGGAACGGAATTAATTAAACGGCCCGCGTTAACGAGCAAGCAGAATGGCGCATTATCCGGCCGAACAAATTATTTCGCGGCTTCTAACAGCGTTTTGTTGCGAGCGTACTGCGAACCGAGCGAGATCTCCCGGTCTGCGATTATCCGGGATTCCAGGCGATTCGCGGAAACCGCCGCTCTCGTCGTGTATTCACCTGGCCGAGGCGAGACGGAAAAAGAAAACGACTTGGAAAAATCTCTCTTTCCCTCTCTCTCTCTCCCTCGTTCTCGACGATGCCGCGCGCACACGCACGCGAGAACCACCAGCTGAACATACGTGCCGCGCGAAACAAATTGCCATAGGGGACGGGCGTACGCACGCAGGGGAACGCGAAATTATGACGATAGCTGAACCGTGGTCGCTTTCTTTTTTTGCCCGTGACGGTGATTAACCTGGATCTCCCTGCTCCCTCGACTGTCCTTTGAAGAAACACCGTGGCCTAATCAGAAATTACCGGGCCGCAATTCGCATTTGCATCCTTCGCTTTTCTCGATCGTGCTCTTTATCCGTTTATCTCAATTACGTCGGCCCAGGGGCAAATTGCTGCTCGGGTTTTACCAGCTTGTCGCCTCCTTGCATCACGTTCTGACCTTTCTTCGTGAACAATATGTTGTTTAATGTTTGCGCGCAAAACTCCTTTCTAATGGGGACTCGTTGAAGGACTCCACGAGAAATTGTTCGATTTTATTTCTTCGGGAATATAGTGTAAAATAAAATTATTTTGAAAATGGGGAATTAGTCGCTCTTGTAGCGCTCCGTGAACTCGTCGCTAGAGCAAACGGGGGTTCGCTTTGAGGTGTTTCATTGCGAAGACAGGAACGGCGATACGACGCAGAAGGCTTCTGTGCGTTTCGTGCGCGCTTTCACCTCGACTATCGAGCATAAGAGCCGCCGCGCCGATAGGTGATACATACATAACTTAAATCACGTGTTTACCGGCTACCGGCACAATTAGACAGACGCGTAACCGGCAATTTGCCTGGGTTCTCGCAACAACGTTTTCCGATTGTTCCAATTGATTGCCGAGCCTGTCGAGGTCTCGGCGATACGGTCCCATGAACACGCGCTTGCGATTCCAAAGGAAACAGACACACACACACACACATGCATATATGTCTACGCTGATTACTACGTAAACGCCGAGAGAGTTCTGCGCTAGACTACCGATACGCCTGTGTGTAATTAGCTTTGAGCGACAAATATGGATAGTCACGTGCAAACACGCGTCGATCTCTCGCTCGTAACAAATTACGAGAGAGTTGCGTTTTCCACGGGGCTGCCCAATTGACTCCGGTTCACCTGCGGATCGTGTTAGCGTAACCGTAGATGCCCGGGCCCGGATCGGGCCCCCGGTAGGAAGCCTGAAACTCGAGAGAGAGAGAGAGAGGTTTCGCTTCCTCCCAAGCACAAAGACGAGGACCTGTTCCGAACGATTGAGCTGCACTTCCTTCGGGGTGGGCTCTCTCTCCCTTTTGTTGCCCGTCAGTAAATCATCGGCCGGTTCCACGACCGAGATTTTAGTCAGTGCTCTTACTGATCGCCGCGATACCTGCGGGACCGACTGCTAAGTGATCGTTCTGCCCTAGTCGGTAGGAAAACCCAGCGGCATTTACCTGTTATTTATTATTTTTTTTCTGTTAATACAATCTCGGACGGTATCGGATCTGTACTGCTCGATCGAGCAAGCTTCGAGGATCGTAAAACCATTTTTTTTTACGGAATTTTTATACGGCTCCACAAAATTTACACGCGCCAGGTGAAACCGGCTTTCTCGGGGAGCATCACCTGGACACGATGCAGGTGACCCCCGAAAGTGTAAAACCAACCGGAAATTGAAAACTTCCGGACATTCTCTATACAGGAACACTGCTCTCGCAGACGTGATCATAAAATATCCAAGTTAAATATTAACAAAACGGCACTTGCTTGGATGTCACTGCTAGACTGCGGATCTTTATGCATTAAATAATCGCTTATCGCAGATTAAAACTGCACAATAAAAGAAAAAAGAAATCTTTATGCATTTACGGCTTTAAAAAATTTTCAAAGAATCCTAGAATATGAGATTCCGCAGAATTCAGCACGATTTTTATTTATTTCAGAACTGCGAAGATTACTATCTCCGAAAATAAAATTTTACATGATTCCACTTTCTGAAATTTCCTCTAAAAAAATTGCATAAACGTCCGCAGTCTACTCATCACAGTTTTACGGGCGTTCCGACCATCCCCGAGAACAAGTTCAATTTCTGGGGTTTCTGCTAGAGCGTCCGCTTAAGTGAAAGCCTGGCGAGATTAATCGTCGCAGGCCAGTTTGTACAAGCGATCCGTGCCGCAGTTTGCACAGGCGAGTTCGCGCAGCGCCTCTTTGTCGTCGCGGTTGCTCAATTGTACTTTAGCTGCGGCGCTGAAGAACAAAGACTCGCTCGCGAGGACTCGTTATTCCGCGGCGCGTGACAACCTCTCGACAGCGTTTACTTTAGCCAGCTGCCGGCGCTGCGCGGCGGCTTCGCACGGAGAGATTCCAGGTATCGGTATTCCGTTGATAACAGAGCACAGTGTCGTCTTCTCCCAGGTATCGGGCAAGAAATCCTTGTTCTCGGGTTCTCCTTCATCCACGTTTCTTCCGGAACGGTGTCCACCGGGTCTTGATCAAGCTCGCGTCCCTTCGATCTTCGAGAGATCGAGCTCGACGCGATTCATTTCGGCCAATTACTCGAAAAATCGGCCGCGCAACGATCATCAAAGGTGGTCCTTACGCGCGCCGCGCCGCGCCAGGGCGAAACGAGGCTGAGCATTATCATAAAAGGTCCGCGGTCCACGCATGTAATTTGGAGCAATTTGGCAATTGCATATAATTGGTGAGGATGCCTTTTACTTGGGGTTGCCCGCGCCGCGCGCTCCACGCAGCCGAGTTAAGTAGGGCTAATCACTGGTTCTGCTCTCTCGAAAACATGAGGAACCTGCCTTCTAGCGTCGAAATGCCAAGGCCCCGCGTGCACCAACACGCGAAAGAGCACACGGATACGCTTGGGGCACGGGACACAGTCGGACCAGCAGCCTAAAACACATATACCTGGGGCCCCGGTGGAATGGCAGGACCCAGGACCCACCTACTTCCCAGAAATAAGGGCCTCCGAGCCCCTATTGTTCTTGCTAATTGCCACCCCGCGCAACCACCCGTCCTCCGGCCTCCGCGTTGTCTGGTCGAGGCCTTAGCCCCCTTCTTTAATGGCCAGGTACTCGGGGATGATAGTTACAGGTCCCAACGCAAATACCGGGCTTGCTACGTACCCTTTGTGGAGACCAGATTAGCCGAAAGCCCGGGATGCCCTTGAAAAAAAGGACAATTTCTTAGAGCATCCGCCTTTGGCTACGGCCTCTCCACGAAAGTATCGTTCCCCGGCTTTATGGGAGCCTTGTGCTCCGCGTACCATAAATATACACCAACGATACTTCTGATCTATGACGTTGCCATAAGCGTCACTTTTTTCAACCCGGCTGTCTACCTGTCATAATTTACTGAATTACTGAAATATCGATAGCCTGGTACGTTCGTGACAGGGACACCAGCGTGGTATCTGGGCGAGAAAGTCCCGGCAGGAATGCTACCTCTATTAGGCAGAGCACTACCATCGATCCTATTTTTCATTTTCCTAAAGGATCTTCCTCGTCGGCGGTGTTTCGTGGCGCAAAATACTTTGTCTCGATTTTATTGCGGCGCCCGTGATTCACGGTGCTCGGTGCGTTCTTGCGCGCGTGGCTATAAATTTTGTCGGATCCCGGCTCTCAGATACGGCCGATAAAATTAGTAGCCGCCGATGCCGGGGAACGGGATCGCCTGGTAAAACTTTCTCTTATTTAATTGACTCCCGTGCCGATCTCCGCGATCGCGATCGCGCTCGCGCTCGCAGGTCCAGCTTCCGTCATGTTCGTCGATCGTATCGCTGATTTACGGCGTGACTTAAACTGTCCCGTCGCCCGGCGATACAGATTTACCCGCGGGCTGATTTACCTTCCCCGAGGAGAACTCGTGGACCGGTAGCCTCCGTCGAGCCAGACTCTGCGACAATCGATTCGACGATTTTTCGTAGCCTCGTTCGCTTTTACCAGTCGAATTGACTCTTCGAAAATCGTTCAAATTCCGACACGACGGGGACGGGAAAGTCTCAGCTTTCTTCGGCGAATCCTGGAAGTGTATGCTCGCGGGAGCATGAAATATTGAATCGTCGATAAGGCTACCTAGCCAGCCTGAAATACAGAAACGTTCATGAAGAAACAAGCCATAATCGAGTCAGTATAGCTACGATTGCAAGGGGACTCGTGACGCAACGTTCGCGGATATTCGAAGTATGTAAAAGGATTCAGGAGCCCGATGCCCGTAACGTTGCGTCACCAGAAAGCGGACTCCGGGCGTAATTGATTCGGCTCGTGTCACCGTCAATAAAGAACTTAACTGGTCTTTCTTCGTGGTCCGCGGGCCCGGAATCCGGTCTCCCCTGGCTCGAGGGAAGAGCCCAAAGGACTCTCCTCCGGACGCTACAGCACGAAAACCAAGAGTTTTATTGAGCCCCGGTTCCTGGCCAGCGATCCGGTGGCCAACCGGTGCAGCGGGGTGCGGGGGGAGAGGGGCAGAAACCGGCCCATTATGCGGGTGCACTTGTCGTCCGTTCGGCGAAACGCTTTGCATCGTTGCGTCCACCGTAGAAATTGCTTTACCCCGCTCTGCCGGCCTGCTGTTTCGTATTTTATGGTCGCCGTGCGGTGGACAAACTGTGCCCCGATACAATATGCTCTCTCGGCCTGATCCATTTTTCACCCTGGTGGCTTCATAGTTGCAATTAACGATAACGGGACCAGGCAGTTGAAAACTCGGGTACACACTCGAGTTTCTCGTAAAAATTAACGATCGGAATCCGTGATCGACTGTAATTGATACTGTCGCGACACTGTCATTTCGACTTACTTCGTTCCTGCGAGCCACTTTTTACCACGGTAGCTCCGCACAGCTGTAATTAAAAAAATAGGTAACGAGACGGTTGATGAAAAATTCGAGTGTCTCCGAGGACCGTCGCAATGTATCATTGACAGCGAGCACAGAGGCCGTGACACAGTGGTTTCGACCAATCGACGTTGCTCCGAGCGAAAATGCTTGGTAAGGAAATTAATTTCGTTCTTGTTACGGCTCGTCTGAACGACATAAAAAAAATTTAAAAAAAAGGAGGATCGGGAATACCTCCGTCTCGTTTTTTTCCCATTTGATTCTTTCTACACGACGTGAATTCTCCCCGCGAGCAGAAGAAGTTTAATCGGTGCCTTGTTCTTGGCCAGTCATCCTCCTTAAAAAGGAGAAAGGGTGGCGAGCCCCGGGTCCCATTAAACGGATGCACTGTTGTCTTTCACGATTATATTTATAACGCTCCGCCATATCCGAGCCAAGCTGGTTTGATAATCCAAGAGCGCGAGGGCCGAAATACCCACTGAACGGCAATAAAACCTATCGTAGACCTCCTGGGGAGCGACACGGGGCCGTCTTTCGCTGCTAGTCAATGAAGAATCGACCGAATTCGTGCGGTATCCGGTCCCCGTTTAATGGGGATCATTAGTTACAGCTTTTATCGGATGTCTGTCCACCGAGCTGTATTGCTAATGAAATATCTCTCCGGCCCGGTAAGAATTCCTCCCGGCCGTATCGAATTTAACGAGCCAATTAACTTGGCCTCCTCCGGCCACGACAATTAGGAAAACATTTCGCAACTTTTCCGTACAATTATCTCCCCAATCCGTAGCTGAATAATTTGTCGAATTTTCTGTTTAATGCTAAATCTAGCATTACCGGTCGCACGATCGTTTACAGATTTTGTATTTTCCAAGTATTCGATTTCTATAGATGCTCTCGGTGGAAACCATTACACACGATTCCGTATTTAACCAGTCAATCCGAATCTCTATTGCGGGTCTTTTCAGATAAAAACGTAATCGTTTTTCCGTAAAATTTATAATAGCACTGTTTGCCCTGCATTCGATGCATACAGTCGTCATTGCCTGATTTGAATTCAGAACTCTGTAGCGGATTTTTAAAACTAAATTCCGCAGTGTGTCAAGCACTAAGAATTAATAAGAAAAATCGCACAATATGCAAATAAATTCAATTGTGTGATTTTTATATGGCAACGGACAGTTGTCATTTTTAAGGCCCGGTAGGTTTAGCGTTAAAAAATATTTCCGCACAGAGATGACCTGATCTTGCCATGACAATTAGTAAGACATCTATCCCGGCTAGTCTAATCGCCGCACAACTTCTCCTGCCAACGCTTCTCAATCCAGAGCCGAACAATTTGTAGAATTTGGGACTCGAATCAGAGATCGATGTTCTCCAGCTGTTTGAAGAATATCTCCGATGGTAGATAGCGGTGTTGCCCGGTAAAAGGCCCGTTAAATTTGTTCGGTATCCCGCTCATCGCGGATCACCCGATCTACAGCTTCGCCTTCCTGCGGATCGATCCCGCGCGTATATTCGAATACAACCATGAGCGGCACGCTCTCGGCCAAAGTTTCTCACGAATCTCTCGAGAAACTCCCCGAGGACCGGTCCCCCGTCTTCTTTCCTCTTCTATCATCTTGCTTCCTGCGGCTCCTCCTTCTTCCCTCCTTCTCCGTCGTCCTCCTTCTCATCGTCCGGTGGCCACTCCTTTCGGCTCCGGCGTCGATGAGGAAACCGTCCCCGGACCTTTTTGTTCTTGCGCATAACTCCGCAGGTTCATAGCCCACTCTACGGGAACAGGTGTCCCGCGGTGGCCCAGGACGTGACTCGCCTCGGGACCCCCTTTTTCGTCCTCCTGCAACAAACGTTTGTAATTCCCGACGGTGCCGTACTATACTGCTGTTGGCGCTGTTATGCCCCGCTTGTGATTTCGATCGCGTGTCCACCGACCTTGCGGTGGTAAGTGGCCGATGCTCCTTCTCGTGTGCCGGTTCCAGACCGATTTAACCATGGGACTTGCCAGCCAGTCGATGGGGCTTGTAGCTTGTCGCTCGAGCTGCCGGGCAGCCACCGCGATTATGCTTTCAGTCACGCTGGCCTGAAACAAATTTCAACCGCTTCGATAAGTGGGCAAGTTTCCAAGACATTTGTGAATCTTTTTCTGGAAAGAAAAACATTAATTGCACATTCGGCAATCGTCCGCCGATTATATTGAAACGCGTTCGATAGTATAATCAAGCCACGACCGGCCGATCCGAGTAGGCTCGTTTCGATCCACCGGATGATTCCAGTACTAAAATATTAACTACGCGATCAGATTGCACCTCGTCCACGTTTTAATATACTGCTAGGATAGTTAAGATATCGCGGAGAGAGAGAGAGAGAGAGAACGATGTTATATGTATCTACATATTTATCGCTTGGCGCTTCGTTCGAAATCGTTATTCCTCGGCATTTAATTGGCCACGAGGCATTCACGACGGACGAATCATGCGGTTAACAGTTAAAGCGACGCTTCCGACGTGTATAAGGACATCGTCGAGTGGTCGTTTCCGTCTTTGCGCGAGTTATCGCTGCTCTTATGTAAATTTATTCGGAATATTCATTTCTAATATGCCCGGAAGGTGACGCAGCCCGCGTTGAACTTCAACCTGTCGTATATCATAGTCAATTTTCAATACCCGTTACAGCTCTCCATAATTAGCCCGCGTATTCCGAACGATCTCGTAGCAGTCGAACGCGACGCTAACATAGTCCGACGCGGCTCGAACAGTGCGCAAAAAACTTGTGAAACGGATAATCGCCGTGTTCTCGGAGTGACCGAGATATTAATGAGAACGGATCAGCAATATTCACGTTCTCACTGTCTGTGGAATTTCCGCTGTAAAAGTCGCAAATAAATTGTACACGGTCTCGATTATTCCTGTGTAAGGTTCCCGCGGGATCCAAAGGGCGCCCCGATTATACAGGGTCTACGTTTGACAGAAAGATCCGCGAATAGAATGAAGTCCGTGCAGCGTCTGTCCGAAATTTTAATTAAATCTGGCCGGGAGCGGGCTTCGGCGGGCGTTGTTTGCAGAAGCATCGCTGCCGGCAGCTTCTGGCTTTCGTTCCGGCCGCGATTCATCATCGGAAGGGTTAATCGGGTCGCGCCAGAGGCCTGGTTCCAGTTCAACGACTCAAGGATCGGTGGCGTGTAAGGATATATCCCTCTGCAAAACCGCAACGGATCTCCCATTATCGGTGGACAATCGTTTGCCCAACAGGTCGAGAACGACCTGCCGTCGACGCAGCCACGCACAAAGGCCCGGCAACGATTGAGAAACGACCGGTCCCCTCTTTCTCTCTCACTCTACTCTTCGGTCTCTCGCACGCGAACCCCGGCCCCCGAGAGAGTTCGTAATCTCCCCCGGCTATCGTAATCCCCGACGGTGCGCGATCCGCGCGGAGCTCTCCTCTCCGCGTGACGACTCTGTTTCCTCATCGACGCTATAAAACGAATCGAGAACTCGCCAACGTTCCGCAAAACTGGACGCGCTTAGAGTCACGGCGCGGCGCTGCGCGGCTCGGCCACCAACGCGCTTCACGTCGCGACGGAATACTAATTACGGCAATTCAGAACGCTGGACGCTGCTAATTAGAAATTAAGATAGCCGAGACGTCGCGCTGTTTTACAATTGGCCCCGTGACGCGGCCGACGGAATGAACAATTAAGCGGCGCATCGCGTCGCGTTGTCGTGTCGAAACTTTCGACCCAGCCGTGTTCGAACGACGTCGCCGAACCTGTGAGATCGTTTCGAATCGGTAACAACAATTGTTACCGCTGTAGAAACATTCGATTAGAACGCAGTCCGAATTACAATCGACGAGGGGCGGTCAGCTACTAAACCTCACGCGATTAAAAGGAGTTTATGCACCCCCTGGCTGAACGAATGTCGGCCAGTGTCCGCGGTTAATTGTCGTTGCGTAACGCGGCCAGCGTTGTCCCTATTAATTAGAAAATCCGATATTGGACGCTATCGACGCGGAGCGGTCTCGCTCGGTAATTGGCCGGCGGTAATGCGATTAGCGCTGTGCGCCAGTGCTGGTGTCCAGTTCTGTTCCGTCTCGACGCGACGCGACGGAATAAAATTCTCGCGATTCGAACGGACGCGACGCGGCGATTCGTCGCGACTCTCACACAACGATCTATGTTCGCGGCTTGTTACGCAATGTACGTGCATTAACGGACACACTCGAGGGAGCCCCGAGAGAAACTCATTAGTTTCATCATTCCCGGGACGATGGTGTACGGCTCTCGGGCCGCGAGCGGTGCACGTATCCACCACACACACGTAGAACGCGGGTCGTCGCTCTTCTAATTGCATATACAACGGGCCTCGTTCAAATCAAGTTTCCGTCGTGCACGGCTTTCTATCCTCGGGCACGCTGGCTGGCGTTGGGCCCCGGCGAATCACGGTGCCCTCCGCCGCAAGCCTAAGCTCCGAGCTTTCAGCGACTCGTTAGGCTGATATCGATTCTGGTTCTTTCCTTTTTTTTTCGTTTCTTGATCCGTCCGAGCGACCCGCAGCGCTTCAACGCGCGCCTCTATCCTCGGTGAAATCATTTTTGCTTCTACTTATCGATCGTTGTTTTTCTCACGTCCGCCAGCGAGCCAGAGGAATTGGACGCACAGAAGTCGATTAAACCTCTTGCGCTTGCTATTTATTTGCAGGTAATGATGCGCTCGCATGATGCTCCGTTTTTTCTTTTTGATGCTGACGGCAAGTTTTATGCGGTTTCTGACAAAAATGATTGATGAAAATTGTTGAATTAAAAAAAAATGTCTATGCGGTTGCTGTCTCTTGCAATTAATAGAGAATTTTTATTTCGCGTAAAAGTCCGCGGTAATATTCCATGTATAACAGGGTGTTCGTGAAAATCGAAGTTTCATCAAATAGAATTGCGATTTTGGTACCAACCGTGAGGTCCGGTCGAGCAGAAGGTCCATTAGCCGGAGAGACCCGATTAATTAGTTAATTACAACGGCGAGACTCAGGAACCGCAGAGCGAGGATGGGCGTTTAAGCTCGATCAGCATACATGAATATTTAATCCCGGATAAGTGACGAATGTCGAACCCTTCTTGCTCCGCGGATCACGACAAATAAACAAGCTTATCGGCATAAGCTACAAGCAACAGCACGCGTATCTCGTTAGATAGATCGAATGTCTCTGCCGGGAGTGCGGTACCAACAATATCTAACGTCACTAAGTTAAAGGTTAAGCCTCCGGAGTCGGGACAGCGTGTTGTCTGTAGCGAGGAGAGCCACGCTAAAACCTTTTATCAGAGGGGCAGCGCGATGTACGGGGAATTCGCCTGGATCATCCCGGGGACCACGAAGAAATCGGACAGCTTTACGAGCGCAAAACACACGGGACGGTGGACGTTCGTCAAAGCGGTTCGGGGCCTGTCTACTACCTTTTTTTTTGCCAGCGGCGTCGACGCTCTCTATTTTTCATCCAGAACAGGACCCGGGTCTCTTACAACCTGGCATTTGCATAAATCGGGGACTTATAACGTTATTAACCATTCGACGACCACGCGGATCGGAGCACTTAACATTCTTCTATAATGTTTTGGCGTTCACGGAAATATCTGTGGTTGTAACGAAAAACGCCGCATGACACAATTTCAGAAAATTCAAGTCTATCGATCCATTAATTGAACTTTCGAGTATAGGATTCATGTAGTGGTCAGTCACTGGTCAGGCAGTGGTCAGTCCCTGTTCAGTCAGTGGTCAGTCACTGGTCAGTCACTGGTCAGTAGTTGTCAGTCACTGGTCGGTCACTGGTCAGTGGTGGTCTGGCAGTGGTCAGTCAGTGGTCAGTCACTGGTCAGTAGAGGTCAGTCACTGGTCGGTCACTGATCAGTGATGGTCAGTCATTGGTCAGTCACTGGTCGGTCACTGATCAGTGGTGGTCAGTCATTGGTCAGTCACTGGTCAGTAGTGGTCGGTCACTGGTCAGGCAGTGGTCAGTCACTGTTCAGTCAGTGGTCAGTCACTGGTCAGTAGTGGTCAGTCACTGGTCAGTAGTGGTCAGTCACTGGTCGGTCACTGGTCAGTGGTGGTCTGGTAGTGGTCAGCCAGTGGTCAGCTAGTGGTCAGTCAGTGGTCAGTCAGTGGTCATTCAGTGGTCAGTAGTGCTCAGTCACTGGTCAGTCACTGGTCAGTCAATGGTCAGTCACTGGTCAGTCACTGGTCAGTCACTGGTCAGTCAATGGTCAGTGGTGGTCAGTCACTGGTCAGTCATTGGTCAGCCAGTGGTCAGGCAATGGTCAGTGGTGGTCAGTCACTGGTCAGTCAGTGGTCAGTGGTGGTCAGGCAGTGGTCAGTCACTGGTCAGGCAGTGGTCAGTCACTGGTCAGTAGTGGTCAGCCATTGGTCAGTCAGTGGTCAGTCAGTGGTCAGTCACTGATCAGTGGTGGTCCGTCATTGGTCAGTCAATGGTCAGTTAGTGGTCAGTCAGTGCTTAGCCCCTGGTCATCCCCGGATCCTCCTGATTCTCCTGGTCCTGGAGCGCGACTGCTTCCGCCGAAGTCCGCAACCCGTCTGACCGACTAACTGAGTGCGCTTCCCTTTTGTATAAAAACAAGTGTAAAGAAATAATGCTCATTTATGAAATATTTTTAAATTATAAATTGAGGTACATATCTCGTATAAAATTTGAAATAGTAATTCTTCATTTTCCTAAAGTTATGCTCTAATACTTTCGTACCTACAACATTTCTAGGAATTTTTTGTCCTTGATATTAGTTTTGTTTTTAATATTTTAAACCTTAATAAACCAACACCAAAACACCGTCTGAAATATCTGTGAACGATATGGTTCCTTGATGATTCGCCTTCTCTCACCGACCGAAAATCTCCTCGGTGACCTTCTGCACCGACGAGATGCCGTCGGTGGCCTTCTGTTTCTTACTCCGGCCATAATATGTATATCCTAGAGTCTTTAACAGTAACTCGTCGGTGGTTAGCCCCTTAGATACGTGAAGACAACACCGTGGCTCTATCAGTAAAACAAAAATTGTCCTCGTACAAAATAAAGCAGAACGCTCATTATAGTTAGAAGGAGGGGGGAGGGACAATTTAACGGAACAAAAACTGAATTCCTCGGTCCCCAGTCCCGCAGAAGAGAATTAGGTTTGATCGAAGTAGGAGGATCTCAATTCCCGATCTCGGCTTTCGCTAATTTCTGGGATTCTGTCCGGCGGACTCCAGCCTGTCTGGCGTTTTCGAGTAATAGAATCCGCAGGAATCGATTCGGGGTGGTTCCCGAGGTCGTAATCGTTTGGCAACCGGGGGAAAAATGTAAAAGGAAGAAACACGAGTGATATGGGCGGGTTGGGGGGTGGTGCAGGGGGAGGTGGAGATCGAGGGGAGAGAGGCCGTCGAGAAATAATTAATATGCCACGGACGCATAACGAACGACCCCGCGAAGCAGTCTGTTTGTTTTCGGACGGGTCTTCTTCGGCTCCAGGCATGTCGGCCGTATCTCTCTTTTGCCCGGGCCTTCTCGACCTCCCGCTGCTTCCCCTTTTTTCCCTTTTTATTTTAAACGCACACGAGGCCCTTCGCCGCAGCTCCTTTTGTCTCTGTCCTCCTCCATCTCTCTTTCTCTACCTCTCTTCTCTCCCCCTCTCTCTCTCGGTTCTTCTTGGTCTCTCGAGGTCCTCTCCACCGAGCGTCCTCTGGACGAGACAAATTCCTTTCGGAGAAATTTTCGATCTCCTGTCATACGCTAACGGAACCGGAATATTTCAATCATATTACAAGCTGCACCGTTCCCGGTGAACAATTTCAGGAATTTTTCCGGGAACGAGCACGCACCTGAAGTTTTCTATGCGTCGCGTGCAATTTTGCAGGATGCGGCGTATCTCCCCCGAGCTTGCGTAATTCGGGGTGCAGAGATTTTTCCTCAAAAAAATTAAAAAAAAAAAATGACCATCTCTCTCCGCCTGTTCGTCTTTCTTTGTCGCGCTCGAAGGGCTCGTGAGAGCCGGCCAATGGGCCGGGCGAACGGCAGCGATGCGCACAACGAGGGCCGCATGCCTCTCTCCATATATTCTCTCCACTTTAATCTTTCTTTTGTGACTCGGCTGTTTTAGCGTTTTTTATTCCCCGATGAGCCGGGCTTCGTCTGCTCGAAGGACAGAGACGGCGAGCGAGGGGAAGAACGTCCAGACGAGCACGAGAGAGAGAGAGGGGGGGAGAGAGAGAGAAAGTGAGAGGGTGAGGAGAAGGCTGTGCTGCAGGCTTATTAGCAAGAACTCCAAGGAGAAAGAGGAGAATGTAAGAAGGTTCTGTGGAGAGAGAAAGGGTCGTTTAATGGGGGGATGGTTGCCGGAGAGACAGAGCGGGCGCAGTCGCGGATAAAGATGGCCCCGCATTACCATAATAAACAACTGTACCGCGGTTAATCGTCGCGGGAGGTTCTTCTTTGTTCGATTTCTTCCGGCGGCGCGGTGATTCGACGACGGAACAAAGACCCCGTGGTCTTCCATCTTCTCTGGCCGTTTCGACGAGATATCCGATCGCGAGAATGGAATTATTTCGTTACCGTTGAGAATCGCCGTTTAATCCGCGACGGCCAATGTAAATTATTCCATTGACCGCGCGGTGGCTCCTAACAGAGAACAGTGTGCAAGAGAGAGAGAGAGGGAGAAAGGGAAACTAGAGGGAGAAACGACGTAAAGGGGGAAGAGTAAAGTCAGGGATAAAGATGGCTCCGCATTATCATAATAAACAAGCGGCACGATGGTTAGTCACCGCGAACTGCTCCGTGTCTCTTTGTTTATTTCGTACGGCCCTCATTAACACACTGCGGGGAGAGAGAACTCTACTCCGGCCGTGTAATGTATATTTACGCTACGTCAAGCACGGTCCCAGCGGATCGGCCGTGTTTCTCGAAGCGGATTCCTTCCAGAGACGCAACCGATCCTCTTTGAGACTCTCCACGTTTTATACAAAATTCCCCCCGGGGCATCGTCTTCCGTCTGGCTCGACTCTTTCCGTAATTCTTGCGAGTGCACGCGGGCAACTGCGACGATCCAAATTCTGTCCTGACAACGAGAATCGCTCGCTAAAAACAACGATGACAATCTGTCGAAAAGTCACGCAGCTGTCGTCTCCCTCGTCAGAAAGTTATTTGGCGCGTAGGAACCCCGTTCGATGGACCGGGGGAGAGTCCACCGTTTCATTTTCGCGAACAACGCCTGGGAAGGCGGCCGATCGTCCGGACAGGTAAACGAAAGCCCAGGCCTCTGCGCGTGTATACCTGTTGCGACGCTTAGGGTATAATCTTTTATGACTTTCAGTCGGCTACTCATTAGGGCCGGCCGCCAACAATCGACGCTGTCGGTGCCCCGGGATGCTGGAACGCGAAAACCCCCACCGTTCCTGGAATTATAGTGCGCATCCTCGAATCGTCTTATCGAAACGGCCCGTATAAATAAAGATGAGTTGTAGTAATCAATTAGCGGAGCACCGCTCAGCAGTTCGCATAATTTCGCCGATCACGAGAGAGTGCCTCTTCTCCCAGACTGCATCGAATCAAGAGAGAGAGAGAGAGAGAGAGAGAGTGTGTGTACCCGTTTTGCAGCGGAGCATTGCCTTCTGCATGGACCACCCATGCTATTGCATCATTAATCAGACCGACGAGTGATTAATTGTCGATGACGATTCCGTCTATCGGGAACGGGACGAGTCCTTATTCTTCTTCTTCTTCTTCGTGTCTCGTTTCGCGTTATCGCGATTTCGGTGTTATTCCAGTTCCGACGAAGAATCCTCCCGACAGAGAGAAATACAGTGAATTTCTCGAGAACTTATCGTGACTGTATTTCGTTTTTGTTTGCGAGAAATATTGTAACGTTCATCCTCGCGCGAATGAGATAAGCCACTTAATATTGCGGCCCATTTTATTCTCCTTTCGCTTTATGAACTCGATGCCCTTGCTTGACTTCGCCCGTCAGATAACACTGTCCACCGGTGGTTCTGTTCCGCTGGTTATTGCAGGACATGCCAACTCATTATTATACCGATTCTGGTTCTTCGAACAACCATGAAAGATAAGGCTCGTCGCGACTGTTTTACGCGGGACATTTTCGACTCGTCGAGTGCCGGATATTATCCACAACTCGTGCAAGATCAAAACAATTTAATCGGTCCCTTAAGCGAGGGGAGGAAAAAAATTCTGGATAACGTATAGTCGATTATGAACGGTACAATCCTCAGGATAAGCATTTTTCAAACCACTCGCAATTGGGAGGTTGTTGAAACTGAAATTGAATGAATTTGATTTTGAAGTTTATGTTTATCGTATTGCAATAATTAAAACGGTGGCTGGTTCTGGTTACAGATTCCCGGAACGTACGGGAGGTGACGTGTTACTGCAATCAGCCGGAATGCGTGCCCCAAGGATACATGTGCCGCGGCAGGGGCTGTTTCACCGAGCTGCCGTCGAACGCGAATCCGTCGTTGCTGAGAGCGAGCCAAGACACCAACGGCGGCTGCCTCGACGAGAGCTTCAAGGAGCGCCGGTGTCCCAAGGGATACCTCTGTTGCGAGCAGGATCTCTGCAACCACGTCGACAGCCCAGCAATGAGAAACAGGATCAACAAAACCCTCCAAGGTGAAGCGAGCGTCCTCGTTCAGTAATAAAAGCCGCGCCGCGACTCAAACATGCTTCCCGATTCTCGACCCCACACGAAACGGGAAACGATCTCTAACAACCCGGCGCACATTACGCTAACCATCCCGAATTAATTCGTTCGTTCATGCGCAATTTCATCATCAATATAAAACAGAATTCGCAAAAAGAAGCTTTGCCCAGCTCGGATACACGCCGAGCCATTTCTCTGAATCGAAACCAGTTCGAACGAGTGAGATGCTGCTTCTGGTTCTCATTTCTCCGGGGCGGCAGTCTTGTCCAGTAAATTTCCGCCGTGATCGCTGACGGTTCGATGATTCGATCGTGTTCCCGGCACACTTATTTCGCATGCCGCAGTCCCGGCCGGTTGATTCGAAACAATAGTGAAAGTCGAAGGTTGCGCGAATTTATGAATAACGAAGCGTTCTCGCATAATTTATGCGAGCCGGAGCGAACGGCATCGGCGGCGCGACGGTGTTATCGAAGGACTCGTTATTGTTGCAGTGTTGGTCGGTGGCGACCAGCGACCTTTCCTCAGCCCGGTGCAGCCGATCAATCACGGGGGTCAGTCGACGGATGGTTGGTTCAAGACGGCGACGATCGCGGTGCCGATTTGCGGGCTAATCGTTCTACTGATACTGGCCAGCCTGGCGATCAGATTGCTGCAGCCTGTACCGACGCAAAACGACAAACTCGGGCCCCATCGGATGCCCGACAACGGGCCACCTTTGCTGGGACCACCGAAAGTGCCTCTCGTCTGAAAACCGACGGTTTTCAGCGATCCAAAGACGTTCTGAAAGTGTTCTAGATGATAGACGTACATAGTAAGACTATCTATAGGAAGCTAGCGGGCTAACGATGGCTCCACTTGGCTGTGAATTTTGTGAAACAAAAGAAACATGAAGAAACAAGCGACTGCTGTAAATTATAACACTGCGCGTTGTGCCACCGACGATTATGCGCGATGGAGAACTGTCTGGTCCATTGTTCCCGATAATTGAACCATCGATAACCATCATATTTGAAAAAGACTGCAGCAAACGCAATGATCCAATCGCATTAAAAACCACTCGAGGGTCAAATGAATCTCTTTCGTCGTGTATGATTATGTTGCGAAACGAACCGTGCCAAACCCTAAACGAATGCAGTCTCATCGATCAACTGACAATTTTATGTAACTGTTGACGGTGGATGATCGTCGATAATTATCTGCAACACCATCGACAGTTCTCCACCACGGCGTCATTTTGTCGGCGAGAGTAGGGGAAGGGCCATAACAATGACCTTTGTACATGACTCGTAACGGAGAGACAACGGGAACGCATGATATCGCCTTATATTGTAGCATTGTAAATAGATTATGTATTTTCTATCGTATTAGAGATGATACCGTTTACTTAGGCGGCGTAAACTTGTAATCGGTGTTTCGAGCCTCGAGACTAGCAACGCACGAGATCAAAGCGCGATCTATCGTGATCTAACGAGACGCTGATTCTTTCCGAGAAGAAACGCGAACGAACGAAGAACAATAAAAGTCTGATGTCTGTCTTGTTTTCTTTCCCTTTCTTTCTGGTTTCTTTAACCACCAGATCAGGCGTGGGCAAGGGCTACTCCGTAAGGCATCGCCTAGATCAACGAAACCACGCCCACTCTGACGTCATTAGCTCCGAAGGGCAATCCAGAGCGCGCTCGCACAGTGCGAAAAGCGTTCCGTGCCTGGCGTAGAGTATATTCTTTACGGAAAATGATCGTACACGCGATGTACTTCCTCACGCATTAATCGTATTCCATATAAATATTATTGTATTGTGATAATCTAGCGTAACCGAGCGCCAATACTTGTTTCGCAAACGCGTGTTACTCAACGAGGGGGTTGGATCGACGCGAGTCGATCGACTTGAAAATACATTGAAACGATTTTTCAGTAATCGATCACTATTTATTTACTCCTTTTTTTTTAATTAATTACATACACATACCATATCGAATACCCGATATATAGGAGGGGGTATGTCATTACTCTGTAAAATAGGTATTCCATTTGATCGGCTCAGAAAAATTTGTCGCTCTTGCTCTGTCTCCGAAATCGTAGTAACCATAAAACGCTAGTATAATATAAATGTTTTGGCATCACAGTTTAAAATCGTACAATTTTCACGTTCCTTGTCGCCGTCGCTCCTTTTACAATTTCTTTTTACCATATATTGTTTACTCTGTCGTCTCATCGTGTGTGTCTGCGAGAGTGTATCCATGTTGTGTGTAAGTGAATGTATGCTTGTCGCGCTTGTGTAAATTTTTCGTGTTAATGTGTTCGTTTGCTCCGCCATAGGCTCCATACCATGTTAACGCGTTCCCACCGGCCACTCCGTCACGTTCCTCGGGAGAAAAATGTATTACTTTATAAAAATACTGTTTAAGGTATGTATCTCCATTTATAATCTATGCTTCATCCCCCGCCAGCATTGAGTCGGGTGTGCCAGTCAGGTGTTCGATCGAGAATTAGCATCGAGAACGACATTTTCGCGTTGCGTCGCAGTTTTTTCGCAGCTCGCTAGCCGTGGCGAACAGGCTGGCAGAAAAACAGGGTTATGCTCGACCGTCTGCTCTCCATTTTGCTCCATCGGTCGACCGTCACATCCCGGACGACGGGTTCTCACAGTTACGTCACGTGTTAACAGTTATCGCAGCTTTAGGACAGAATCTCTCCGAACGATTTCACATAAGCCTCGTGTAGCTTGTTGATAAAATCCGGGTCGCTCCTCAGCAGATAGTTAAAAGCTTGAAGAAGCTGGTTCCTTGTCAAGGGCTCTAAAGGCCGCGCCGGGGGCTCTGGGGGACTTGGCGCAGCGAACATAACGGGGGGTATTAACGCCGGCGCAGATCCTCTTCCCGACAAAGTGGTTGCCGGTATGATATCCTCCGATGCCTGATCGAATTTAAACAAAAAGATCAAATTCCCGTTTCCCCTTAGACTCGGGAATGCTGACAAGGTGGCTCGCGAGACGTTTCTCCTTCTTTTCCGATACGTTGAACTGCCCCCTTCGTGTCTATTAGAAGAGCAGCAAAGAAGGAGAAATGTAAGAGCGTAACAGCAAAGAAAGTCTCGCGTCTTACCACCTTACCAGCATGCCTGTCCTAAACTACGATCTAGCCGACGCCACTCACCGTTGTTGCGGGCGTATGTGCGAACAGAGAAGCGAGCGGATTTGAGTTACTAGAGCCGACAACAAGATCCGAGGCCTGGTGGTTCGAGGTCGAGTTCGTGGACACGTTTGTCGGCGACTGTATCCTAAGGAAACCTGCCGTACCGTTTGTATCAGTGGCGTTCTGATTGACAGATGGCGTCACGTTGTGGCTCAAGGAACCGGGCGTGGATATCATTGAATCCTGCTGCGTGGCCGTCTTGCTTCGCCGTTTCGATCGGTTCGAAGCGGACGCGCTGCTAGCGTTGTTCGCAGTCAGTATGGCCGTGGGCGTAGCCTGAGATTGCTGCTGAGTATTAGTCGGCTGGGGGGTGACCGATCTGTGCTGTTTCTCGATATGCTCGACCGTGTGAGCCGCCGGATGAGACATTAAACGCGCGAGCAACGGCTTACTTTCGCTAGCAACAGCACCCCCCGGTGTAGGCTGTTCCCCGACTAACACCCCTGTGTTCACCTGAAAAGATCGCAACAGCCAACATAGTTCCTGCCCAGCCTGAAGCTTATTTAACGCAACAGTATGTTTAATAAAAAATCTCGTATACTGGAACCTGGTTATGTTTGATGGGAGTACTAACTTTTGCCTTGGCAAAGAAGTCCATCACACTCTGCGATGTGACGTCTGGGCCCAGCGGAGCAGTTAATGGCCCAGACATGTTCTCCACGGTGGGAGTGACCAACGGGGATTTGGAAACTAGTCCTTCTCCCATTCCACCCCCACCACTGCTGTTTTTATTAGTATTAAAATCTTTCTGAGCTTTGCTGAGCATACTGAATATGTCAACGTTGTTAACATTAGGTCCAGAACTCTTTTTTACATTAGCTGCTGTTTTGTTGCTAGCCTTGCGGTTCTCCTCAGAATCTTTCACAAGCTTATTCAACATTGCACCGATGCGCACGCATTCCTCTTTATCGTAGAACCAAATGCCATAAATGTTGCATCTGGAGTTCTTGTAGAGCAAGAACGGTTCCTGCAGTTGCAGATCTAAGCCTTGCGTGACTGGCTCCACTAGGTTATTCGTATTTAATCTACAAAATAATATAGATTATGCGCACAGAAATACATATAAAAATAGGGTTTCGGTCCAGGCTCCAAAACGGTCCACGGTGTTTTACATTGTGATAGATCGTAACCTCCATCAAGGGGCTATTAAATAGCACATGGTAGGACACTGTAAAACCAAGGGTTCCAGATTTTCGGTGATAATTCCGTTGCCGAGAACACCCTGCTCGTGCCTCGGGGGCACTCTCGGCGGGTTTTATCACCGGAATGCGACTATTTTATGTGAAAAATATGCGAGTAACATATATTACCTATTCATAATTAGTACACTGTTGTAGGGCTCGCCATTCCGCGAATAGACGAACAAAGCACCCTCGATGTCGGTTTTCTCCCATTCGTTATTAACCGCGTTGAACGTGTAAAGCGCTACGTGGGTCGCGGTCCCGAGGATATCTTTCACATAAGGGTCGACTCGCTTCAGAGCGGCCACGTTCATTCGTAGCTCTGTTAGATCCGTCATCGTGTTCTCTCTCTCGGGACTTTCGATGGACTCGGCGCGGAAAAAATCGTGGAACGGTCGCGGCGGCCGTTTGCTCAATGCGTCCGTTGGAATAGTTCAGGTCTCTCGGTCGAGCCGATCACTAACAGTACCGTATTTTGATGGAACAGAAGCAGCTGCTTGTATAATAAACGTCATACTAGATTTTAAGGTTGATACCGTTTGTTACATCTGCGACTTAGTAACATCATTACAGAATGCCGACGCTTCGTTTCCTTTTTGCGTTGAACGACGGCCGGATCCGATTGGGCGAGCCCGAATGTACGGCCAACCGAAAAACGAGGGCTCCCCCAGACGCTCTCCGCCAATCGGATCGATCGGAATTTTTTGAAAATTCAAGCCAACAATACGGCGAACAACATGTATCTTTGCGGCGTTCACCGTATATATCGTTTAAATACATATAAAACCGGACGGTTTACAGGCCCCGGTGAAAAGTTATTTTTAAATTTCCACCTTTACGGTAAGTCTTGTCCGCGACAGAAACGATGCACCAGGTGAACGTTTAACGCTTTTTTTTCCTTTTTCTCGTTAACACTGCTCTCGCACGGCTCTTTCTCTCTCTTTTGCTCGTGTCGTTGTCACCGTACAGGAATCGAACGAGCGTACGAGCGACAACTCTGGTGATTTTTTTTGGTGATATCCCGCGCGTAGCTTGCTCAGGGACGGCATTACGAGAGGATAAGCTGATCCGCCATCTTCGTTGCGACGAATTGACCGCGTGGTTTGGTTTTTAACCGCGGTTGAACCGCGAGCTCGGCTCTCGTAACGCTTTCAGAACTAACCAGATGCGATTTTCGATGATTTCACCGTTGCACGGTGGATGGAAACGTTGTTTCGCAGCGATAACTGACTCTGTGTCTGTGGAGTGGACTCATTAACTCCCTGCACGAGCACCTCGAGTCGCATGCCGGCTGTCCTTACCTACATGGTAAAGACTCGTCTTCCGAGGAAAAGCAGGGAAATGTTTTCCTCGGGAGGTGCTCGCAGCGGCCAGTTTTTTTCTAGGGGCTGCTGCTCGAAGAGCTCGCCGCGTCCTCGGCATATACGTAGTCGTCGACGGCCGGTTTCGCTCGTCGGACTGATTATGCAACGTCCAGCGATCGGCCGACGTGGTACGGTCTAGTCGACGGCGCTCGTAAATTTTTCCACGTGCTGCACGCGCCCTCGGGAAATTCGAACCGCGTGAATTCCGCACGCGTGTGAAACAGAATTTTCCGAAGACGATGCGCGCCAGCGTAGCGCATAGAAAAATTGGGTCGATGTGCGAAAGATGGCGGCCGCTGCGTGGTGTGCGTGAGAAAAGATCCGTGCCGTCTATTTCGCCAACAACATGACAAGATACGGGAATGCCTGTTCGCACGTGCTGAGCGCTATCGTACGCGGACGGCCCGTAATGTGCTTCTAACTGTTCAGATTCGGTGCGACCGGTCCCGTGCGTGACGGAAACCTTTTGTTTACGGAGGACACACGGGTACAGACGGTCGTTTCTCGGTGTGACACCACGGTTTCTCGCGGCCGCGTTAGCCGCGGTGCGTCGGCGAAAGAGAATCCCGTGCACAGAACCCCGTGAAACGCAGACGAGACACTGGAGATAAAGCGTTTGCCGGACTTCGGCCCGGTGAGACGATCGGTAGAGATGCTGAAGCAATTGCAGATGGGGATGAGAGCTTTCCTCTTGATGGCCTCCCGTGTGTGGACTTGCGTCTGCTTTCTCCTTAAGAAGCAGGTTAGAGCCGTAAGTAGGTGCTTCGCGCCTCAGTTCGCCCGTTTTTAGTTTCGCCACACCGATCCACCGCCGCGACGTCCTCGCTCGCCGATGCTCCATGCGCCCCCGTGCACCCCCATCGATGCATCCAGTCCGTTCACGTTGCAAGCGGAATCCCTCGTCGTTCCCGGCAATTTTCCGCGGAATCGTCATCCTCTTCCGACAGTAGTGCATCCTCGGCTGGATGTTCCACCTTATGCTACCGAATATTGTTTCTTTTCCTATCTCTTTTTGGTCTTGATTGTTGCACACTTTGTCATGGTAGACCGCTGACTAGTCTTAGGATCCAGCCAAGCAGTTTGTTTTCCGTTGTTATATTGGATTCATTGTTTTAGATATCGCAAATGCAACCTGTTAAGTACGAAATCTTCCCGCTATCTCCATTGTCGAGGCACAGGCTTAGTAAGTATCGTTGGTCTTTAATCGATCCGGCAAACACCGTATTATTCTTTCTATATAATTAAGCGTACTTTTGCAGGTATAGTTAGGAGGAAAGTGTTAGTGTTGGACCTAGACGAAACATTAATTCACTCTCATCACGATGGAGTGGCAAGGCCGACGGTCAGGCCTGGTACACCTCCGGATTTTGTCCTCAAGGTGACGATAGACAGACATCCAGTCAGATTTTTCGTTCATAAGAGACCGCACGTAGATTTCTTTTTAGACATTGTTAGTCAATGGTAAGTCCGTGCTCCGAACTTTGCACCTACATTGTCTCTAGATAAGATTTTATCTTATCCGGTAAAACTTTACTTCTGGAAATTGAACGATCATGCTACTTTCTTCTAGGTATGAACTAGTGGTCTTCACTGCTTCCATGGAAATCTATGGAGCAGCTGTTGCGGATAAGTTAGATAACAACAGAGGTATTCTAAGGCGCAGATATTATAGACAACACTGTACACCAGAAATGGGTTCCTATACTAAAGACTTATCTGCAATTTGTCGAGATCTTTCGTCGGTCTTTATACTTGATAATAGTCCCGGAGCCTACAGAGCTTACCCACGTGAGTATAGTTGCCCCTTTTCGACAGTATTAACGTTGCCATTTACGATGTAGTTGTCTTTTTCGATACCTAACAAGCCCTCGCAACATTTACTAAAAACAAAAAAAAAAGAGATATTTGCCCGACATAAATTTGTTTAATCTTCCTCGTGTCTCACGATACAACAATTGTATGCAAATTTGATCGCGCGTAGGTCATGTAAATCATGAAGTTTCATTTGATATGCATATTCATGTCCATTGCGTTTATGATTTCGACGCTGTTGTTGCATCGTGTACTCGCGCATCACGACCTGTAGTCAGAACTTGCTTACATGTGCACAACTGTGAGTAGTAGAACGATCATGATTGTCTTGCAGACAATTCCCGCCATCCAAAAAAATAGAGAATACACATTCTCGTAAATTGAACCGCATCGCATTATAGTCTCCACGTGTTCTACGTAGAAAACGCATACGCAATACACTTTTTAATCGACGACCATGTCTTTTTATTTTTGCAATGTTTCTGGCAACACCGATACTCCGATATCGACTCCCATTGTGCAATATGATTTCAAAACATACTTTCTTTGCACGATTTCGCTCCGAGAAACGAGAATCTCTCTCTCTCTCTCTCTCTCTCTCTTTCTATCTCTCTATCTATCTCGCGGATAGTTCGGCTAAACAAGCACCAGAGACCTAGGGCTCAGTATAATCTGATCGAAAACCGTATCTATTTGCAGCTATCAGCGTTGATGTTCTGTAAGCAAGCACTGAATACAGGCCTATGGATTATGTAAAATACGATCAATTACCAATGCTACTCTGCTTGAGTAAACACCGGACAGTGTACGCCAACACGGCGTACAAATAATTTCAGCTGTTTTAATACATTTTTTTTTAAATAATCCCTGTGCAGCAGGTACCATAGACTAGACTTTAGTTTTGACTCTGAGCTTCTCACGAGCAGCATCCAAGAATAGTCACCATACTTTCTGTAGGCCGCATTCGGTTGGCCAAAAAATCCTCTCCGGTCATTAAACAAATATTACAGAAAAAATTCACAACTTTATGTAAACGAAACGATGAGAAGATTGTTTGGCCGAATAGTGTATGCAAATACCGTAGTTAGAAGCCACACTTCTTGGATGTTATGCTAGCTATACACTCGCGTAATGTACAGGGCGGTTCAGCTAAAGAGAATCACCTAAATGTCTGCATCTCGTCTTAATAAATATTTTAATAGGGATAGTAATCGAACCAACAACTTACCTCCTGTGATCTGAACCCGCAGAAATCTGAAAGGCTGAAATTGAAACATTCGGAGCCCTCTTAAATCCTATAAATCCTAAAAAGTTCAGTTTATATGAGTATATAACAAATATTAATTTTAAAAATTTTGTTAGCAGCTTTGTTTTGAGAAGTTTGTCTATGAAACACTGAATGAGGCAGATGCTTAGGTGATGCAACTTGGTTGAATCACCCAGTGTTGTTAATTTCAAGCCTAGTGCCTTAGATCGATAGCTATGAGGCGTCATGGTGTTTTGGATAGTTGGTGAATTGTGGCTGGTTTGTTTTTGTCCCAACAGATAACGCGATACCAATCAAATCGTGGTTTAGCGACGCGGGAGACACGGCTCTGTTGAGCTTGCTTCCGGTTTTGGATGCGCTCCGTTTCACGCAAGACGTGCGTTCCGTTCTTTCGAGGAATTTACATTTACATCATACATGGTAGCACGGCCCGGATCGATCGGTGCGTTAGATTTATTAGAGACCGAGTTGCGGAGAAGAAAAAAAACAATTTAGCGTGTTTAATCTAGGATTATTATTGTTACGGATAATAGACATTAGGATGCTGCCTGAATGATGAGAACGATGATCCCTTTACCCTGTCCTCATTTTCTACGCTCGTTAAAACGACAAAACAAGGAAAAAGTACTGTAGCGAGTATGATTTAAGAAGAACAAGATGATGAAGATGGAGAAAGAGGAATAGGAGGAGCTAACGAAGAAACAAAAATAAAAAAGGGAGTGGGACCTTCAACCGAACTATTTATGTCAGCACAAAAACATCCTGATATATTTTGCGTTATGTTCATGCGTGCGCAACGATGATACGTGTACATATGTGCCTATGTTCTATGTATGTATACGTATACAGAGAGACACACGCATACACACACAAACACACATATACACAATGTTTTTCGTGGAAAAGATGTATTTGCCAAAGATCGAGTTCTTGAACTAACGTTGTAGACTCGTATGTTTCACTCTAAATAATTTTGTTCTATGTAAAGATAATCTACCGAACGTTTGACCCTGCTGCGTTCTCGTATCATATTTTCTCATTTCTTTAACACCGTCAAGGAATCGTCGCTTCTTCTTTCTTACTGACCTAGTCACGTTTCTGGATTAGTCGAGGATAATTTTCTGTTGGAAAAAAGTGTAAAGAGAATGGTTTCTTCCTGAAAATGATGTCAAAAAGTACAGTTCACGTGGGAGATCGCGGCAGGGTCGAGTGCTATTTTGCCACGCATAAGATGAGGGAGGAAGCAAAAAAGTGTTATATTTTTTAAACGAATTATTTCTGTTATATAATAATATTATTGAACCTAGGGCGTAGCGTAAACGGAAACAATGATGAAGTACTAAGTCACACTTCGAATGGACTCCGCCGCGACTCACTGTATCAGTGAGGCGGCTATCCTGATTACTTAATTAATAAAAAAAGGAAGTATTAAAAGAACTACGAAGAGGCGATTTAATTTCATCAAATTTTTTTTTTTTTTAGAGAAGATTAGAATTATTTGAAATGCGGTGTGCGATGTTAATGCGTCTGTGCGCGAGAGAGAAAACGTAAGAATGAGACTGGGAAAAAGTAAGAATGAGAGAAGAGAGAAAAATGCGAGAAAACAAGAATAAAAAATAGACGAATAAAGTAACAGTGAAAGGATGTTGCAATCGAACGTACGACTGTATACTTTGTTCGCTTGTTTAATCCATTCAAGAAGTACTATTGAATATTATATATAGTTTGTAAATACTACGACGAGGAATGCGTTTGTTGCAGAATGATTGGACCGCGCGAATGAACAGTGTAATTAAGCCATTAAACGTGTAATTTCACATGATATTTATATATGCATATATACATGTACGTATATAAATATATATAAATGTTGGTTTTACGTCGATCATACAAAACGAAAACTTTCATTCAAGAGACAAAGAAATAAGTGCGAGAAGTAGAGGGAGAGAGGATACACCCATGAGCACAATAATTCAGCTAGCAGAAACGATGATTCGTTCTCCCGAATAAACATTGTATGTACCTTGAGAACATTTGTTTATTTATTGACGTGTGTATCGAACGAGTTGCTCACGCGGATCTCCAATTACCGAGTGTAATCGATCCCAAAGTACGATTAGCCATGGGTAAATAGATATGTAGGATAAAAAGGCAGGATCGTGCAACACCACACTAAACAAAAAAAAAAATACGAAAAATCTCTTTCTTGTACATAATGTGCCTGTATGTACATGTATGTATCTCTTCAATGCCGTTTTTCCGCGTACAGTTCTATGTATATCTCCGAGGGTTAATCTGATTTCGTTAGTTCCGAACACACAAAAATACACAAACTCACACGAACGGAGAGAACAACAAAAAAGGAACGATCTGTTGTATAAAATAATACGATCAGTGGCTTAATGTGGTTCTTTGTATTTGCGACTGTCTTCTTAAATTTAAGTACCGATTAAAATGTACATATTTAGTTTGTAAAAAAACCATAGTACTTATTCTTTCGGTTTTTATACCTTCCCTGATGCATCGATCAAAACAAAAAAAAAATGGACTGTATTCGAGGAAAAAGTGAACGAGGAGGTCTTCGGAAGCAACAGTTGAGAGCCGTTGTTGTTGTAAACCAAAGGGTAAAAAAAAAAAGAAACTATGTTAAATTTTTCTAGGTACTTATTAAAGAGAGATTAAGTGATAAAACACCAGTTTAAAAGAATTATTATTATTATTGTTTGAAAAAAAAGAACAAACGATGTATTACATGTATCCCTTTGTGTCATAAGCAGCCTTAAACGTACCCATTCTAAAAATAATAAAAGCTCGTTTTCATTCGGAACAATGAAAGATTAACGTTCAACTGGGTAAACTGAGAATATTCAGCACTCCATTCCCAATATATATTACACATGATCAGTTTCCATTGCTTTCATTTTCTTCTTTTTATTTTTTTTTTCCGACGGATATACTTATCATAGAATATCCGGGCTTTATCTCGAAGACTCTCGTGATGGAAGTGAATAGACGTTCATGGAATATTGTTCGATCACTCCTTGGGTGGATCCTCACGAATCATTTCCAGAGAACTATCGGAATTATTAGTACTACTTCCACTTCCGGCATCATCTTCCCGTTCACTCTGTTTTTCCTGACTCGTACCCGCAGCATCTAATTGCCACGGCGGTATAGATGCTGGCGCACTCGGAAATTGTTTTCTGTTTCAAATTCAAAGCTCTGATAAATACCGATGACACTGTTTTTCATAATTATACAACAAATTTTTGTACAATGTGATTCAATTCCAAAACAATATTCTATTTAATTCTCGATGTTAGTACAACCAATGTTCAAAAGTAGTATCTGTGTTTTTTCTATACGACTCATTTCTTTTGTAACCGATCAAACTCGAACGAATATATATATATATATTTTATAGCCGCTTTTTTCCAAAACGAAAAAAACGAAGCATTTGTATTTTTAGATAAAAATGACCTGGAGTGTTACGAGGAAGTTATACAGATATATTGTATGTGTACCTGCATAGGCTGTCTTGTAAAGAACCTTGTACTGTGTAAAATCGTATGTATAAAAATCTTTGGCATAGCGATGTGTAAGCAAATTAAAACTCTTGTATAGCAATAAATGTTATCACCTAAATCAATAATCTGTTTATGTATGTACGGAATAATGTGTACAGGTGTTATATCCTAACAGTATTTCTAGATGTATACCTTGATAAAAGTAAAGACTTAAGACTAGCTAAATCTTGTTTCAGTTCTTGTACCAGCTGTGGTACCATCGGATCGATAAACTGGTTTTGTGTTAATTTTTGTACGTCATCCTCCACCTTGGAAATGGACTGTTTCACCTCTTTCATAGAATTTTGAATAGTCTTATCTAGCTCTGAGACAGAATCCTTTATGCTCTTTTTCTTTTTCCTCCCAAATAAAAATTCGATAGACTTCTGCAATTCAATGGAGAGATCAATCTTGGATTTTATCCATTGCATTAAGCTTGTTAGGATTACCTTGTAGAACCAGTACAAGCAATATATAGTCGCTCCGATTAGAGCAGTGGTATTAAAGAACTCTTTGACTTTATGGAACAGTGATATTTGGTACGGATGCTGTTGGAGATACGGCGGATAAAGTCTAGCCGGTGGCATTGGCACCACGGTGTAATCTTTTGGTTTGTGAATAACATTTTGTTCGGCAGTTTGTTCAACAGAAGCTAATGTAAATGCGGTTTTAATCTCCTCCTCTGTCAAGCCCTTCCTTCTGAGAAACTCCTGCTTGCGGTCTACAGGACTATTTGCTACCTTGGGGTTTTGTAAAAATTCCACAGCGGTTTTGACCTTAAAGAAAAGAATCTTTGATTAACTGTACATTTTTTTCGAGCAACCTGGGCGGCTTATGTAACCGTCTGAGGTGTACGATCGACGCTTATCGGTGCACCGAAAACTTTTGTAGATGTATATCGGAGGATGAATCGAACTGTGCACAGCATAACTATAACCTTAATCGACGATAAAAACTTACTAAATTCTCCCGCAACGGAAGGTTATTGTTATTCGCATCTTGGTCAGTCGTTGCCATAATTATAATTGTCGTCGCTTAAATTACAATCTCATAATCCTCACGGTGGCCGATATTTCAACGCAAATTCACATTTTACAATATACTAACATACACACAACCATCCCGTAAACGTATTGCGGCGCGCAGGCGTTGATATAAAATGCTGATATACTAGTCAACCGTTGCCGAAAAAGATGTTTAAATACCCAGGTAGCAAGAATTTGGACTTTGTATTTTGTACAAAAAAAAAGGGCTACGTCATTCACAAATGAAATGTACGAATTCTTCGGCGTTTAAAAAGTCGCCGATTGCATGCTCGTGCCGCTCATAATTTTTGTCATCGGATCGAGCGGTTTTGATTTTTGCGGAACGCAGAAATGTTCATGCGGGATTTCGCAAATCGGTGGGAACCGATCGGCGATCTCGCTGACGCGTTTCTGCGATACTTTGGATTTTTATTAAATATTGATTCCGCTTGTAAATGTATAACTACCGGTTTTGAAATCAATACAACAACCCTATTTGCCCTATAAACGCGGTAGGGCTGCGTTCGCTGGTGCAATGGCTCCGTAGAGCATTAAAACTTCGAAGCAATAAAATTGTGAGACCGGTGGCCTAGCAATTGCTACGATTTCGATAATTTGTTATAACGGCATGTGTCCTCTGAGACACGTAGTACAGAAAAGTGGGTGTTGCTTTCGTCATTTGATAGTTCGCACTTGTACCAGTAGGTTGGTACCGATACCGTGTATTTCGGAGGCCGATACAAATTAGTATCGCTTATTTTTACTATCGGCAATAAGAGTCATGCGTAAGTGATCATTTACGATACTCAAAATTTCTATTTGCGCGAGGCCGTGTCTTAGATTTATCTCGAAGAACGCTCGATAATGTCAGTATCTGCGGTATAGGCAGTTCCATTTCCGATCAATAATACTAACCGTTTGCAAGACATATCAAAAGAACCTCAAATGTCATTTAAGAAAAGGGGCGTTATCTTGCACACGTATATTTATGTTATATCGCACGAATGAGTATGCGACGGCAAATAATTCTGTATACCAATATCTGAATCTCTGATTGCAATCTTCTCGAGGCTGGTCCACGTCCGAGGACGTTTCATACAATTTCCTTGAGTTATCGTTTGTTAACGCACTATGCTGTGCTACGACGCTTTTTAAAATCCATCTCGGGCTCGGGTAAATACGAGAATAAAGGTTATGCATTTAAAGATCATTATATTTCTGTGCACCATTCGAAAACGAGAGCTTGCTCTGTTTTTTTTTGGCATATTTGTTGCTCAAGCTGATATATAAACAATTTTTTAATGCTGCGTTTTATGCAGGCTCCTTGGTTTTATTAGGAGATAGTTCTGGGCCTAATTTGCATTAAAATTTGCAGCTGTGTGACACATATGTTTTTCCCTCTTTTATGCTAATGATTTTATCCAAATTTGCAAATCTGTGTACTGGGATACTTATGTACTAGCGTCTAATTTTATTGCAAGCTTATTATATTATTTAATGATATTTCTAAGCTTACTTCTTCCACCTTTCTAATGTCTTTCATGTTTTACGGAATCGCTGGGTTTTTGTATCAGTATTGTGTCTTATCACCTAATTATTTAATATTTTTACTCAGAGTGAACCTGTGTGAATATTCACACTTACCAACTAATGTGCCTTTGCTCACAGGTTGGTTGTAGTCAAAGCAGCAAGGAGTACCCTCTGTCAAGATGATAGGGGGTTTATTTGTATACAATCACAAGGGTGAGGTGCTCATCTCCAGAGTCTACCGGGATGACATTGGTCGGAATGCAGTGGATGCATTTCGTGTCAATGTTATCCATGCCAGACAGCAAGTGCGCTCACCGGTCACAAACATTGCAAGAACATCCTTCTTTCACATAAAACGTGCCAACATCTGGTTGGCAGCTGTGACCAAACAGAATGTTAACGCAGCGATGGTGTTCGAGTTCTTGTGGAAGATCATTGATGTTATGCAGTCGTACTTTGGCAAGATCTCTGAAGAGAACATTAAAAACAACTTTGTCCTAATTTATGAGCTATTAGATGGTTGGTATCTAAATGTAAACTAAATTGCTGGGATTGTTTATAGCATGGAATAACTGAGAATTTCACGTGCAGAGATCTTGGACTTTGGGTATCCACAGAATTGCGACACAGGGGTGCTGAAGACCTTCATCACTCAACAAGGAGTGAAATCAGGCACAAAGGAGGAACAAGCCCAAATAACTTCTCAAGTGACTGGTCAGATTGGGTGGAGACGGGAGGGAATCAAGTACAGACGTAATGAACTGTTCCTAGACGTACTCGAATCTGTGAATCTCTTAATGAGCCCTCAGGGCCAAGTGCTCAGTGCACATGTTGCTGGAAAGGTCCCTATCTAAACCCATCGCTTAACAGATTCAAATAAAAATACAACAAGATCTAACTCTCATCTATTCTTCCGCTATAACAGGTTGTGATGAAGTCCTACCTTTCTGGTATGCCAGAATGTAAGTTTGGAATCAATGACAAAATTGTTATGGAAGCTAAGGGTATGAAAGGGAGCAGCGGCTTAGGAGGAGGAGGAGACGATCCTACAGGTGGCAGGTCTGGGAAGCCTGTTGTTGTTATCGATGACTGCCAATTTCACCAATGTGTGAAGCTTAGTAAATTCGAGACAGAACACGCCATTAGTTTCATTCCACCCGATGGTGAATTCGAGTTGATGAGGTGAGTCCTATCTGTCTTCTCTCGAGAAGCTAGAACAGTTTCTAACCGATCTTGTTTGTGTTTCGCAGATACCGTACAACTAAGGATATATCATTGCCATTCCGTGTCATTCCATTGGTACGCGAGGTGGGTCGCACAAAGATGGAGGTGAAGGCGGTGCTGAAATCGAATTTCAAGCCGTCCTTGCTCGGTCAGAAGATAGAGGTGCGTGTGCCAACGCCTCTGAACACCGCGGGCGTGCAATTGATCTGCTTAAAGGGGAAGGCGAAGTACAAAGCGTCCGAGAACGCGATCGTATGGAAGATCAAGCGGATGCCAGGGATGAAGGAGACTCAGTTGTCCGCGGAGATCGATCTGCTCGAGACGGACACGAAGAAAAAGTGGACACGGCCGCCGATATCGATGACCTTTGAGGTACCGTTCGCACCATCTGGGTTCAAAGTACGCTACTTGAAAGTGTTCGAGTCCAAATTGAATTACTCCGACCACGACGTAATCAAGTGGGTGAGATACATCGGCAAGAGCGGTCTGTACGAGACGCGATGTTAATGACGTCACCGAATCGCCCAATCAATTGTAAATGAGTAGTCTCAATGCATAAACACACGATGACTTTTTTTTTAAAACAAATATTGTTTCTTTCACGGCGCATACATCGAGCAGAACTCTGAAATACTCAGATCGAAACGGAGCGAAACGGCTACGAAACCGTGGAAAGTGGGTCGAGATACCAAGAGGAAAACAAAAAAAGAAAAGGAAAAAAAGCGAATCTTTCTGTGCCAATATCTTTTTTGTCGACCGATCTTTTTTGTAAGGTATATTTTTAGCGTGTACATTGTATTTAAGAGTATCCCCCCCTTTTTTTTGTACATTTTATTCGAGGATCGAATTTTAGGAGGAACCATTTCTGTTTCTTACGCTAACCAAACGATTTGTCTTTTCGTAGATCGATCTTACAATAAGATTTTAATTCGAAGTGTACACGTTCTGTACGAGCAGTATATTTAATCATTGTGTAACTCTTTAAGTTGATGGTTCGTTCTTTTTTTACGAGACGAGAAAGAAATACGGTAACCAAAAAACCTCTTCGGTATCAAATATATAAATATATATATATATATAAATAAATATATAATATATCGAGAGAATCGCTAGCAATGTTGAACATCAGTGGACAATTGTAAAATGCGCTGAATAATCATTAGATTATCGAAAAACGTTTGTTGTCAGCTAAGAAAAAAAAAACGAATAGAGGATACCTTAATTCATTGTAACGAAAGAATTCTGTCTCTCTATGTGAAAATTCATATGCATAATAAAGTATATATGTAATTTACAACGTTGATCATTCTCGTAGCATCGATCGTTCTGATTATTTGTCAATGATCGAGAGGTAAAATATCGTCGGAACAGATCGAAACAATTCACGAGATAAATGGCTGAAGTGTAATAATTACTTGCAAGGGCTTATGTGCTCGAGCACGGAGTTCGCAAGAAAATAGTTGTCAGAACCGTTTTTGACCGCAATTAATAGATAAATTAATGACAGTGGTGTTCTTACGTGTCACCTTATCAAGACTGCAACTTGTCATCCACGTTTATTCGGCTTTTCCGGCGTTTCTCCTCCGATCTTGACACGCGTCGTTCCTTTCAAACTTCAGTGAAGTTGGAACAACGCAAGTCTATTGACAATACTCCATTGTCGCGCTACGATTGGTCGATATCGATTTATATCGATTTCCATATTAATGGAAATATTCATCTCAAATTAAATTGATCTGTACACCAAGTACAAATAAACCTGACATTTTTGGTAATCGAAATATAATAACCTGTCGCTCTTAATCTACATGTTAACCTAATTGTTAATATTTAGTAGGACATGATCCGGAAGTAGCGATTAACAACGTTTAACCATGGTTAACCGGGGTTTAAGTTTGACCTGGTTGCAGAGTGGTATCGTCCAGTGTTTTTGAAGAAAAAGAGGAGGATCGTGTATGAAATAGATAATTTGGTGAGTTATTGTTGCTGTAATATTTCTGCATAATTAAGTTGCTTGTTGATGAATTGGATGTTAAGGTTAAAATGGATTATTCAGTTCCAGGAGGATGGACGGAGGAGATGACTGAATGTGGGTTAGGTAAACAGATATTTTGAAAGTTATTAACAAAATAATACTAATACTTAAGAGAAGGTTAGAAAATCTAAAGTTCAGGTAAGAGTGACAAGGCTTGTTTACGGTTGGACCAAGATCTTATTGAGTTTGAATCCGTAATGGACTCGTTGAGTCTGTCTTTCTAAAAATGATATTTTAAATGTTTTCTGTATCATCGCTCTTTCTGATGATAGAAATGATTTAGTTCTAAGGCCTTTAGTTATTAATATAATAGCATAAAGATAATGTTAAGTCCATATCTGGTAGTTGTTACATATGTAATAGTCTAAGTAATTTATTTCTTATTTTGGGAAGCAATGAGGTATAAGATTTTAATTCTAGAAAATAAAATAGTATATTTTTCATCCCTGTTAATAATATTGTGCAGTTTTCTGCTTTTCCAAGCAGTGGAACAAACTTTTTGATATAAAATGGTTATATATGGAGAAAAAACATCTACAATAAATTATATATTTGAAGCTTACTGATATAATTATTTACGTATATAATTGTTATTGATAGGAATAGACAAACATGAATATGAATGGATGGAAATCCACGCCTAAAAAAGTTGGCTTACAGGAAACCCGTGAGCTCCAGGTGTAGCAATGAATAGGGGCAAACGGAGTCTGACTAAAACCATCCAAATCCCCTTAGCTACTTGCGACACAATCCTCTTTCGAACATATTCTTCTCAATTAGGTCGCTAAACAAAAATTTTCTTTGACCCATAGTAATAATAATTTTCAACAAAGAAGTAAAATATCGGACTGGTTCCTGAAGATTTCGAATTTTATTTTTCTCAATTACACTGCCATTGATTTTTCTCGACTCGGAACGAAGTGGTAGCAATATTTAGAGAATGAAAGTAGATACGAAAATAAACAAAAATTCTTTCTGCCCCAAGAAAAGAATTCGCAAAAAATAACTCCTCGTCAATGCAAAGAGAATAAACAAACAGAGTAAAGTAAATTTCCCGTAAAAAGCTCGCGAAACGTGAACGAATAGTGGCGGATAGGAGGGCCAGCACCCTGTGGCCGCTGGTGGTAGGGTTGGCTTCAGGTGTGCCCTGGTTCGCCAGGGTACGATCCCCGTTCCGTGCGATTTACGGTGGCTGTAGGTAGCTCGGAAAATTCTCATTCGAACGGTAGTTCCTCGGGTATACGTATTAGCCGCCTGTCTCTTCGGTGGCAGAGCGTGATAACTTGTGGTTCGGCGCATGCGGCCCACGGCCATACCCGTGCTCGTACCTGTCATGGATTCCAAGGATCGACCGCGAGCGCAGGCACGCGTGATCGCACGATTTTATGCGTGAAAATCAACGGTCAGATTGAGAGATCCGCGGACGAGAGTAATGCACGAGCATGGGCCGTTGGTAAAGTGGTGATCCCGCGTCGAACCGAGTGTCGCCGTCGCGTAAACAACCGTCCGAAGATGAGCCATCTCGTCACGGGTTACGACGAGCCTTCTGTCACTCGAGCTACCACGGATATCGTGAGTATTTTGCATGCCAACCGTCGTTCGTCGCTCGGTATTCCCGAACTCTCTAGCCCATCGTCGCAAGGAGCCTCTCTCTAGCCCGGTTCGGCCTGTCCCATCCCGTGTCAGGTTCACGAGGAACGTTTCAACGCGACACGCTTTTTCACCCAATCTAATCAGCCGCTCCGATAATTCTTTCTCGCGATCTGTTCCTTTTTTCCCCCTGTTTTCCGCGTTCGTTTCACCCGTTATCGGCGCGCTGAACCGCTTTCGCCGGGTTCTGTCTTTATCGTAGCGACGATTAGGTTACCGCGGATCATCCGCGTATACGCCACGTCCTCGAGGTCTCGTGGCGATTCTCAACGGAGCTGGTTTATGGGTACCGCTATTTTTAGTGTGTACCGTAAACCCGTGCCACTGTCGAGCGAGGGTATAGAGAATCTCGATGGACTCGTTCCTCGACCCGCACACGTGCACCCGCCCCTGGACCTGCCCGCGAAACTACCCTGAAATTGCTAGAGCCTCGGGCAGCTTGGCCGCCTTTAGCTGCCCCTGGGGGATACCCTTTTTCGGAGTACCGGGGAAAGTTGGCCCCCTCGTGAAGCACACCTTGGCAGGGTTAAACGATAGGGCATTGTGGAAAGTCTTGAGTAATAGGTTGAGTTGAGAAATAGGTGGATCAATTGCTGCGAATATCTAGCTAGCTCCATCCAAGGTGCAACAGACCTCTGAGCAGCTCTGTCGCAATGGCAACAGAAGCGAAATTGTTTCGTTGTTTAATTAGTCTAATCAGTTGGACATTGTGGTGTGGGCCACTGGTACATGCAACTTAGAAGGTAGGACATTGTGAAACGAATACCTTAGGATAATTAGCTACCTCAACCTACAGTCACGTTTACTTCAATAATAACAAACTGAATTGAGATTTGTTTTTCTCCAGCTCGTGTTTGTCGCCAATTCGGAAGATCCACAATTCATACTGACGACAGTAGTACGCCAGGCAGCCATCCCCTAGCCCAACTCCGATCACAGTTCAGAGAGTAACTGGTTAATCTGTCTTAGCTCCCAATTAACTCTTCTCGTCGAGTTTACGCGTGTTGATACAATTATCCGAACCATTCAAGCGATCCCCTATTATCTCGACGAGTTTCGAAATGTCGCCTTGCACACACATACGTGCATACACAGAAATTTTTGCACTTACTCAATTCGGAGTAAACGTAGGTATTTAAGCGGAATAATGACGTCGTCGTATACCCGTGATATACAGCAGCTCACGGAACGTTGCTTCAACTAATGAACTCTGCTTATCTTACGGAGTTTCTAAACAAACTCCGATCCGCAGCGAGATAATATACATTGTGGCGTCTCGCGGAATTAAAAAGAGCCCGTCGATTCTCTGTGTTGTGTTCCCGATCTATTCTTGCACTGAAGCAATATCTTCCTGTTATTGTAGCTTATGCACTATGTGGGAAAACAGAATTCTTTTTAGCAACAATAACCGAGCAGCGTGCAATTAAAGCTGAACATCTTCCGTTCAACTAAAGAATCCTATTTAATCGAAATTTATCATCTGAGCGTAGACTTGTTCACGGATTCTTGCGTGAAATTGCGAAAGCACAACGCTCCAACTATCCTCTCGTAGTATAATAGAAAAGTACACAGAGAATTCAATAACAATGCAATAATAAATCATCTCCACATCTATTTCTGACAATTTCAGTCTAATTATAATAAATAATATTCTCAGCTTCAGAAACGAGTTCAGCACTGAGCATTCGCTGATTCTCTAGTGTCCATGTGGTCAACGGTGGCAGTACAAATCTGGTTAGCGGAACGACCGTTGGTATAGTGATTCGCCTATGCCGAGGGTAGTATCGTAACGATTGGCTTGGTCGGTTTAGCGTGGTTTTTGGCGGGAAGCGTGTGTAATAATAATCGACGAGGTAAACGCGTGTTCAGGCAACGTGATTCGCTCGAGCTCGGAGGCGTATAGCGTCCGGGCGAGCTCATCGTAATCAGCTGTTATCAAGAACACCGCTCGGCTGTGTGCGTTTCCTGCCACTTGTAGTTCTGTCGTAACCGACACCGAGTCACCTTTACGGCTTCCTTCTCGCGCGTCGAATCGTCACGGTTAAATCGTCGTCGCTCACCCTCCGCTTCTCCGCCCCTGATTTCCTCCTTCTTTTTTTTTTTAACCTTCTTCCGTACCCTTTCGCGCCGAGCGGAGCGGAGCGAGGCGTGTTCTATCGTTCATCTTATCGGCCGCTCTATCGGAAACGATAATCGATATTCGGCGGTCGCACCGGCTGAAATTTTAACTTCGAACCCGCTGGCTATTAAGGGGAGAGACTTCGATGTCATTTCTTTTTTATTTCGCGAAATCGATGACGTTATTATTCGTCAATAATGCTGGTAACGTTGATTCTCTCCTAGGCCATTTTGTGTAGAATACCGCTCGGGGTCCGGCGGTGTTAGGCCATCCGAGGAAAGTACCACGGGCGCTCAAGGGTTAATATGTGTATTGCTCGTGGAAGGTGTACTCTATTCTCACCGTGGGACTCTGCATGTTACCGGTCGGCTCGACCGGATTTATCGATTCAGCCGGGTCTAATCCCGACGATGATTGAAGTGTGCCTGAGCGTGAAACTTTGTGTCTTTACCTCGCGCCACACAACAGGTATCCCCCGTATGTGTGAATGCACCGACAGTTCTATTATTATCGGTTGCACGTGCCGTTCTATCGGCAGATAACCGCCTGTACGCGTTCCGATACCCGGCCCCGTGCATAATGGGCCGGGGTCTCTCTATTTATTTGCTCTTTTTAACAACTCGAGTAATAATTTACGTGGTGTGTGTGTGATCCAGCTATTGTGCGCGATTTCGAATCGTACCGCCAGACACACCAGCGCTCAACAAGTCCAAAGAAGTGCGGTGTGTCTACTTTTACTTGCGCCGACGCTGCCAAGAAATCTTTGCACGCGACCGCGATTATTAGCGAGAGGAAAAAAAACCGCCCGTCTGCGGTTGCGCGAACTTGGACGCGAATTTTAAACAATGCCCATTGTGGAACAAGACAGACGCTCTCTCTCTCTCTCTTTCTCTCGTCTCGAAGCAGCTGTCCAATAAGCCTTTGTGCTCGCTTATCAGCTCGTTCCAGTATCCCGGCAGTTTTGGTATTTCTACAGCCAATTTCGTAGTTCTCCGCCGAAAGAAAATTCCAATAAAGGCGGACACGCCACGCGGCGGGCTGGCAAGCCGTTTTTTCCGTGGACAAGTTTGAATTTTTCAGGTTTCAGATTTTCAATAAATTTTTGTGTACACGTCGATCGATATATATATATATAAATATATATATCGAAGCTTCGGAGGGTTATCGATCGACGTGTACACAAAAATTTATTGAAAATCTGAAACTTGAAAAATTCAATCTTGAAAAAAAATATACGTATATATATATATTAGTCATTTAAGAGACTGTATCGTTGTCGGCGAAATTACAGATTCGTTGTCGCAGCGAGAATTTTCCCGAGGAGCTTCGACAGAGGTAATCGAAAAAGCTGGCGGACCGTGGAAACGCGAAAGCCGTCCGGGCCGATTGCGCAAGCTAATATATCGCCGGAGGAATGTTGATTCCAAGAACGAAAGCTCACCCTCGGTGCGAGGCTCCCGGGCGTAAGTTTCGTTACGGACTCTGTGCATTATATCTCGAAGAAGGTCGCGATGGTAGCACGCGAGGCGGCATGGCATGGGGGTCGGTTCTTATGGAACGTAGCCAAACACGGGGAATTTGATCGGGAAATAGCCGTGCGGGCCTCGCGGTCGCGGAATTAACGATGGAAAGTAATAACGTAGGAGGCACGGCTATCTCGCTTTCGCTTTCCGTTGGAAACCGGCCCTTCGACGATGTCGGAGCGTCGCATTAAGCGCAAGGGTTTCCTTAAAACAGAAGCTTACGACTTGGCTTCTAAGTTCCACGGGATCGACCGGCTGTTCTCTCTCTCTCGCGCTCGAGAGCGACGCGTTTGCTTCGCCTTTTAAGCGCAGTAAAACTTATTGTTCGATGATGATTACCTTCGCGACGAAGCACAGAAAATTCTCTGTGCTTTCTTGTGCACTCGAACGAGAGACAGAATATCCAGCAAGGTGTCGGACGTCATAGACGATCCACGTAGAAATGTAAAATTCATTGGACATTTTTCCGTGCATTGTTTGTGCACTCAAACGAGTCAGTGGAATATCCTGCAGGTTGTCAGACGTCACAGACCGCCAGTTTAGAAGTTCAGGGTATCGTTTCACCGGGAAACGCTCGGGGCCGTCGCGAAAACACATCTGGACGTTTTACTTTCAATTTTGTCGGTTCCAGTGGCCAGGCGAGAAGAACGAGGCTAAAAAAATATTGATTGTCGCCGACAAAAGGTACAACCGGATGGAATAGCTCAAAGACCGAAAGGAGAGACCCCTTTCCCCATTATTCCGTGCCGTGGACGGCCACCCACACGTTTCGCTACAATTCTATTCTGAATTATCTTCATCGTCGGCTCGCCAACATAGGCTTGCTCCGTCGATCAATGCACGATAACTCTGGGCTGCTAGCATGTTTTTCTTTTATTTTTTTTTTTAACCGTTTTCCGTTTTGCCAGCTCTAGCCCAGATGCCACCGTCGAAAATCCTACCCAGCGGGTGCATGCACGTTGGATCAATGCCGGGGCAGCTTGCGTTGCTAATCACGTGGTGCTGAAACGAAGATAATTAAAGGGGCGGGGAGTCGAGCTTCGAGAAAGCCGCTCGGATTTTCTAACACCTACGACGCGCGATCCCTATTCGCGAAACGCTGTAAGCTTTTTTATCGAGCGGTTTCTAAGCTTTGCCTCCGCGCCGGTAGTTTCGTGTTCCTCGCACCGTAGAATCGACTACGCAACACTGCCGACTCCGGAAAGATTGAAAAAGAAAGTTTCGCGCGTGTAGAATAGCCCGGTTAAAAGGATTTTTTCGAAACGCGAAGAAATTGCGAAGTTATAACGCCGCGAACGACGTGGGCGTCACGTGAGATAAATGTTATCTCGCGGAAGTTTAATCGCGTTTTTCTCGCGACCATGCTCGCCGACCTTGCCGCCACGTTCCTCTTCGGAACTCTTCGACGTTCAACTTTCGAAATTTCTACACATTAGTCTTCATGAAATGTACGATCCTCTCGGACCTCTAATCTTCTCAACTTTTATCGATGGGCGAAGTTGATTCTCCGGAATGCTATCGTTTTGCCATCTTTCCAAATTATTGGAAAAATCGTGCGATACGTTAGGGGCTAGACGTTGTTGTTCGAGTTGGCTCGAAAATTTTTTATCCGCTATAAATCCTCGTTTCTTCTAATAAGAAGTTCCCCCCAGCGAAATTGACGCGTTCTTCTCGCCGTATAAACAAGCGATAAAAGCAGGTATGCTCGCGGGTAACACCGTCAACCGTTAATACAGCCTCGGTATCGCGGAAAGTAGTATTCGGTATCGTTTCCTGCGTCATTGTAGCCACGCACACTACACTCCGTATCCGTGACTCCTTTCTCGTCGCAGGAAACAACGTTCGGAATACAAATGACTGCGTGACCGAGCATGTCCTCTTCGTTCTCTCGCGAAATATAAACGCGCGGCTCGGAAACGAATTTTCTTTCCACCGCGCCGCGCGTCTCGTCGGTACGGTAGCACCGGCTGGAACATTTCCCGGGGAAATTTCGGCGGGCGAGAGAACGATTTTCGCGTGGCAAAGCGAACGCTAACGGCAATTCAGAAGAAAATTATGGCTCGGCGTAGGGCTGATCTATTTTCGCGTGTGGTTAAACGCAGCCGAACGGGGCCGCCGCGGTCATTCATGTTTTTCCATTCCCAACGTAATCGCGACCCTTCCGCGCAATTTTCACCCTTAATGCGATCCCGCGTGCCAGCCAGCAATTCTGCGAATGGCCAATTAACGTGACCCGCGCTCCCCGCGGGATGCGTTAAATGATTTCGCGGACTCGATTACGCGATTAGGCGAGTTCGAGGACGCGACGGAATCCAGGCGAAAGCGAACAAAGAACCTGTGGTTCTTAAATTTTCGGGCAGACGAACTTGGACCGTTGCCTAGATCGGACCTAACTTAGCAATCATGGTTAATTAATATCCACCGGGAACGCTGTCCGTATTTTTCTTTCGCGAGGTTCGTGTTCGTAAAATCTGCAGCTAACCGACAATGGTTCGCAGCTTATCTCGCGGATAACGAGTTCACTGGAAACTGTATTACCAACAATACAAATAAATATTCACGCAAAAAATGAATAGAACCCGTCGAGGGTCCCGTCGTCGGCGGAATGGAATTGTAGGAGGGTCCTCCCTTTGAAAACATTATAAAAGAGAGCCTAGTTGCGTAAAGTTTTCGGATTTATTGTCCTGTCGAGCACAGTCGGGAAAATTTTTGCGCCTGCCTAGATAACGGCAGACGTTATTGCGTAGCGGATTAAGGCGGATGGCGCCGTTAAAAATGACTCGGGGAGAGAGAGTGAGAGAGAGAGAGAGAGAGAGAGAAAAAAACAAATCTCTCGTCCTATCCGAAAAAAGAACTGGAACATTTTCTGCGCGTTTTGAGCTAGCGTTTTCCTTTTTTCTTTTGCGCCCGACTTTGTCAAACATAAACCCCTCATGCGTGGGGCAATTAGCGTCGCAAGCTTTGCAACGTTCTGCTGTGCAAATCGTGTTGGTTTTGCTTCTATATTTCTTCCTGTCGGGTTTTACAGGGAGTCCGGGCGGTGAAGTTAATTTTTCCTGTGGACCTCGAGCGTGCCGTACGCACAGACGCGTAATTTGCCGGTGTTTGTACTGTTAAATAATTACTTTGATTTCATACGATTTTACCGGATTTTTCCAGTGGCAAACTCTCGTCGCGATCGATAAGCTTTCCTGCGAGTTCTCTCAGAGAATTCAACGAGGACTGGAACGACGAGGAATTACGGACAGATCGGAGTTTGGGAAAGTACTAAAAAAGATTCTTGGGAGACTGTTTACCCGTCGCGTCGCCCGGGAAAAGGAGTCCGCGAGAGGTGAATTTCCTCTTGTTTTGCCAACTGCGTCGCCTCTTGATCCGCTGGCAATATGTGGCCAGGTATACTATAAATGTTTCTTATACGAAACGAGGATCGCGCCGAGCGACCCGTGCCCCACCAGCAGTTCGTCTTTCCGTGGTGCGCGAACGAGACCGGCTTTTTATTATCACCTGTGCGTCTGGTCGGACAATACGAGCCAGCTGCGAACGCATCTGTCTGCGGCTTGTTGGCCGGCAACGGTATAAGAAGCCACGAAAACCGTCCGACTATAAACAGGGATCACCCACCGGGGGGTATCAATTTTCGAAAATGACTTCCTCGAGTTCTTCTCGTTCCCTGGAGCGGCCGGAATCGATCGAAAGCTGCAACTTTTAAGTGGGAAGGCGGGAATTCATCTAATATAAGTGAAACGTTGCCTGGAGCCGCCACCAGTGATTTCCATTAGGCCAAATGGAGGCTGCGGAATTTTATTTACCAGCCCTCCCTCCCTCCCCCCTAACAGTAAGCTTTATCATTACACGCGAATCTGAACGAAAGAAATGACGTAAATACAGAAGTGAAACGTTGCGTTGCCCGGAGCCGCTGATTTCCATTAGGCGAAACGAAGGAATTTTATTTACCAAGCTCTAATAGCCGTGCTTTATCATTACACGCGGATCTCTAGCCGAAAGCGATGACGGGAATAGGTGAATTAGAAGATTCCTTCCGCGGAAACGGAGGAAAAGCATAGAATACAATTTGCTCGTCTTAGTTGTAGAGGAAATCGAGTTTCAAAGAAAGTCCGCGCGGAGAAGTATTTGCGCGAAGGGGAAACGGACAGCCATGCACAGACGCGTCAGACGAATTTCTCAAACTCGATTTCCTCGAGGACCAAGCTGTAGGAACTGTGTTTATCCGAGCATGATGGCCGTGAAATGCTTTTAATGCGAATTTTAAACAGACAAAGGTTTTCAAATATAATACAATAGGTTCCTACGAAAGTGTGTCACAAAAACTACAACAGTTTATTATACAGTAGAGACTCCCGTATCCGAACTAATAGGGAGACAAAAGTGGCCGGATAGTGGAATTTTCTGATAATAGAACAATCACTTTTTTTTGCTTTAAACTTCGTTTATCCAAGTAGAAACGAACAAAATTGACAGTTTCTTTCAACATCTAAGGGTCCCATATTTTTTTAACCGCTAAGTCACAAATTTTTTATTGTATGTAGCTGCGTAGATCTGTGATTGTAGGTTTCCCAACGCCATGTATTATTGCTAATTTCGTTGCACTTTCACCACTTTCAAGATCATTAATTATTTTCAATAATTCTCTTCAATAGTTAAAACTATCACTTTCACCACTTTCAAGATCATTAATTATTTTGTATTTTGCTTCAATAGTTAAAACTACACGTATTAGTTTACTTGGCATTGTGATACTGTTCTCTGCGTCAGACTGAATTGATTAATACATTGTACTAAATACGTGATATGTAAACATCGCTACGAAACGTTGTACAGATAACAGAACATACGGATAATAGAGCGTCCGTACATTCGAGTATTCGGATAATGGGGGTGCGGATACGGGAGTCTCTACTGTACCTCAAATGACACAGAAAATTTTGGATTTTTCATAAAACCCTCTGGTGACAAGAAACGCTACGGAACGAGCATCGTTTCACACGAAAACGGTCCTTCACACGTTTTCTTTGATTTCGCCCGCCTTATCACCGACGATAATCGAACGCTCTCGCTTCCTCGGCTCCTCTCGGTCCCAGCAGTTTCATTCAACGCGTTTCCCTTTTCCTCGGCATCGGAAAAACCCGTGGAACATGAATGAAGGACTATTCCGGGCGTTCATGTTCAAATACTACGTCGAAATAAAGGCTAAAGCCTTTCCAGTGCGGGCTCTAACCGCGTTATGAATGATCCGCGGCGGTCAAGTACTGTGCGCGCGGTGAAAATCGATGCGCGCCCTCGAAGATTATAAATATTTATTCGCGCGACGGTTCGCGGGCTTTTCAACTGTAATAGCGCCCACCCGCGGATATTTATATCGTCCCCGTCGATGGGATTTATTCGGCCGCGATCCTTCCCACGGATAATTCACGCGCTTCATCAATTTCCGTGCGAACGCGACCGTTCTTTCCCTAGACCAGTGTCTCCCAACGTGGGGCCCCATACGGGGGGCAATGAGATTAAGATTTCGCTATTACATAAATAAATTGTAAAAGTCTCGTTGATTTAAAAATAATATATACATTGTATAAATATAAGTGGTGTACAGGGTGTCCCAAACTTCCTTTAACTCTCGGAAATGGGAGGTTCCCGAGGTGATTTGAAGTAACATTTTCCTTTGATCCACGGACCAATCAGAGCGAGCCAGAGTCCGTCCGTTGTAGCTCTGATTGGTGTGTAGGAATCGAATTGTTCAGGTTTCACTACTATGTACAACTATTTATTTACACACGCGATATATAATACAAAAGACATTAGCTAACGCTCGGAACGATCGGATCGGCAATGACGACTAGCAAATCGTCGCAAAGATGGCTAATTTACTAATGGGCCCCCGCCACTGTATCCGAGGCCTATATAAAGGGCCTCCGAGAGATGGGGGAATACCCCCGGGCAGGGAAGAAAACGGACACGGAAGAAAGGTCCGTCTTTGCCCATAAACAAACTCCTGTTTGACGCGAATCTGGCTACCAGATGCAGGACAACCGCGATAGCCAGACCCGCACCGAAACCTTGGGGAAAACCCAGAAAATTAGGGATCGGATAGTTTGCAGGTATAGGCAGGGCAGCGACAAGGCCGCTACAGGTCCGTGTTTTTCGCAAAGGAAAATGTTGCTTCACCTCAAGAACCTCCCATTTCCGGGAGTTGAAGAAATTTTGGGACATGTATACTAAAAGGGTGTGCCGGTATGACGCCATTGTATGCGTTTGTCGATGAAGACTCCGTGGTGGCTCCCGGTGCCTTGAATTTCAGTTCTGCATTGCATGTTTTGAAAATTTATTTACTGTATCCCCTCAACAATTTCCTAGCGATTTCTTCCTAAGACCTATCATTTAAGTTTCCTCAGTGAACAATTCAATTTTTGAATATATTAAAAATTATATACACGTTTTATAGAAGGCATAAGACTGTAAGAAAGACAGAGTGGGCGTGGCACAAGAAAGGTTGAGAAACACTGCTGTAGACGATCTCGCGGCGAGCTTCACGGAGTTTCCGGATTTTTATCCGGCGCTGTTTTAAAGCCACAAGACCCTGGCGATGAATTTTCTTGATGTCCGAGAAACATTGTTCTCTTCGATCCATGGACGCGCTGATCATTGCTCGTATTGCAGAAAATTGTACGCGTGGGTAATTGCTCAGGCAGGGAAATGCTCGTATAGAGGACTGTCCAAGTAGATAATTGGTCGCGCAGGAAAACGGCCACACGGAAACTTGTACGCGATAATCGTACGCACGGATAATTACTCGCGTTTGCAATGGAGATTTCGGTTGCTCGCTACAGTCGTTCGGGACAAAGGTTCTCCGCAAGCGTTTCGAGAACTGGGATCGATATTATAACATTTTCAAGCCTCGATTCCAAGGTACTTGTTGACGATCCCGTCGTCGTCGACGCTAGGCAACTTCCTTCGCTTTCTCGGCTCGCTGTTTCCCATCTCTCGGAGCGGAGGTCGCCGGCGAACGATTCACCTTGCTCTTGAAAGTATCGCGCTCGCGGAAGTTATCGTCGACTTTGAAAAAGGGGATTCTGTTTGCCGCCCTTGGATGGCGCGAGTGCATCGGCGAACGTCGCGACAAGATGATCGATCTTCGAAAGCTGCGCACTCTCTTGGCTGGTGATATTTTTCGAAAAAATTTTCTTCTATTCATCTTTCACCGTTGTGCATTTGTTTCTTGTTTTTCTCGATAGCCCTCTGGTTCGGAATTGTTGGTAACAGAAGGAGAAGCGATTGCGGATCTAAAAATAGCGTTAGGAGGGGACAGAAATAGTGTGATTATTATTGATAAGGCGGCTTGTAAGGCACATCATGAATGTGCAAGTAGTTAATGGAGCGAAAGGGGTTAATATTTCTTTTCTCATTCAAAGCGGCAACCAGTTACAGCCGGGACGCTTTACGAAATGAACGAGGGTAATAAATTTTTGTTTCGAAATTAATAATGCTTGTTCTTGTTCCTTTTTCCCCGACACTTCGTGTATTCCGTTGGAAGGAGTTTTACGAGTGCGGTGAGCTGTGCAATTATGTATGAGGGAAAATATACAGTGACCCCTGAAAATAAGGAACACGTTAATATCTGCGTCGTTCTTCTCGCTTCTGTGCCTTGTACGGCTCGCACTATTAACATTCGTGAGTCACCCATCTTGTGTCAATAATAAAATGTCATGGCTCGAAGTAATTCCCCGCTGACGTAAAATGTTTAAAGCGTTAACGGGGGTGAAAAATCGTGAAATTTTGCTTCGGACATGAACGACCCGCGGATTGCCCACGCAGGATTGAAAGGCCATTCATAAAGGGAATTTATTAAGATTTTTAGAAGGCTTTTGAGTAGAAGCCAGTGAGCGAAGTTAATCGATTTGGCAAATGCCCGGTCTAATTGTCCACAAATCACTTTAATTCCCCTCGAGCCTTGCGTCCGAAGATGCATTTCGTTCGTATTTCATCTGGTTCGAAGCCATAGGCGTCGGAAAAGAATTTCCTGGTTGTTTCCAAGGAAAGTCGAAGGTCATTTCGCGTCTCTCAACCCTCGAGCCAAATGTGTCACGGTTGGTGTAACGCCGGAGTAACGTTCGCAGCTTTTCCACCCGGGGAAACTCTCCGGTAAAAAGAGAAAGAGATAGAGAGAGAGGGAGAGGGTCGTGGAAAAAAAGTAGAATTTCCACAGCCGGAAAAGCGGCCGGCCAGGAAATCGAGTTCCGACTACGGCCCCGGCGATAAACTCAGGAAGTTGTTACCTTTTCGGGTAATAGTCTTTCGGGTAACGGGGCAGAGCGTCGGAGATAGTCGCGATGTTGTGTGTGCATTTCCGCAGGATATTAATGCTGGGCAAACTGAAACGCGTGGCGAACTTAAAGGCAAACAAGCTTTGCGGCCGCTGGAAAACGCTCTTCACTCTTTCGCGCGCGCGAAACGTTGTTTCCGTCCCTCTCCCCTCTCTCCCCCCCTACCTACACATACACACAGTGCGAAACAGGACGCGATGCATGTTCCGCGAAAACGCCGCAAAAACGGACGGTTTTGCAACGGTGACGTTGTTGCATCCTGTGCAGCTTCTGCCCCCTTTGGCCTAACGCGTAAATTGCCTGACGCTCAACAATCTCCACCAATCTCGTCCTCGATTTTAATCCTGCTACGGGAAAAGTGCGTCGTACGATGCATCCTCAAGGTTCGTTTTACAACCGTTGCATTCTTGTACAACGTACACCCCTGTCCACAAGCCACTTATTCGTATTTGGATTAGATAAGTTTTTATCTAATGTAAACGAAATTGTATTTCAAATATATATGACCAAAATATCTTTTCTAAATTTTTTAATTTTAAGTGGGGCGATCATCGTCCAATTTGGCTTCTAGAGCTGTCCACAAGCGCTATTTTGATTTTGGGCACATTTCTCTTATTCTATTTGATCATTCCACAATTTCTTCTTTCAATATTTATTCAAATTGTATATGTATATTTAATTTTGCATTTACCGACAAATTTATCGTCCAATAATTGCATTTGTCGTACAATAGGTACATCAAAGTAAAACAATAAAATCAAGCTGGAAACTTTCATTCTTACCATTTTGTTGAAAATAAGTAAGCGTCCGGTGACTCATGGACGGGGATGTGCCTACTGTTGGGAAGAAAAGAAATCCGTGTACGCTCGTGTTATTTAACAATATTAAACGCGCACATTGCGAAAGAAATTTCCGGCGATTTCGCGCAAAGATCCGCAGTCCATTATAATTAATCTTTTAACTACGGCTGTCGTCAATAGACGACGGTACGAAACTTTCATGAGATACGGCCGTCGCCGATAAGCGATTTGATGAATTATGCCGGGGAACGGGGTTTGCTTACCAACTTTTATTTGTGTTAGCGATCTCAATATTTGCACAATTTAATCTTCGAGATTGCGTCGATGAAACGAGTGTGTCTGTGTTTTGTACTCACGTATAGACAAGAATGTATCAGCATTTGCACAACTTTTCTTTTTCTTTTGCGTTTAGACATTTGTGAATATATACCAGTAGCTAAAGGGGTAATAGAAGGCATGGCTCGGAGGGGGGAAAAATAAAACAGAGAAGAGAGAATAAAAATGGTCCCGAGAAAGTTGCGGAATTCCCGGTCGATTTAAATACGAATTATGTTCGAGGGCGATTCTTGCAACTGGTCGGAAAAGCCAGCGGCTGGCTGTCCACGGTGGAATTCGAGGTTCGCGGAGGATCGTAGATATTCCGTCGCGGACAGGAGCGGGATTCTTTTCGGGGATGCATTGGCTACGAGGTCCTTTTCTCTCGGATTCAGGTCCGCCGGCCGGCTGTTCGCGTTTCTACGTGTGCGCGCGTCGACTGGAGGAAAACTGGGTCGGCGTCTCTCGAAGGTGGAATAAACAAATAATGGAAGGAATATAAAGCCCGAACGCTGCATCGCCGACCGAAACCAGAAGAAACGCACTTCGCCGGGCGATTTCGGTGCACGCGTGGGAGTTCACTTGTTTTCCATGTCGAAAAATAAGCTTCCCCGCTGCTTTCTACCTCGACGGAGTCCCAGTTCGACTGTCGTCCATATTTTCAGCTCTTTCTCTCTGTCCCTCTCTCACTGTTTCTCTGTCCCCTGTTTCCAGGAAATATCTCGTAACGGAAAAACCGAAGGAAAATGACCGCTCGGCCGTCGTTGGTGGTTTGGGAAAAACGTTACGGAATTCCAGGAAAACGATGTCGGTTTGTTGAACGTGTCCACCTCGATCCACCGACTCGTCAGCTGTTATATCAACTGACACGCGACACGTGCAATTGATCGTCATTCCACACACACACCCACACACGCGCGTACACAGGTGAAGCGTGCGATACACAATGCCGCCGGCCTCGCGGGTGTGTATAACGCGCGGTATTTGCGTGCGAAAGTATCTTGTTTAGCAGAATTGTGAACAGTGTTGTGCAACCCGGCTAATTAGAGCTTCCGGATGACTGGTTTGAAACCGTGTTCATTTAAGGTGCGCGCGCGTCATCGAAATTTAACGTGCGCCCGGCTAATTCGCCCGAGCCGATCAAACGCGGATTTATCATCGGACGGATCCGCCTCCTTCATATTCTATCATAATTCCGCGGGAGAGCGCCGGATCGAACACCTCCAGCCTCTTTCTCCCTTGGCAAAGCGAATGGGTTCACGAGCGTCGCCTATTGGAAGCTGAATTTGAATCCTCGAATGATAGTATATTATTATTATTATTATTTTATTATAAATGCACCGAAGCCCTCTTACATAAATGTTAACATAATAGAAAAAAGAATTTACGTACAATAACAAAGAAGGAACATTCGCAAAAATTCCGATAATACTACGTAATTGTTTTTTTAAAAGTATGTACAGAACCACTAAAAAAATCAATATGATTATATAGAGTGTTCGAGTCTGTAATGATGGGATTTATTGGATTAATATTAATCCATATGTAGATCTAGATTGAAGTGTTTGCAATCCTGCTGTAGATCTCAATACACGTTCGTGTACGTAGAAATTGATTTGCACAAGGAGGGAGGGTCAATTAAATGAAAAACAAGGCTCTCGTCGGATCTGTGCGACCTGTCACGGTAAAATCTTTCTAAAAATTCCGTAAAAGCTGCTTCGAAGTTTCCGAGGTCGTTCAAACGAATCTGAAGAGAGGTATATAGAACATATATTCTTCAGAGTATTAGACACGGTTCGATGCTAATAATTGCGCACTCTCCCGATGCACGATACATTGTTTGACATTTGGCGAAGTATCAAGAGCATTTACTCTGCCAATACCGAAAATTTTCTACGACGTTCGGTTACATTGCGCTCGTTAAACTTCGCATACTTTTATGTCTCGCGTAGAAGACGGTAGCAAAATTTCGTTGGTGCGACGAGTGATACCCAGTTGAGGATTGAACGTCTCATCTATTCTCACGATAGAAAGAGAGAGAGAGAGAGAGACACAGTTATTTTCTGTTTGGAAGCCGCGTGCTAATAGTTATTTCTAGGGTCCGCTCGAACGATTTTAATTGAACACTTCCAGAGGGTCTGGCACAGCGTCCGTCGGAAAGCAACACTTTTCCGTTTGTTTGTTGGCCGGAGCACGAGAGGCAAAAGGGGAAAAAAGGAACGGGTGGAGCAAGAGCAGACCAGAGCGGACCAGAGTAGAGCAGAGCGGAGCAGAGCAACGGTGGAAAAACGGATATCGCCGGCTCGCAATCTCGTGTGTTATTCGAAACTCGTAGCGAGACCGCGGGAAGTGCTCGTAAAATGGTTACAAGCGATCGTAGCCGCCTTTTTCCAAAATTCATGCCTCGAATTTCTCGATTCATGGGAAGAGGAGAGAAGGGAACTGGGTCAGCGCGTCTCAAAGGGAGGTCGGTCTCCGGGTTCCAAGGTGAATCGTCGAAGTTAAAGCGAGCGAGATAGTTGCCGAGGGTGAAGGAACGAGGCCAGAGAGCGTAACAGACCGGAAGGGCGTGGGTGATGGTTGAATGATCGAGAAACCATGACGAAATTCCCTACACAGATTGTGTTCCTTTGTAGCGGCGCCACGTGCCGCTTCTGCCCGATAGAACCGCCTTTGTCGGCCCAGACATTAGAACCTAATCAATCATTGCTTTTCGTTAATCAACGTTCGGACCGGAGCGCAACCGCACACAGCCTCGTTTGCCTACGTAGTATCAACCCTGTTCGCTTTAATATACACTGCTGTGCAAACGAAAAAAGCACCCAGTATAATTATAAGATATAACGACAAACAATATCTTTATGTAGAAAATTGTATCGTACATTGATTTATTGCATTTAACCTTTAGCACTCGAGTGGCGACACGGAGCCGCCGCTAAAAATTGCTGTACCATTATTTAAAATATTGTTTACATTATTAAATAAATTGGCATCTAATCAATTACTAAACATTTAAGTTATGAGATATTATATCAGTTTCATATCCATAAAATGAAGAAAAATAATATAGAATGGAATTATTCTAGGTTGGAAGAAATGTTTAATTTTTAAGTTAAAATAGCTTCGAGTGCAAAGCGTTAAAATGTTAGATAACTCGCGATAACACGTATTCTTAGAGCCATTCGATTAAACAGCGCGATTTACTGTGTTCTTGTTTGATTTTTTACGCTTTTTTATTAAATACGGCCGGGTGCTTGTTTCTTTTGCACAGCAGTGTGGTAAAAATATACTGTTTCGTTTCTAAATATACGGGTTTTCGTACACCGATGCAATTCGGACAAGCCTACGGAATCGTTCCAAGCAAAAATCATTTCTATAGCTTCGCGAGGAAATTCTTAAAGTTGAAAATTTATCAAACGTACATAAAAAGACAAAAATAAATTTCGGACGTTCACAAGAACTCCTGTGTATTTCTATAAAACGGTGACCGACAAACCAGGTTCGCGAAGAATTCGTAAGGCGAGGGTTTAATCGGCGTGGCTCAATTAAAACTTGGTACCGGTCCTTTCGAAAATGGCGGTGAGTTTCTTCGGTCGCGTCGCAGAGGGCCGCTTTACTTTTACAGGAAGTTCTCCTCGGTGAATGGACGGCGAGGGGGTAGGGGGCGGAGGGCGCAGTGGCTAAGCAATATTTAATTAAGAAACGATACCGGTGGAATATTGAAAGTTCCGAGGTGTCCGCAGAGGTCTTCGTTGCGCGCGTGCTTTACGAGGGTTGGACCGCGCGGCCGGAATTAGGTCTCCGCTTTCAAAGTGGAGGGCAAGAGGGTAACTGTCTCCAAGGTGAATTCCAAAGTTTGAAGTGCGGGAAAGATAGACACAGCGAGAGAAGGTGGGAGAGGTGAAGGCAGGTTGTGTGACAGTGGAAGGGTGGGGCTGAGGGGTTGGAGAGGACGGAAGGGCGTGGAGAATGACGAAATTACGAGTAGACAAGTCTCTTCTTGTCGAGTGGCCGGTCGTTACGGACTTTCGAGCGAGAAGGGAAATTTTGCACCCTTCTGGCGAAGGATGAAGGGGGGCGTGGGAGCGGGAGACGAGCCCTCGGCGTTGTTTCATTCATCGTTTAATCTCCGGCCGCGCGATTAAACGCGCGCAATTAATTCTCATTAGATCCACGGCCGCTCGTTCAAACCCGTGTCGATGAACGAGCACCTCGTCGTCCAGCCCTGTTTCCGCGTCGATTCGACGGAAATTAGGCTTGTTTCTCTTGAAGGCAGGCCACCGGCTGCGCGGAAGTCGAACCAATCGACAAAATATTAGATTGTCGTTTTGTTGCATTTCATACGCAGCAACCTAGTAGCGAAACGCTTTGTATTATTGACGATCGTATTGTTCGAATTAACGTAGACGTAACGACGCGGTAATATGAATAATTTCGTTCGCGCGCTTCGGCGACACCACCTTTTTATTCATTCAATGAGGAGTTGAGTTGTTGGGCGAACAGGTTGGGGAATGCTCGCCGAAGTTCTCCTCTCGGTCGATAAATCTACAAATGTATGACACCGAGGCGTGTTGACAACGATTAAATAAACTTTTCTTGCCGAACGAACGCGATTATGAAAAACCGATTGCAGGATGCTGGATCTGCATTGATTAATTTACGTTGGGACGTTCTTACGCCGCTGTCCTCCTCCGGGAGTACCGTCTCGGTCGTGGTGATCGTTGGAAGATTCGTTCGATACTCGATTAACAGCATAAACTATCGGATTGTAAGCCTGAAAAACAATATATTTGCGTTTCCGCCAAAGCCTCGAAGAGCCTCGTCGGTCCCGGCGCAATAGATAGTGATCGAGATAGGCGAGCAATCGAGCCGCAATATTAAATATCGATCCCGAAGAAAACCGAGCGGCGAGCGAAGGGGAACAGAGTACAGTAGAAATTTCTGTTTCGAAAATATCCTTCGCCGTGAACCCGGCTAGATAAAAAGAAAACTCTGGCAGCATCTTCCAACCGATTGTTCCGTCGACTAATTCCGAGTCCTTGGTCTGATCTGGTCGCGATGGAACCGCCCGCGCGCGCGTACGCCGGGTAAAACAACTCCGCCTCGGTTCTCGGTTTTACTGGCTGTATCTATGATAATGGCTGCCAAGAGAGTCGAATGCACGATAATGGCTGCCAACTAGAATCAACCTCGCCGAAGCCAGCGCAGCGCCCGGCTACTATGACAGTCATGAAAAATAGAATCGCAGTCACTTGGACCACGGGCACGGTGTACTTAATCGTGCGAGCGCGAGCGCGCGATCATTTTCGTATTCGCGGCACGACGACGCCGCGCTCAAACGTGACCGATCGTTTTTCAATTAACCCGTGTGTACGAGACCATACTCCGGCGTTGCCCTAAAGACTCCCACAGGTCCGCGAAAGGGTCTTAAATCAGTCTCGCTTCCGAAGGAAGATTAAACGAACCGAAGTGGAGATTGTAGCCGCGTACCTTCGGTCTACTTCGTGCAATTTTTTCAAAATTTTAGGGTGCGCTTTGGTGGTTGAAAAACATTAGTTTCACTTATGTTTTCGTGATTTATTTGTTACAAGCTATTGAGGTAACATCCAGCAATAAAAATGACTGGATAACATTCTGCAAACGTGGGAGAGTGTGTAAAAATATTTTGTAATCGTTTCAAAAACCCAGACAAAGAATGGCAAGTTAGTGGAAAGGGGTTCGCAGAGGGGCGGCTTTGAATCGCTCTGTAATTTCACTGACACAGTTCCCAGACCTCCCTCTAGCTATAGGTACACGATCATTCCAATCGGACGAACCATAGTGTTGTAATCCGCGATTTTTGGATGCCGGACGCCCTCGCGTGCCCAAGATCGCGAATCCCGCGACATTATTTGGAGCGGTTTCAACTGGTTCTAGCCGCCCGGCCATTCGTTTCTTATTTTTGCAGGCGATCCATCATGACTGGGCGAAATCCCCCGTGACAACTCTCCATTAATGTATTCCGTGTCCCGGGATTTTTTGTGGTCTCCTATGCTGCTCCCTTTAATCGCTTCGTTATCAGATCTCCAGACGAAGAGAGAGCGAGAGAGAGAGAGGGAGAGAGAAAAAAGAAAGGTATACGGAGTGGGGGTTGAGAAGAATCAAATAGAAAAAGAGGTGGTGGACTGTCACGTTCATCCGACTTCGCCCGAATGACTTCATTAGATCGACCGGTCGTACTCGATCGCTCGTAAACCCCGTTCGTTTGTCCGTTCGTATAATCAAGCTCGCCGGAAGAGACCGAGCATTTAACGGTTACCCGGCTCCTGTGAAGGAGGAGGCGGCGGCGTCGGCGGCAGCAATCGTGCTGTCTGTGCGAAATCAAACATTAACGAGCCTCGGCTTCTTCGTCGCGTGCAATCGCCAAAGCAAATATCCTCTGCCTCGGAATCGGTTCACCGGGCTTTTCTGTTCGGTCGGCTTCCTTGCGGGATGTTTACAACTCGTCAGTAAGCGGAGAGCGGGGGTGAGGTTCGCTTGGAAATCGTTCGATCGTAACCGGTTGGTCGGGGCGTGAATAAAAAGAAAGAAAGGAAAAAAGAAAATAGCCGAGGAAGTTCGCGCGTTTAGTTCGTGGAGGAATTGGCGACTAAAAAAATAATCCCATCGATTCGCCTTCCGAGAGAAGCCACGCCGCGACGCGACGCGTTCCGGTGACACGAGGCGTGGGGCTCGTAAGAGAGAGAGAAGGCCGAGCGCGGCGCGAAATAGGATGGAGGTAGGATCATCCTTTAAGACGACAGCTTTAATATCGGCCCGGTGTCTTGGTGTGCGTGTGTACAGGAGGAGCAGGTGGCAGCAATCGCGCTGGAGCTTTAAGAACCGAGGGCCGGAGGCTGGAGAACGCATTTCCCGTCGGTTACTTGGATCAAGCCAGGGACGAGGACCGTTTTCGTGAATCGACCCGACCGGCCTCTATCTTTCGTGTGTTTGTGCGTCGCCGGGGGTGTCGTGGTGCGCCGTGTGCACCCTATACACGATCATCTCTGTACGAGGTCGGTGTGTGACGGCCGCAGGACAATCCTGAGGAAAGCCGGCCGATGATGCGGCAAGTGGTCGTGCTGGAGCCGGCTGGAAGCGTTCTGGTGATCAGACAGACTTCCCTGGGCGGCGGCGTCACCACCGGTAACACCAATTCCAACGCCGGATCCAATAAAGGTCACGAGACCCATGGGCTCGCCAATCACGCCGCCGGCTCCACCATCGCCTCCAATGATCACAATCAGAACCGTATCGTCGTCGTACGATCGTCCTCCTCGACCTGCATGACCACCACGGTGAGTCGATTATGTCGTTGCAAGGCCGCCCGCGAGCGGATACCGTTCAAACTGTTCCGAAAATAACCGGTCAACCCTCGTCCCTACCTCATTTCCATAGCTTAACCCGTTGGACTAGCGAACCATTCCTGTAAACTGCACGTTTACCACGATCCTCAACACCGATCCATGCGATTATCTAGCAATTTTTTCAACGCATTTTTCCAGGCGGTTGTCTTGTAAACTCATTCGCAAAACTCGTTTGATTTTAATCGTTAGAACTGCACGGGTAACTGCACGACCGTTTACAGAGTTCCGAGAGTTCAGATCGATATTATAACAGTTTTCGAGGCTCGGCCCGCGGACACCGAGCCGAATCAAATTCGATTTTCCCATTGGACGACTTTCGTTACGCTACGCGACACCCCATTCAGCTCATTCGAACACCACGCTCTGTTTCTTTCTGTCCATGACTCTCTGGCAATTTAACCCTGTCATTAACTCGGGGCTCGAGGCAGTAGGCTGTCTCGTGTATAAACGAACACAGTGGTATATAGCCGTCTTTAGCGGCGGAAGGGGTTCGAATAGCTACATGGATTTTTCTTCAACGCATTCGACGGTCGACGAACGGTAGCGCAATTAGAATCTAACGACCGACTTCCGATTACTACGGTCTGTTTCATGCCTCGAATTCAAAGGAGTGTTTCCAAAGCCAGAACGAAATTGATCTTTTTCACACTCTTGCGAGAAATAGGGAATCGGGGTTTAACAGTTTATTCCGCGTTCGGCCGATCGACTTCGAACTCGGTGCATATACCTTCGGCATACTCTATGTACATATATGTATAACGACGGTGAAATAAAAATCAATTTTCCGTTCCAATTTTACACCGCGCGAGAGCTTAAAAAGGGGCGAGAAAATCGATCGTCGCTCTTTACAATGCCTGTCGTTCTTTTAATATTTTATTTTTATGACGATTGTCGCCGCACCTACGGCGACAGGTGTGCTGGAGATATACACGAAGTTTGCACTCGATCCGTCGACTAGATCATGCTTTAACCTGCCGAGTAAATGTTGATACTTCGCAATCTCTAACTGAACGATTGATCAAATTCACCTGTAACACGGTTTTAATCTTGATTATCCTTCCGCCAAAAGAGAAAATAGAAAAAATTCATGGACATTGCCGGAACATAGACAAAGTCGCCCATGGAAATTAAATTGCGGAAAGTATCCTAGTTTGATGGTAGAACAAAATTGTTTCAACGTGACGCTGCACGTTTGTCTGACGATTCTTTACGACTTTAGAGCGGTTCTCGCGTCTTTTTGCCAGGCGGACAATCACGTGTCGGCGAACGGGAACGGCAACGTGAACGTGAACGTGAACGCCACCCTGAACGGTAACACCGTCGTCGGCAAGTCGTCGTCGAAGGTCGGGGTTGGCGGTGGTGGCTCGAAGTCGAGCGAGAGGAACGATCATCCGAGGAACGATCACAAGAGCCAGGAGGGGATCGGGACCGGCGAATCGAACGCTGGATGTCGTCCAAGGACGAGCAAGGAAGCCGCTCACGAGAACGTCTCCTTAGACAGGAAGCTCGATGGCGCGGATCCCATCTCCGGTAAGTACTTCCGCCGTACTCTGCTTTTACCTTTGACGGACCGGCCGATCCCGCCGTGAATTATTTATCCTGGCCCGTCATCGGCCCGCTGCCTCGCAGCCAATCATTTTCTTTGCTCCCTCGTGCACCCTACGACGAGTCCAAAAATAACGGCACGAAACGAAAGTATTCCACGAGACTAGCGAACCTTTATTCCAACCAATTGTCACGTAGAACCGAAATTTTGTCAACTGCGCTGCCCCGCAAAATTAAAGGAACGCTGTTATGGCAGAAAAATTGTCGACCTTTAAACTCCTACAAGTAGGTCTTCAAATATTCTATCTGTCTCCGCCTGTGCTTGTTCTGATGGGACGGGGCGAAGACTCTCGGCGAATTTCTCTACTTTCCCGAACTAAATTTTTTATCACAAAACCGAGAGACAAACTGAAGCCGTTTCTCTCGATTCGAAGATCTACAAACAACCCTACAGAGTTCAATTTTTTTTCTAGGCACCTCTTGAAGGGAAGTATCTCCTTTATCATTGTACATTACCTCGGTACGCCTTCCAAAGCTTCGCGAAACCACGAAAAGAAAAAGATCGTACATCAAGTTTTAAGTAGTCGTTGGAAAGAGGAAGCTTGAATCTTCGAGTCTACGTTGGGTTTTTGCGAGGAAAAATTTTTTCAACCTTTCTACAAGCTTCTCGAGAAGTAAATGCTTCCTCGGTATGGGAATCGAACGTAGAATTGTAACTGGAACGAGCACCGGTCGGAAGTTTCGGGTCTTCGTGACGGTTGTCCGGTATAAAGGTTCCTCATAACGCTTCGAGCGAGATCAATATTATAGTTTTGCGAAGTTACGACTCCGCGGGCGTCGTTCGCCTTCGATCGCAACGGAACCGGCAATCCGATTCCGATTATCCTCGGCAGACGAGTGCAACCGCGTTGATTGGAGGAAATGGGGCATTGTTTCTCCTGGACGGGGGGTTGGGAGGGGGCTAGTTTTATAGCGATTTCACGGGGTTAGGGGGAAACCGTGCACGCGAGCCTGCGAAACGCTTTTTCCTCGGGGTATTTCCTTTAAACAGCATTTTATTTTCGCGTTACATCGAGCTACGACGACGAGGTATTGGAAACACCGGGCCAGGCCGCTCGAAAGGAATAATCCCGGACTCTGGAAATAACTTCTCGCGAATTCGAGGAGAGGAACTCTAATAAAAGTTCCCGGGCAATTGGATCTCTCTCTCGTGACGACGGTGTACCTCATTTTATGAATCGGCAGATTAATTAAGATGATAAAACAATGGTGAAGTTGCGCCCGGCGTCCGATGGCACGACACAGAGGAAAGAGAGAATGCCGTGTGATTTTAAAGTTTCAAACGCGAGCTTGGCTGTAACGACCGTCACGACGACAACGACGACGCCATTTTGGAGCTGCCTCTTCGACGAGCTGTTTCGTAGTGTGTCGGTCGACGATATTTCTGGCCGACTCGCGATATCCGTTTGGATATCGAGGAATTGCGAATTCCGTGGGCGAAGCGGAGTTACCGGCGCGGCGCGGCGGCGGCGGCGCGCTCTTTAATTTCGTCCCCTTTAAGTCACGCATTTAAATTTCAAATGAGCCCCTCATCGATCGAATTTCGTTCGGAATCAAAACTATTTAAGCCCGCATGAATTATACATAGTTTGCGTTAACTTCTACGACGGGGGGAAACAATTACTCGTGCCTCGTATTAATGAATTTTGAGCGTCGCGGCGGGTGGCGAGTGTGTCGTATCAGCCGTACAGTTTGCGACGGAATTATGCCTGTGAATTTCGCCCGGAAAAAACTCCGCTGCGCTATGCTATATTATGCTACGCTATGCAGTCTCGCGGCGAACTGTCTCGATCGCGTTCAAACGCTTGTTGCAGCGATTCGTAGTCGTTCATCCAATATTCGGCCATTTTTTAAACAGGATTTTTGTGATAATTGAAAATATTAAAACTCGTGTCCGCGGAATGGACTCACCATTCGGGTCTCTAGATTTACGATCCGGCCCCGTAGGGAGTACATCCGAGCGCGAAGGGTTGGAAGTAAGTAACGAAAGGGTTCATCGTTTCGCATCAAGGTTGAGTCACTGGAAGTCGGGAATCTGGTTAAACTTTCGCGAGGAAAGAAGGATCCATTACCGAGAGACCTACTCGAAACTTTTTCTCTTCTGTTTAATCCGTCGCTCACCAGCTAGAGGAAGCTAGACAGCTATAAAGAGAGAGAGAGAGAGAAAGAGAGTGGTCGTATAATTTTCCACGGCTCCTCCGCCTCTTCCTTTTTTTCTCGGGTGCTTTTAATATTTTTTTCCCGCGCCAGAAACACCGACGTCACGTGTTCCTCCATTCTGTCGCCGTCAAACGCCGCCCTCTTTACCGCTCCGCTCCCTCTCTCTCTCTCTCTTTCCTCGTTTCCAGAATTGAATATATGCACGCGGTTATGCATATGCAGGCCTAGTTACGCGCCGCGGCAGAAACACACGGGCCGGTTCAATTCTTTCGGAAACATTCTCCGAGCGGTTTCGCGCGCGTTTTTAACTGCTTTGGATCGCGTAAACCGACGCGACGCGGTGCGTCGTTTGCTCGGGGGTGAGCCGTTAAGGGGGTTGATCCAGATGACAGAACTAGATGCGAACTATCGGAAAACACACGACATTATAACCTTTCCCGGCGCGGGGACAATCGCGAAAGTTTTTCGGACGAAGAGGCTCCTATAGAAAGAGTGTTTTAGCTCCGTTCTAACCCCCGTAGCGGAACGCCACGAGCTATTTGCGTCGAGAGGAGGAAGGGGTTGAAGGGTGAGCGGGGTGGAGAGAGAGAGAGAGAGAAAAAAATGTTTTGCTTCGAATCTGCACGCATGCAGGTCCGCGTATAATGCTTTTACAGAAAGTAGGACAGGCCGTTTCGATCTTGAAACCAACCCTCCTCTCTCTCTCTCTCTCGCTCTCCCTTTCTCTCTCTCTCCGACTCACTCCTTCTCTATTTCTCTTGCGCTCTCCTCTCGCTAGAATTTCACGATCCGATGCGTTTTCGACGCGGTGCACGCGTCTCGCGCTCGTTCCGCGAAAATATGCGCGACCAGACGAACCCTCTTCAACCAGGAAAACGCAAGGAGCCAGCAAGCGCGAGGGGCGCGGAGCACAAGTCGATACTGACACGAATTCCCACGCGATCGAGCTTTCGTCGCAGTTGCTAACTTGCGCGCGAAGTTTCGTATTCGGCTCCGTCGAAGACTGGCGTCGCCTGCTGCTACGATCTCTATCTGCTTGTTCGCGATTCTCGAGTCCATCGAGCGAGCTCGATCAGTCGAAAAATCGGATCCGTAGAGAAACCACAGAATTTCAACCGTGTCCATTATTCTAAGCTCGTCTAATGTCCTTGTCTATAATCGAACGTTCAAAGAGTTGTTCGTTGCCATAACGCCCGGTCCAAATTCGGCGACTCCGTTCCAGGAGCTAGAGTCTCGGTTTTCCTGCATCGATCCCGGGGATTCAAGGTTCCTGGTCCTCGGGCCGATCGATCATCCCGTTGTTCGGGGCGGTTATCCTGGGACAGCTGTGCCCGGCGAACAACTGTATTTCCCGTCCGGAAACCATTGTTAAACAGGTTGTCTTCCTTATCGACTGGTGCCGCGGCCCAGTTCGAGCGTGTTTCCAGGAGGCAGCTCTCCGCTCCGGGCTCTCTCCATCGGAGCAAGAGAACAACCCCCGAAAGAAGTGCACCCTGGCGGGTAAGCCCCGATGGGGATAATTCCTAGTTCCGGCGATATCCGCCAGAGCGGCGATTCCGTCAGCTCCGGTTATATACACCTTTTCCTCTTCTGCATGGGCAGGGCAAAAGCAGAGAGCGCGCACAGACCGAGTCTGCATACGATTTTTTCCGCCCTCCAAGGATCCAGGGTTCTGTATATCGATCAGCCCGGTGATCTCTTTCCTCGAAGGACAAACCCGCGAGGCCTAGCAATCGCGTCCAGATCTCGGATCGTAATTTTCCCCGGGCCGAGACAACCGCTGCCGCCGACGACTGATCGTCGGAATTTAGTGGTCGGCACCCAGAAATTACTATCCCGTGCGAGCGCAGGAATGCATCCTCGGGATCGAGGGCGTCGCTGGTTGGCTGCCTCTCCGCACCTATATACGACCGGAGAGCCTAGCTACGACTATCCTCGCCTATCCCCGTCTATATCCTGACCTATCCGATTGCCGCTGACTAGAGTAGGTATCGACCCCTCGAGGAGGCACCTTTTTCTTTTCTACAGACCCCGTCCGCACAACCCCTCGAGCCTCTCCTAGAAGATCTCACCCCACGATCGCTTTTTCCAGTGAAATCTCATCGGCGTCCTCAGCCGATCCTCTTTCAAGACCCTCTCTCTTCTCCCACCCTCCTATCCGTCGTCATCGTCGTCCTCGTCCTCGTCCTCGTCGTTTCCCTTTCGTCTTTCGTTCGGGTTCGACTTAGTTCGTTCGTTCATTTTCTCTTTCTCTCGAGGGGATCCTAATTCGGGAATGCTGCGTTTAACGACTGTACACTACGACTTAGCTGTTAAACGCGGGTCTCGTGGTCCCTGGCAGGAAGTACCGAAGCAACTCGACGAATCCGAGCACGAGCTCCTTCAGACCGGGCGATCTTATTGATTGTCTTAGCTTTCCTGCCGTCACGCTCTCTCTCTCACTCTCTCTTTCTCTCTCTCTCTCTCTCTCTCTCTCTCTCTCTCTCTCTCTCCCTTGCTCCCTTTCACTATACCGTTCCTTGTCTAGCTAGGAACGGAGCACTTATACAGAGACCACTTCGGTTCTCTTTCTGTCCCCTTTTGGCCCGCGCTGGGATAGGTACACGGAACTCTCTTTTCTTCTTTCTCACTCGCTCTCCCGGACCCCACCCCCGAGATTACTTTTCTTCCCCACCTCGTCTCGAAGACTCTCATTCTCGGTGTGCCCCACCTCCTCCTCCTCCTCCTCCTTCTCCTCTCGTTCCTCTTGTTTTCTCCTTCTGGATGGCTCGTCGAGCTATCGTCGTCGGCGACTAACGACCGGCGACTTACGTGTCCGGCTAACTTTGCCCCCGTGTTCGTCGAAACGAAGACCGATCTACGTGATAAAGGAACAAGAGGAGGCCTCTCTCTACGTCCTCTCTCTCTCGCTCTCTCCTCCCCCCTCCCCCAAGGTTTAGGGATAAAGGGGCAAGGGATCGAAGAAGGATGGCGGAAAAAGAGGGAGAGCGGGGGGGAGGGAGATAGTTGGACAGGAGCCTCTGCCAACGTTCTATTTAAAGCCGTGGGGGTAGCAGCAGCTAGCTGACTGGTAATTTACGAGCTTATACCAAAAAGTTGGACACCTTGGGGATGGCTCCGCACTTTGACACGTGACCCAGTTTTATCGAGTTACGTAATTGATCGCCTCGCGCCTGCCCCGTCGTCTGCATCGCGAAATCCACGGACCCCCGCGATGTTTCTCTTTCTTCCCCTCTATTTTTTTTTCATTTAACACCCACCCAACGACCCCCGCCCCCCACCTTCCTCCGAATTGTCGTTGTTTATTGTTCGCTCGCCGCCTTTGATCGCGGTAATCCCGAGATCCCAACCGACCAACCCCGCCACCCCCGCCCACCACCCACTTTTTGCTTTTCTTCGGTTTAATTTCTCCTCCGGCACGGCCGTTTCCCGGCTCTTTGTTTCCGCCGACGAGTTTTTTGCCGTTCCGCGCGGGCAATTGCACAGAGTACCGTGTAACCAGTCGATCATCCAAATCTGGCCGGCAATCAAATCCGATTAACGTGTGTCCAATTTAGTTAAGTGACTCCCGGCGAGTCTCTCCTCCCGAGTTTTCGCAGTCCGATGGCGCTGAAAGAGAAGCGAACAGAAAAAAAACGAAGCGGCTCCGGTTAATTCGAATCGTTTCGCGATTCTTTGAGACCGCTAGACAAAAAGAGGCTACGTGTGCCGTAGGGCGGCGCGCGAACGGCGACGTTACAGTCGGCCGGAGTCGCGGATGATCGGAGAGAAATTCGTGTCTCTGTGAATTCTATAAAATAGAACATCAATTAAACAGGTGTGCCATTAATATCCTCTCGAGAGAATATGGACACAGGTTAGATACAAATTTTCGCTTTCTTCTCGAAGCTTTGCGCACGATGAAAAAAAATCGTAAAGTCTGCGCCCTTCTCAGTCTATTCGAATCGAGCATTACCCTCGCGAAGAGGCGAAATTGTAACCTGTTTCACGGCCGGAACATTTTTGTATTAATTCCAGCTATTTCATAGAAAACGAGACGCAGCGCGACGGGTCTATTTATGTCGCGTTTAACACACGAGGGAAGAAGACCTTTGGGTTATTAGCCCTTTCAGCTTCGCGTGCTGACCTAAATAACGCGCGCGGCGCGGCGTCTCAAAATCCGCGTGACATACTGATCTCGGAAATACGATTCCTCGGCCGCTAATTCCCGGTTACGGGCCGAGCCCATTGTCCCGAAGATTCGAAATTCCCGGTTGTAATCCCGTGAATTATAGAACCATAAATCCCCGTTACGAAACAATTAGGAGGCCCCTTCGAAGAGAGGAGAAAGCCAGCGGGGGCGGATTTATAGTTGTTGATTCGACTCCCGGCACGTTCGGCTCTCTCGGTATACACGCGCCCGCGCCCGCGCACGCAGGAAGGGAAGTTTCGTTGTCAAAACGTTAATGCGAGCACCGGAACGCCGGCATTCTTCTCCGGCCAAAAGCGATAAATCCGGCCGCGAACGAATTCAGCTGCGTGTAACCGTTCCATTTCGACGGTCGCTCGCAAATCATCAAGCCGCTGCTGCTGCTCCGCTGCACTCTCTCTCTCTCTCTCTCTCTCTCTCTCGCTGCACTCGCGGCTGGACGGCGGGCGCGATACCAAAAATTTGTTGGCGGTCCGGACCAACGGAGAAACAATGGCAATCATTTTATGCGCCGTGCTGAGACACAAGCAGGCTACGCCGCGAGACAATGCCGCGATTATGCATTGCGCCGGTGTCCTTGTTCTTGGAGGAGCTAAAGCATGGCTGAGAATGGGAAGCCTAATTTTCGGGGAACTCGACCTTTTCGGTCTCCTGCATATCCCTCTAGTCAAATTGTGTGTTCACTCTTCGGTGTGGTTGCACATTCTTCTATGAAGGAGTCTACCAATTCTCATTTGGATTTCCATTCTCCTGTTGTATTTCAAAGGGTTAATTTTTCGGAAAAGAATGCACGGTTCGAATAAAATTATTTGAAGAAAACGGTCCGAAAATTCGGAAAATAAAAGTGTTGGTAACGCTCGAATGGCTCTACCCACCCTATGAAATTGTCGCGTCGGGTCGAGTCGAGTCGCGACGGTTCATTTCTGAACGGTCCAATGTCACCGTACGGGATCACCGCTCGGCAGACATAATCAGGCATAAAAGACTGTGGAACGGTCTCGCGCGCTCGGCTTTTTCCCTCTCGAAGAAGCGCAGACAGTCTGGCACGCGCGGTGCTGCCCTTTCAATGTCTTATGGTTTGTGGCCCGTTTATCTGAAAATAAGGTCTCGATCCGTGAGGTCTCTTGCAATTACGCTCGCATTTCATCGCTCGGGTAGAGGTAAAAAAAAAAAAAACGCGCGCGCGCTCGCGTCCGCGCGACACGGAACGTCACGTTTCCGAGGGTTGGGAAAAAATCCCGGTGAAAAGGGGTGAACATTTTCATCCCATTAGCGGCGACATCGTTACCCGTAGACGAGCCCTGCGCGGCTGGTGGCAACGAAGTAGAAGAGGGTGTGGGTTAAGCCTCGCGGATCCACCGCGATCCCAAAATAATAAACAGTGTGCCGTCGATAAATCGTGCGCGGATGGGTGGTGTCACAGTGGAGGGTGAGAAGTTGTCCGGCGATTCCGGGCTTATTCGATTCCGTCAGTGAGCTCCTCGTTACGAGATCCGCTCAATTACGAGTTCCTGGATAAATTACGAGCTTATGCGAGAAAATCTACGACCCCGGGAAACCCAACCCCCAACCCCTCGAATACCCACTGCCGCCGACGCCGCCGTCTGTGTACCTGGGTGCACATGCCGCGCCGTATCTGTGTAAACAGACCGCACACGTTCCCGAAAGCCTAATTCAGACCTAACGGGTTATGCGCGCGGATTCACACGTACAGGGGTGCGTCCGGGGGTGTGCAGGGTGTGGGTGCGTGAAAGCGCCGCTTAAATCCATATAAATACGCGCCCATGAATCCATCCATTAATCAGATCCGCGATAGGGGGTCTCCGGGCCCGACGCCCGAGTGATTTCAACCCCCGACCAACCCTCCTTTCTGCTCGCTCTCCTTCCACCACCGGGTGGAAGTTTTTTTTCCCTCTTCTTTCGACCATCCCTCTCTCTTTCTCTCTCTCTCCCTATCGCGTACTTTTTCCCTCTTTCCCACCGATAGCTATATAGAGAGCGATAGAGGGTCCGTTTGCAGGGGTCACTGGGAGATGGCAGCACCTCCATTAAAATTCGACGCGAACCTTCTGCGAGAATCCGATGTATGCTGTGTCATGCCCTGCTTATAGCTCTGTATAGCCTAGCTTGCAAGTCTCCCTCTGCAAAGGTACGGCTGTCATTGCACACGTGTGGAAAATACGTGTGCAGGCGCGAAGGCAGGCAGCCGGTTATAACCTACGACTCCGGTAGGTTGTGAGCGGAATATGGTTTAGGGGTTCGGAACCCGGGGGGATGGGGCAGCTGGTCTCGCTTCTTTCTCTTTCTCTCTCGCTCTCTGCGCCTATGTGTCCCCGAACGGTAGAGAATCTGTTCAACATTTTTCTCCTCCTCGCCTCGGTCCATCTTCCTTTTTTTCTCTCTCCCACGGTTAGTCCTTCCTCCAGAGACCGACTCGGCTCTTCCTCGTTTTGTTGGCTTCTCGTGTCGGGAACAATTTCGATTTGTTAACCGGTCGAGGCGGCCCGTTCGATTCTCTCACGGGGTTCCCACTCGATTTTTCTTCGAGTTTTTTTTTTCTCCGTCGGAAGGATGTCGGTGGCACGGACACGCAAATATTGATGCTCGCCGGGAAGAACGTTTCCCCATCGGCGTGTCCGTGCGCGAAGGATGTCAGGTGTTCGATAAATGCTGAATCACTGCAATTTTGCATTTTTAAAGTCCTGCACACCAGCCCCACACCAACACCACCACCACCACCTCTAGCCTATTTCTCGGACGCCGGAGGAACTTCCCCGGGAAAAAAAGGAACACGCTTGCTGCGGGGCTGCGTGGCTGTGGGGCCCCCTACCCCTTTTTTCCCGATTTCCATCCTCCTTCCCCCTAACCCAGTAGTCCCCACTCTGCTCAACCCCCTCGAAAAGCCGATTTATCACCGAATCAAGCGGCCGCTTTCTACCTCGTCCCAGTTAAACTACCTCGCTAATTAAAAAAAATAGAACTTCTGGGATCCGCCGCCGTAGCCGCCGACGTGGCCGCCGCCGCGGAGAGAGTTCATCCTCTTTTCTTTCCACGCGGCCTGGATACTTTTCCACCCCTGTACCAGCATAAGCGGTTGGTGTGTGGTGGTGTCGTTCGTTTTTCTTTTTTTTTTCCCGAGGACCCGAGGCTCTTTTCCTTGTAAATCCGTAGGCAGTTGTGAAACCGCCGAGGGAAAACGGGGGACCGCCGTGTAAAGCACGGACGAAAGCGATTCGTTAAACGCTCGTACACACAGAAGTTATCCCGCATGGCTCTGAATGCCGCAGAAGGTCGGATAACAATCGATTATCGTGGCTCGACGGGTCCCCTGGAGCAACAACACTCTGTTGCCAGCGCGCGCGCCACTCCGCTTCGCTCTGCTCCGTTCTTCTCTGCTCCGCTCTGCTCTGCTCCGTTTCGAGCCGGCCGGATGATCCTAGACAGGGAAACTACCTCTCGCTGCCTAGGCTGTCCTAGCCAGCAGCGGCAGTAACAGCAGCTAGAGGTGTGTTGGTTGGAATGCAACGCTTAGGCATTAATTTGCATCCTCGGTAATCCTTAATTTACAACTCCGACGGAGTTTTCCAGGGGGTAGTAGGTAGCATCGGCGGGTTCTCCGCGGAATTGGCTCGGTGTGCACCCCCACATGCACCGGGGGCACCCCCACGCACACACCTACACACGCGCGCACACCTTATCGCCGGGCTGGAACACGTAGAGGCTACCAGGGGCGGTTTGACGATGGTGGGGATCGTGTTCTCGGTGGTGGTGGTACTGGCGTGGCGGGGAGGTACGCGTGGATGGAGCTTGGAGCGGGTTGGAGAGGGCAGGGGAGAAGGTGCGCGGAGCGGTCGAGGGGAGAGAGGGGGTCGGATGTTGAGGAAGGTGCAGCGGACGGTGTGGCGGGCGGAGGGTACGAGGGGCAGGGGGAAAAGGGATTCGGCAGACAGGGGCTGTGGCTGGGGCTTGGATAGTCCGACTCTGGCCTCGATGGTGGGGTGGAGAGGGGAGCGAGGGGATGGGGTGCTGTGAAATGGCGGAAACCTCCAGTGTGGTAGGGGTAGGGGACAGTCGTGGAAGGACGAAAAGAGGGGCGATGGACGGAGGTCGAGAGTCGCGGGTTGGCTCACTCTGCGGCTCCCGCCGCTCGGGAGCAGACACGCGGGGCCAAAGACTAATTTGAACCTATTTTATTAACAAAACAAAAACATACATATTTGTAAATAACACTAAATAACACGCTAAAATCAACACACTAACAACAACAACAACAGCAACGTTCTCCTTCGAAACGAAACGTCTCTCTGTCACCCACTCTACAACGACAAGATATTTCTGAACCGAAATCAACAACAACAAAAAAAAAAAAACAGAAAGAAAGAAAGAAAGAACGATATAGTCTTAGGCCTCTGTAAAAGCAACAACAACAGCAAACAACATCTACAGCAACAACAAAACAAAATTATACAAAAGAACACGGAACGCGAAATACGAGACAAACAAAAAAGTAGATTACTATTTCCAGTCCCTGTATAAAGCAGTTCGTTGCGAAGCCCGGATACGCGTGGAGAAGGACACGAGGATAAGGGATACTTGAGAGAGGAAAGAGGCGAGGGGGTGAGAAGAGAGAGACTGAGAGAGAGAGAAAGAGAGAGAGAGCGAGAGAGAGAGAACGAAAGGTTCGTCTATTTTCGGGAGGTACCACTGGTTCGCGAGGAAAACGCAGAAGAGTGACACACGAGGGATCGAAGGCCGAAGAGCAGAGCACCAGCAAGAGGGGAACGATTTCGTGGATTTCCGCGCGACACGAAGGATACACGAGGGCCGAGGGCGAGTCGCGAAGAGCGATACGTCGCAGAGAGAACCGCGTCTCAGCAACGGGCGAATCTCGTTTTTAAGTTTTCTCTCTATACTCTGTGTGACCCTTACATTATTTTGTCCCTCCGACAGGGACGGGTTCGGTGTTGTAACTTAGCATATAAGAAGAACAAAGAGCTCCGGAACGCACAACAGAACGAAATCAAAAAAAGAAAAAAATAGGAACGGAAGTCAGAGAAAAAAGGGAAGAAGCCATAGAGGACAAACGGGATAGAGGAGAGAAAGAAAAAGAGTGTGTGTGCGAAGAAGAGAAGTAGACGAGAAGAGAAAAGAGGTCGACAGAGGAAGCGCAAAAGGGCCAAGGACTGAATCGTAACGAGGGAAAGGAAACAAGGTCGAACGGGCTACGAGAAGACCGAGCAGGCAGGCAAGCAGGCAGGCAGACGGACGGCCGGGAAAAAGCAACGGGAAGAGAAGAAGGTTCGCGAGAGGGAGCATTGTTCCGGTAGAGAGAGCGTGTATAAAATATTATCGAGGCTACAGTTTTTTATACTAGTACGAGAGGGAGATCGCGCGTCCCGAGGAGGGACAGAAGAAGAAGAGCAAACGGAGCGAAGCGGAGAGAAAAGAAAAGAGATTAGACAAGGTACAAAACAGAAGAGAGAAAGAAGAAGAAGAGTATAAAGGGTTTCGGATCTGGTCGCGGGATCGTTTTCCACGCGTCCGACCTCCACGTGTGTCTCGCGGCTGTGTTACCCAGTCGCGTTGCGCGTGACTCTCTAGTGACTCTCGGCTTCACGTTCTCGTTTCCCTTCTCGCTCCTGTACCTCGTATTCCGCGCGCGCGTTTTCGGCTTGTTGTTCAAGCCCTTTTTCTCTTGTCGTCGATCGAGAGAGGATCGCTCTCGCGGGTAATCGAGAGAGGATACCTCGAAGGGGGAAAGAGAGAGAGAGACAGTTGTCGACAGGACAAGCTGGCTCGCGTACACGATCCTGCGGGGGATATGCCTTGCCGTTCTAAGGGGAACCACCACCCACGTGCACGAGCCTCACGCAGAGGGCAACGTCAAGCGAGTCGTGTTTCCATCCTAGAACCCGGCAGCAAACTCTCCTGACAAAAGGAGTGCCGTCGCAGCTTGTCACGGTCGTCGGGGATCGCGAGCGCCGACCACTGTCGAGTCGCCATATCAGCCGCACGCTCGTCGAAGCGCACGAGGAGCCCGGGGATGCCAGCGAGAGGAGCGCAGCAGCGATCGCGGTTAGCGTACGTCCAAGGACGATGACGGTCGGCCACGATCGGTAAGATCCAGGAAGCGGTCGCTCGAACGAGCGCCACGGAAATGGCGGGCTACAATCATTCGAACCCACAGCGTGTCGTCTATCACGCGACCTACCCGACGCCGCTCGCACCAAGTGAGTTCCCGAGAAACGTAGAGAGCCGAAACTAAGGGCCTTTAGACAGAAATTTTTTGCTCGTGTACGGCAGAACGATTATCGACCATGGCTGATCAGCTCTCTTCACTGAGAACCGCTTCTTCTTTATTTCGCATTCTTTCGCTTCTTTATGCTTTACTTTGTTTTTTTTATCTATAATATTCTATTCTATTTTATTCTATTCTATTCTATTTTATCCTTTCTCTCTCTATATATATATAGTATACGGCACGAGACTGAACATTTTTTTCGTTCTTCGGCTTTCTCTTTCCAGATATCGTTCACACGGGCGATTTTATTATCACGTTGACTGCCACTTGTTTGTGTATCTCTGAAAATTAATCTCGTTCACGACACAGTCGCACGACCCGAACGCCATTTGGGATTTTCACGATCTGAGAGAGTCCAAGAAGCAAGCACTGTGATTAACTTCTACTCTCCAATTTGGATTAGAACGATAAATTTCACTTCGTGGGATTGTTCGGCAGCCAACGTGTTATGTACACAGGGTGCACCGAAGATCGTCGTAGTCGCTGATTCTACACACGCAAACAAGTCGAAAAGAAGGAATAACAGTTTCTTGTTGGACGTCGTCGTTTCGAGAAAATCGAGTCCGAAGAGCCTCCTGGTACTTGCAGTGGAAGTGGCTGACAATGATCGGACACGTGTATCCGTTGCGTCGTGAAGCTTGATTTTCTCGAGAACGATTCGCCGTATGAAAAAAAAGATTATTCCTTTCTTTCAACTCGTTGTCGCATCTGAAATCCAGCATCCAGGCGATTGTACCAGGATTTTCGGAGTACACTGTGTATTTTCGGTGATACGTGCTCGTTTTCTTTTTTTTTCGGGGATCGAGTGTGCCCGTCGAAATTGAGATATCACTCATCTTTATATCTGACAAGGCTGCCGGGCCAGCGGGCGCCGCGAAAATTCATAATACGCGCGCGGAAGGTATTGGCAATAAATTACCGCGGAGCCGAGAAAGTGCAGCTGCACTACCGGTGATATCAATAACGCTCTCGTACGGACCGAGAGAGCCGGGGGCGGTAAACTGACATATTTCAGTCGGGCGGACGGCCGTTTCCTTAATGTCTCGATACGTCGACTACCGGGCCCGGCCGAGTTATTTATTCGGATAATTTGTAGGCGTACGGCGGGAACAAATTTTTGTCCGGCCGGCGCACCGGGATCCCCGCGGGGGACAGGCACCGTCGCATTTTTCTACGTCGATGGTTTCCGGTTAATAGCGCCCAGCCAATTGCACCACCACGTGACCCAGAAAATTGAATTACTCGATTGCCGGACTGTTCGTTCAATGAAAAATAATTCTTGTTCACTCTTCGGGACGGTTCTCTAAAAATAGAAAAACCTTCCCTTGGCTACCTATTTTTTTCTCTTTTTCCACTCTCTCTCTCTCTCTTCTCTGTCTCTCTTTACTCACTTTTATTACACGAAACGTACACACGATCTCACACGCACGGACTCTCACCCTCCCTCCCCCTCCTTCTCTCTCTCTCTCACTCACAAATCAATTACGCATTTGAATTCCTGGAAACGCAACGTTAGGCACGTGAAAAATGCATTACCTTCGTCCGGGTGTCGTTTTCTTGTTCTCGCATAAAGAGAACCGGAGAGGGTGGTCGGCCGAGGGGCGGACGGGGCGAGAGGGAGTCTCGGTTGCGTTCCCTGATCGATAACAGCTTCGATCCGTTGCATATAAACACGTCTAATGATGTGTTATGCAAACGTCTAAGCTTTCGTCGGAATAAATGCGCGGGCACGAATTTACGGTAACTCGCGTGACACGCGGAATGATCAGATTACGGAGCGAGTGCTCGAATGATAGAGTTAACAAAAGCCGGTGTAAACGAAACCCGTCGATGCGAGGGGGTGGTAAAGTGGGGAGGGGGGTTGAGGAGGGGGTGGTTCGTTGGGCGTACGGAGGAGTTTGACGGAGGGGTGGATCGGCGAATATCGAGTTTCCCCCCTTGAATATTGGAAGCTGTTCCCCGCGAAATATCCGACGTTCGAGGGCAGCATTTTCATCGCGCCTTTATTGCTCTGTTTAGATGGGGACCCGATAAAACTTCCGGAAAATTTGGAGACCCTGCCGCGGGCCGAGCATTTCCCGACCCAGAGGCACCGATGGAACACCAACGAGGTGAGTCTCGCACGAAACGACGATCCTAATCTGCGAAACAGAAGGAATGTATACATAGGAGTAGAGAAAAAAAAATAAATAAATGAAAACAGGCAAAAGAGAAAAACGCGACGGCCGACACGACCGAACACGAGTCAACCCGCGTGTCGAACGATTTCGATACGATCGGTGTGTTTCGTTTAATTCGATGCAACGGGACGGTTTGGGGAGAACGGCACGCAATTTCGGTGCACCGCGCCGACTCTTTTAAATTGTAAATTCGAGGGCGAAATTAGAGGGTGCCAAATCTGCACGGCCGCTGCTCTATCGGGCGAGAGAGCTTGTCAGAAAAAGCCCGCCACGTGGTGAATTACGTTGAAGAGTACCGCGTCTACCGGCGCGGCGCGGCCCGGCGATATCCATTAGAACATTTTTGAATAATCCTCACGAATATCTGGATATTTTCACTTTTCTCGCACTCGCTCTTGAATAACGAGCGATTAAAACTATTACGAATTAATAGCCACGCGCGCCGAAAGTGGAAACGGTCAGCGTGTAATCAGACGCATCTTGGAAACCCTGCTGGGTCTCCGCAGGTTTCGAAAGTTTATTCACAGTGTTCCGACTTCTTTAAAAAGGCTTGAATATGAATCCTTAATACGAGCCCAGTAGAAACGGTTCGTCTATAGTCGGACACGCTTTGAAACTCCTTTAGCTCCTCTCTATTCCAAGAATTTGATACATTATACAAGTCTGCGGAAACCAGGCTTTCGTAAAGGTCTCAACGCCTTTAAAACGGGTTCGATTTCAATATCCCAAGTAGAAACGGCATATCTATAGTCAGACACGCCGCAAATCCATGCCGCATCTTCTCTGCTCCACTAATTCATTCGAAAGGTGCAATCCCTTTGAAAAATTGTATTCAGACTGCAATACGGGGCGAGTAGAAACAGTGCATATATAATAGAAAGTACAAAGAGATGTTTACAGAATAACGTATGAAATTAGGGAATTGTATAATGGATCTGAAATTATTTGTTGTTCGAAAATGTTCGAAAAACCTTTGAAAATTACGAGGATGTTTCAGCGTTTAAAAAAGTTCCACAACAGCCCCGCAAATAATCGCGTCTGACGCGGAGCAAGTAGAAACAGTCCGCCGGTGGTCAGACACAGCTGCCGGGCCCGTAAATTTCTTCTTATCCCGTCGATCCACGGCGAAATCAGCGAAATCAATGGAAAGGAGGCTCGTCTGGCGGTCGAAAAAGGATTGCATCGGTACAGTTAATACGTTCCCGGCGAGCTCCGTTCGGTAACGGAGTTAGGGGAACGGCGCGGCGCGGCGGCGTGTGCATTTGCACGGCATTCCGGTAGGCGCAACTGTAAAGTAAATAGCGACGTCGCAACGCCGTTGGTGCCTCGTACGTAGCGTCGGCGGTTAGAGAGGATAGATGCTGTCCGTTCGTGTGCAAGGCTCGCGAGTCGGTGTGCAGGGGTGCACATACCAACACGTGGAACGGCGTGCACTCGTAGGTGTACCGATGTAGTCCACTGCTACTCTGACCCCGGTCGGCCTCCGATCAATAGCTGGAGCCAGCTAGAGAGCTCAGCCGAGCCGAGTTGAGTTTTCAGTTCCGTAGAGTCGAACCCAATTGCGAGCCTATGCCTCACGATTATCGCGATAAGTCCTCTACTTATCAACCACCCTTGCCTCTCTCTCTCTCTCGCACTTTTTTTCTCTCCGATTACCAGCAACTTCATCCCCCTATCGCTTCTATCCCCCCCCCTTATCTCGAGAACTACATTCCAGGAGAATTCAGGCTGAGCTGCTAGATGATTCGGGAGAACGTTCTTCCAGTACCGAGATCTTTCGCAGCCATCTTCACCCCCCCATTGTGTTTCTACCTTATTCATAACGCTTTGTATATCGTTATGTATATATCATATCTTCTCCGCGGAATCTAGTTCTAATGGTTCTAACAAAACGCGAATCATCGGTGTGAATCGGGAGAATGTTTCGTGGGCTGTCGAATGGGAATTGCGTCAGGTTGAATAACGAGGGCGTTCGCGTTTCTTTGCAGGAATGCTGCATGCGCGTACACTGCACCGAGCAGATAGCCGACGCGTTTGTTGAACTGTTTCTCTGACTCGCACAATTATCGCGTTGAACAGCCCGATTCAGAATCCGAGCTGGACTCAGCGTAGAATCAAAACCCTGATGTTCGAGCGAAAGCTAACAGCGCTACGCAGCGGCGAAACCGTTGCACGAGCAACGTCGCGTCGACCTGGTAAAAATCGTGGGGCGATGTTGTAAAGTATATATCGGCCGCGGAGTGTATTACGAGAGGAAGATTGCGTGGCGAGATATCGGGTGCTCAGGGGCCGAGGAATTCGATCCTCGGGGACGGCCCGTTGTCGCAGGACTGGCCCGCTCGGTTTTTTAATTGATCGTCGAGGGCCGAAGTCGAAGCGGAGGCTCCTCTTCACCTCGCTTATCTATTGTAGCGTAATATGCATCGCTAATGAGGTCAACGTGGAGCTCGAGAGCGAGAGAGAAAGGGAGAGAGAGAGAGAGAGAGAAAGAGAGAGCACGGGCCGGCGTCGTCTTTTCATCGGGCCGTGCGTCGGTGTGTCTGGCGTGTTCCCGACCTAGCGCCGATGTAAAATTAGTGAGATCATAAATATGAATGAATCCCGTCGTTATGCCGGGCACGAGCGGTTCCGGGAATTTCCAGGCGGAACCGAGCAGTGTATCGCTATCGCTATTGCTTCAATTTCTTTTTTCATTTAGCCGGAAGAGAGCAAGCGAGAGAGAGAGAGAGAGAGAAAGAGAGAGAGAGAGGAAGAGCGGTCTGATGAAAGCGCGGGCCACATCAGCGATTCATACTCGCGAAACTATTCATAGGATGAAGTTCTTGGGAAGAAGTTAACGGGACAAGTTTTCCGGGGAAAACCGAGCCGCAGGGGCGACCGGGTCGACAGGGGAGGTTTTCCCAACCCCTCTGTGTGCACCCTGTCGAAATTCTTCGCCGGGCCACTACGGTCCCGTGATCTTGTTTTCTCGCCTTTCTTCCGACGACGACGGTGCGAACCCTCGTTTTCTCTTACTCCCTTGCTCCGACGCGGCGTCGCGTCGCGTCGCGTCGGCCCCGAATCTTCTGCAAACGCCATTTTTTTTCTTCCGCGAGACCTCTGACAGCATATGTGAGCATGTCATCAGGCAAGGACTCAACCGGCCTTCATCTTTCACTGTTGCCCATAGAATTCACCTCGGATAACCGAGCAGATAAATGGGACATGCAAAACACTGCCGCAGCGGATTTGGACCGCCTGCGGTCAGAGTCCCACTGTTTCGAATAAATAGATAATTTGAGGAGACTCGTCGTCGTCGTCGTCGTCGTCGTTTGTGCCCACCCACGCTTGCACGAGCCGGCTGTGCTCGTACTGATCGTCGGTGTATGTATGTATGTAGGTTGGAAATTGGAATCCAGTTTACGAAATCGACGTAAGAGTCTCTATTGTTCCGTTTTTCCCTCGGTCTCGTCGGGATTTTTATTGACCCGGTGCCAAATTCTAAGTCGTTATCGGAGACAGGCCGTAATCGAGTCTAAACTTGAAACGAGCGCAAAACTTGTGCTCGATGCTCCGTACGCCGGAGCGAATCAATTCCCTTAGCGAGCCCGAATTCTTCCGCCGGAAACTTTTCCTATTAACTTGCTTTTTTAATAGCCCCGATTATACGGGCCGCGGCGATTTATCGAGCAAAGAAAAAAGATTGGGGTACGTCTGTTTGTTTCGGGTCGTTTCATCGATCTGCCATCACGCCGGCCCTGTCTGCCTGTCTGTCCCGTCCGCCGGCGAACACACGTTGCTCTGCTGTTTCGCTACTTTCGCTTTCTCTTTTTTTTCGGCCATCCGCGAAACCGATCGGCCCCCGAATATCCCCAACAAGACTTCCGAGGCTTCTCGTGTGCCCCGCTTCGCTCTTATTACCGTCGCCTGATCAAATCCCATTTGTAACGAGACATTACGTCGAATGTATTCCGGGAGGGGAATTATAGTAATAAGTTTTAGCACATAGCCCCCGACGGAAAGCAGATCATTTGTTTTGCACTTTTAGAAGCGGTAATGGACGCTAATGACGTTGATTTATTAACCGGCATCCGACTGTAATGGTGAATAAGCGGCGGGATCTGGAGCGACGCCCTACAGGCCCTTTCAAATCTGATCCACTCGAACAACCACCCAAAGAATAATTAGAATTTATGTTGACAAAACGGTGAATAGAACATTCGTTCATTTTTTTAAATAAGAAATTGTATTTAACGTTCCTGTTAGAAATTCGGCATTTCACGCTCGACAACCTAACGTTAACTGATTCTTCTCTGGAAACATTCTGAACTTTTCGATTCTATTTCTGTAAAAATGTCTTCAGCACCCACGGTCTAGGATATCGATCGCGCGGTTTCCATATCCAGTAACTCATCGTATACGATCGGCGGAATTATAGTTGCTCGCGCGCGGATGATAGGTTGGAGCGGCATAAAACGCGGAGCCGGTTGTCTTCGGCGTTCGATCGTTCTGTTTTTTTTTCTTCTTTTTTTTTTCTATGGTATTCCGGATTACAGTTCGGTTTTGCGTAGTTCGCGGTGACACCGCCGGCCGCCGCGGCTGCCTTTGCGTCACTTTTCTCCGATAACATTTCGTTTAATTGATGAGCATACGTAGCCGGGGCCGGCTATCTGTAAGCGGAAATCGATCCGAAAACAATGTTTCTGTTTGCTTATTGATTTCCGATTGCCGGGCCGCGTATAAATGCGAGTGAATGGGGCACAGTTTGCCCGTGTACACAATGACAACTCCGGGCGCAATTAAACGTTAGTTTGCGCTGTCGGTAACGCAATTTCCGGACGTGGCGTTTTTCCGGTAAATTGTATTCGGACGCGCCGCCCGAAATTGATTTCGGTAAATACGGGCCCATTATTGTTCTCCGGGTCAATATTTGCTTGGCTCCGTCTGCGCTAATTTTCGCCGGGCGCTGATTTTCGAACCCTTTAACACCGGAACGCGTCCGCGCGTGTGCATTCGTGTACGCGTTCCTGCCTCTGTCTGTGTGGATGCGTGTAAGTATGTGTGTACGCAAATTGAGGAGACACGGATTACCCCCGCTCGATATCCACAAGCTTTCTCATTACCGTTTCACGATTTTCCTGGAATATCGAAGGAGCCACGACGAAATGTAGGTCCCCGGCTCCCATTGGCGAAATAATATCCATTTGCCCCGGCGCGCGCCGCACCACAAAAGGTCCAGGAAACTGGATAATTTTCCCGGGATGACGGAGGAACCGGTGCACCGGAACGCTCGGCATCGATATGCAATTTCTCAACGTGCACTACGGTTTCCGACCATCGTTACCGGGCCGCGTTCCCGGTCGAACGACCCCCGTACCGCTCGTTCTTTTTTTTTCCACCCCCCACCCCCCTGCGGATCGCACAAAGGCAATACCAGGAAGTGCTTGTTACCCGTTTCGTGTTTGTCCGACACACGGCAATCCCTTTGCGAGCCGCCGGGATTTTTATTTCTCACACCGGTTACATCAGAGCCGGCGTGCAACCTGCCAAATTCGTTGGCCGCTCGCATTCACCCGGCGCGAACCATTCGATAACTCTCGGCGACTCATTCGCCCATCAAAATAATTAAAGCGGCATGTTGGAAGCAGTTCTAACGATCACTTCGTGAGTCCCTCTACTCTGTCGTTCCATATTTTCCTGGACGAGTATTCAACCCTTCGCACTCGCGGCCATATTTCTTCCGACGAGCGCGAAATGTTGAAAGTCAATTTTCACAAAAATTTCTGGAAAAGGGAGGATCCGTGTTAAAATGACAGAAATGAAAAGACGATTGCCGGGTAGCGGGATTTAACGATGTGCAGCACAGCGCATAATCCAGCGTGTAACACAACGGAGCCCTCGCAGACTTGTATTATGTCGGTGGGCTTTAATCGCGATTTTAATTAAGCGTGTCAATCGACGCGCCACGGCGGAAGTCAATAACGGTAAAAATGGCAGAGGCGTCCGATGGCAGCGCGGTGCCAGTGGAAGCACGAACAGTCACGAGAGCATGGTTCGACACTGTTGACAGGAATGTTCGTCGCGATATCGACATTTCTGTGCCGCGCGCGCGGCGCGGTGTCGCGTCTCCTTGTCTGACCAAACGCGTACCCGTACTACTTGAAACGCTGCAGTTTATCACGGCTCCTGTATTTTGGGAAGGGTATTAAAAGATTTTATTGCTTCTGTACGGTCCCGTTGCCTCGGCACCGTTTCCTGCGGCTTGTTTGTTGTCTGACCATTAACAGGGATATTCCACTGGCAAGCGGAGACCGTAAGGAATCCCCTAAATATCTTTCGACAACGCTGTCAGGAACTTTTAGTTGGTGACGTCCCTTGCATCGCGTGTTCCTGTAGTGTCTTCCTGTCTGACTGGGCACCGTCTCCTACTACTGGAGACGTGCTATTCATAAAACACATCGAGAGCGACCGGGCTTTATGAAAGTTCTCGATCCGAAATATACTTGTCCGGCTGTCTGGCCATCGAGCGGTAATTCTACTTAGAAGTTTTCCACTTGTTAGCGAAACTCGTTCGTATCGATTCTTTCGTGGTTCAGACGCGAATGTGGAGAAAAATTATAGCTTTTTTAAGATCAATAACGTTAAAGCGGTTTCTTGACTGAACTAGCTGATAAATTAGTTATTCGCCTAATCGTTTGTGACGTACAACGATTTTATACGAAACTGTAAAGTATCGTAAATGGAACGCAGGATTTTAAACGTGATAAATTGTCCGCTTCCAACGTAGACATTTTCAGGTCCATCTTGACCTAGCTTTGCCGAACTTCAGCCGACTTCTCAGCTTCTGTCGAGCAACTAGTCGGACATTTTTATTGACTCGAACGAAGTGTAAAAAGAAATGGAAAAACTTCCCGAACAATGCCGCTGACCCGGGTTAAGTACCGGGAATAATAAAATCGCGAAAAAATGTCCGTAGTCCCGGGCATTAATTATTCCGCGTCCCCGGGGGCGGGGGTTCTCGACAGGATCTCGGAGGCGTGTATCGTAAACAGGAAGCGGGGAAAGGACGCACCATACTCGTACAGGATGTCGGAAGGAGGGTCGATTTATCGGTCCTTTCGCATTCGTAAATCAAGGGGAACACATCCTTTCCGGCAACACACGAGACAGAAGGCGTCTCGTTTACGTATCCGTCGTAGCCGAATGCAGGAATCTATGGGCTCCTCAGTGGTTCCTTGAAGGATCTATAGATCCCGTTTTCGTCGGAGGAGAGCGCACCGCGATTGGCTGACCTTCTCTTGAAACATTAACGCCTGCGAAGAGAAGTGGTCGGCCCCGGTACCTACGAGTGGAACTCGATGGGGATGAGAGTGGGGGGAGGAAGGATAAAAAAATGAAAAGAAAGAAGTCGGGAGAGGCGACACGAACTTGAATATTATGTACGCAATTACGAGTCGTAATCACGCCAAAAATTTTTCGAGGGCCTGACTGGCGTTGCACGGAACCCGACCTTGCACGCAACGCAACGATATGCACTGTCAGACGCCATCTTTCAAGCTGCACTTCCCCACCTCCCCCTCTCCCCCAGCTTTCGCCCTCCTTGCCTGACCCATTTCATGTCTGGCACGTTGCGAAATACGGCGAACGCATGGAAAATCAATTTCGCACGCGGGGAGCCTCGCGTGGCGAAAATTTTGGCGCGATTAATACCGCCGGCTCAAGGAGAGATCCATTTTTACTCTCTTGCACTGGAGAGATTGTAATTCGGTGTCTGATCATCACCTGCCCATTCTACTTTTTCCCGGTACCAATTTTCACCATCGATTTTCTGGAAAATTTCCTGGACATTTCCTTCCAGCAGAACGATCCTGCTGCTAACTGTGCCAGCGGCCCAGGTACACGGTAAACAGGAAAATTTCAGAGCAAAATATCAAGTCGGAAAGCACGCTAATCCCGCTCCTTCCGTGCAAATCCCGTGCGTGGCCGTTATCGAGTCTCGCGAATCCAATGGTGCCATTCCGCCGCGACCTTTTCGCGTTTCGGATCAGCCCGAAGTAATTACAGGCGTACGGTGTTCGCGAATTCACGGCGACAGCCAGATGGCGAGGGCCTGGAATTCTAGTTCCCGAGCGGACAGCTCCGCCGTGTATCCCCGACAGAATGCAAATGATCAATTAACCGGTTGTAAATCAATGCAACATAGCGCCGGGGCCAGGCTTTATCCAGCTGACTCTACTCGGCCGGTCTAATGGCCGCGGAGTCCAACTTGGCCTCTTATTCCAGTCCCATCCCCCTTTCTCTTCGTTCCATTCTCCCACCTCTTCTCTCTCTCGTTCTCATCCATCCCTCGTTAAGAATATTTATATCCAGGCCACGTTCGCCAGGAGAACCTTCGGATCCTCGCGGGGCCCACCCACGGGAACCGTGCAAAGTTATTAAGCAGTAGCGCTCCATTCCCCTTTGTCTTACCCTCTACACTCCTTAGCCGTCCCCCCTTTTTCTTCGGCCGATTATCCTTGCGAAATAAGACGAAGATCCGACGGAATTTTATTCGCGGTCGGCTTACATTCGTTCGGCTTACCGTGTCGTCGTAAATCTTTTTTACTGCCTCCTGACTGGCGTCTATGGAATTTCGACATGGGCAACTTTTTCTCCTCAGCATTTTTTTTTTTTTTAGAGGGCATCATTAGAATTGCAATCGCGAGCAAAGTGCTATCGAAATAATTTTCTATTGTTCCATGACTGGCGTCTATGGAATTTCGACATGGGCAGCTTCTTCTCTTCAGCATTTTTTTAGAGGGCTTATTAGAATTATAATCGCGAGCAAAGTACTACCGAAATAATTTTTTATTGCCTCTTGATTGGTGCCTATGGACTTTCGACATGGCAGCGTCTTCTCATCAGCATTTTTTTTTTAGAGGCATCATTAAAATTGCAATCGCGAGTAAAGTGCTACTGAAATAATTTTCTACTTTCCCATGACTGGTGTCTACAGAATTTTTACATGAGCAGTTTCTTCTCGTCAGCCTTTTTTTTGGCATCATTAGAACTGCAATCACGAGCAAAATGCTACCGAAATAATTTTCTATTGTCCCATGACTGGTGTCTATGGAATTTCGACATGGCAGCGTCTTCTCGTCAGCATTTTTTTTTTTAGAGGCATCATTAAAATTGCATTCGCGAGCAAAGTGCTACTGAAATAATTCTCTACTGCCTCCTGACTGGTGTCTATGGAATTTTTACATGAGCAGTTTCTTCTCGTCAGTATCTTTTTTAGAGAGCTCATTAGAATTATAATCGTGAGCAAAGTGCTACCGAAATAATTTTTAATTGCCTCTTGATTTGTGTCTATGGAATTTCATTATTAGAACTGTAATCAAGAGCAAGGTGCTACCAAAATAATTTTCTATTGTCCCATGACTGGTATTTATGGAATTTCGACATGAGTAGCTACTTCTCGTCAGCGTTTTTTTATAGGGCTCATTAGAATCGTAATCAGGAGCAAAGTGCTACCGAAATAATTTTCTATTGCCAGCGGAAGGTTTTATTAGAATAATGGGACGTTTTGTATTTTTTCGGGGGAGGGGACATTAAGCGAAAAATTGCGCGCGAACGCCACCGTAATTTCCAGCGAGAGTCACAAAGAAGTCGTCGCCACGTTCCACGCCCATTCCGTTACGTAATTAGAGACACAACGAGGACGATTCCACTACCCTCCCCCCCCCCCGTGTGCGACGCAATTCCATCCTGTGAAACGCTACATCGCCACAGGCGCGAGCGATCTTACCATAGCGAATTCGAAATGTACGATTTGTGGGTTCTGCTTGGCAACCGGAGTGCCTGCCGATCTGGCGAACATCTGCCGGCCCGGGGGCTACCGGTTCCGGCCCTCGAATTGATCACATAGAAATGTCGCTATTCGACTCCACATTGCTAAATTCGTGGCATCCTGAATTAGTAGACAGCGGGTAGTAATCGCTGGACTGCGGATATTTATGGAAAATGAATATTGTCTGGATCGATTGCAAGAAATAGAAACTAAATTGAATGTTATTTGCGGATATGTCTGATGAGAATGAGAAAGAAACACAATGGGTCAGAGACAGAATGTATAAAGTGAATTACGAAATAGAGAAATGAGTGTGCATGGGGGAATGTTTTGTTAATAGATTTGCCAGTCGTTGTTTGCATGTCGAAGATTGAACATCGTTTGTATTTCTATGTTATATTGAATATTTCATTTATGATTCCATCCACTGCATGCACAATTTCTTCCCTCAACGATTTCGCGAGAGAAGTACTTGACATCTCCAATTAAAAAAATTGTTCAACAATTTTCAATTTCATCTACTCAATTTTGCTATAAATGCGTAAAGATCCGCAGCCTAGCGATCATCCTTATCAGAAAAGTCAATGGCTGTGCAGCCAGTCGTCAGGCACCGGAAAACGTTCCCCGTCGCGATTAAACGAATTCGATAGGTCGAACGGTTGGTTCCAGGGTGAAGCTGGCGTATCGAAAGGTGCTGGTTCGTCTCGTTCGTATTTACGTACCACTAATAATAGTAACTCCGTTGTTACACGGTCCTTTATTGATTTTCTGCGCCGAAGAACCGGCCGGTACGATTCCGGTACGGAACGCATGACAATGCAGGTGGTGCGGGGTTGGTAGTCGTCGGGCAAAGGAACCGCTGCCTAGTAGTGGCGGCACCGGCAAAAAATCTAATTACCGTCGAACAGATTTCGCGTGGTTAAATCATGACGCGCGGCCGCCAGTTCGACCGACATGCAACTCGCGCCCGACAATGCTAGAAAAGAGTCAGCGGAGATCACGAATGAAGGAGTCGGGGCTAGTAAAAAGGAGCACGCGGGAACGAGAAAGAATTTGGCCGCGCGCGAGAGACAGAGAGAGATGGTTATCCTTCGCGAGAGAAGGCAGCCTCTCGAGGGAAAAAAAATTTAGCTCCGTGGGGGGGCATCGAGGGGCACCGAGGGGCACGGTGGAGCCGTGCGGAGCCGCTGAAATAAGTGAGTACTCGCCGCGGGAGCCAGAAACTCCGCGGCACGCGATCTGACGTGGGTAAATGCAAATCGAACGCCAAACTGCTGCGGCTGATTCGTCTAACCATGGAAAGGTGGCAATAAAATTCCCCCGGCGTGGCGCTGATATAAAGTTCAGTCAGCCGGCGCTTCGCGTGTCGCCCACCACCACTCGGGAACCGGTAACGATTCCGAGGGACACGGATCCACGATCGCCAACGGGGATCCGCGATGCCTCGACGCGATTTGCGAGGACACCGCGAACTCGCGATTATCCAGCCTGCCGGCAATTACTCCTCTTCAGCTGGTTCGTCCTTTGACAGCGGCTGCGACCCTCAGGGCGCTTCAGGGCTATTCTCGTTCTCGAGGCAGGAATGTTTAAGGATTTATTTTCGCCGCTACCATCGAACATTTTGCATCTCAAATATCTTTGTTGTTTTCGAAGATTCGTCAACTGTCTGAAGGACGAGGTGAGGTCCACACGTAGTCATAAAAATATTTATTTTTTTTTTAGAAATCTGAAGGTCATCTTCATGTTTTAAAGACGGGATCACCCCTTTTGAAACGCCTACGATGATTGTCTCCTTTGTTAGGAACTCGGTGACTGTAATTACTCAAGGTTATTCAAGGTCACAGTCAGAGTATTTCAAAGGGTTCTGTTTAAAAAATGGAGGTGACCTTGGGATCTCTAAAACAACCGTCACCCTGTATATTCACTGGCATTCGAAGTATACGCCTGATTTTCTCGAAGTCGAAATTTTAAATATTCTCTGGCCTGCTGCGAAGTATCCACGTTTCCAAATTGTAAATATGTGTTTAGCCTCGTGAACGCAGAACTTTAGACACGTTGAAATTTCAACGCAAACATTCCCTTTAATTAATCCAGAAAATAACGAGGGATACTCTACGAGGAAGAATGTTCTACAGTATTTTCGAGGGGTAGTTTCACCCCACCAAGACCGCATTGTGGCGCGAACAAAAAATAAAGTTGCGTACGAAGTCTTGTATATGGTCTCATAACTTTTCGGATTTCCGTGTTCTCCAGCTTTCTTTCTCAGAACAACGCACACCATCGAAAGAAGACTCTAGACCACGGATTTTACACATTTTCGACTGGACCGCGGATAGTCATGTAAAAATTGTCTATTTTAAGAAAGCTACGCGAAAGAATGCATAAAGAAAGAACAAAATTTCTCTGTGGCTACAGCTCTCTTCCCACGATCGACGCAGAACATTTTTACCATGCATAAAAAATCCGTACTCCGGTAGTAACACACTCGAGAACTTAAACTTAACGTTCCTCGTTCTAAAAGGACACTCGACCGCAGCCGAGTTAAATGCAGTCTCGTCAAGATATTACGGTCGAACTGAATACTTCAGAGGCCTGTTACGTTTGAAAGGCGGCTCATAAATGATTTCTGAGGGCGCACGCCTCTTTCGTGTACACGCGAAGAAGAGGGTCACTGATAATGAATGGCGGACATCATCCGGTGTATGGCGATGATTCGGACCTTGTCGTCGATTCATATTTCTCGCGACGCGGCGGCATTCGCGAGCCACCCCTCTCCAACCCCCTCCCACCGCCCCACGACATTCGGAATCCCGATGCGAAGGAATCTCTCAGCGTCGCCAAACCACGCGAAATGTATGCGAATATTTTGCGCGGAGCCTGGCCTGGGAAGAGTGGGGGGGCGGTATAGTAGAGTTGGTAGACGGGAGATTGGAGATGTATCAGCGCGATTTGCAAAAGTAAGCGAAATCCGGGGAAAAGGCAGATGTCAGCTGGGGCTCGGTGAAGGGTGTCTATATGTTCCAACGAATCCGTGTATCCTACTTCTCCCGAGGTTTGCCTTATCCTCGTCATCTGAAGGGGTTTCCGGTTGCGGTCTCGAAGCTTGTCGCCTTCACTGACGTGACTCGAATGAAATGACGCCGACTAACAAACCGGTACCGTCAGCAGATACCCCCGCGCAAATAAATTAACTCCTCCTGTAGAAGTCGGTAAAAAAATCATAGCGAGCAGGATTGGAACGCGAGAATTTCTTCGTGAAATGTTCATAAGTAGACTGGTGGATCTTTATGGATAATTTTCCACATCGCTTGCAGCGAACAGGTTTGGGATATTTCGTGTCGCTTGAGATCTCGCGGTGTCAGGCCGAAAATGGATTTGTACCAGAACGTTGCGGTACGTGGTGGGCGAATATTGGGGTCCGGTGGATGATAGGGTTGTTTGTGCCTTCAGGAAATCGCGGCCATCCTGATCAGTTTCCAAAGACACGCGGAATGGCAAAGTCGGGAGGTGAAGGTGCGACCTCGAAGTGGGTCGATGTTACTGTACTCGAGAAAGAAGGTCCGTTACCGGAGGGACGGTTATTGCTGGAAGAAGAGGAAGGACGGGAAGACGACGCGGGAGGATCACATGAAACTGAAGGTAATATAGCGATAGAGTAGCATAAACGCTTCAAGTAGCGCAGCCGAGTCGGCAGCCAGGTGTGTCCGCAGGTGTGCTAAGTGCTAAAGGGTATCTCTTGTTTTGCCGATCGAATCGCAGGTCCAGGGGGTCGAGTGCATCTACGGCTGTTACGTGCACTCGGCGATCCTTCCGACGTTTCATCGGCGATGCTACTGGCTACTGCAGAACCCGGACGTCGTTCTCGTTCACTACTTAAACGTTCCTTACCCGGACGGCGATGCGAAGCTAGCTGCGCTGCCTCCCTGTCTCGCTCTACCGCCAGACAAGAAAGAGTGGACGCGAGACGAGCTGGCTTCTCAACTTAGACCCATGTTCCTCGGTGGGGATGACGATCCGAACAATCCTCATCTCACCCAACACTCGAATCATCCCGTCGACATGATCGTTTCGCAGCTGCTCGACAGGCAGCGCGCGAACTCCACTTCCTCCACCACCGGCACCCAGCTTGCACCTAGGAGACTAACACCGGACAATCAGGTGAGGGATCGCTCTATGAACCCTCCATCTGACAGGTCCAACACCCAATCAGAGATTTCAGGCTTCGCCAGAATTGTTTTGTCAACGTTTCGCCGAAAAGTCGCTAGCGCTGTCTCCATAGCCAAGTTGTTCCGCAATAATTAAAGAATCTCTGAATCATGACCAAAAAAATGATCGCGTAACTTCGTGTGAAATACACTTACAACATTCTTCGTGGACTAATTTTAAAGGAGTCTCTACTTTCACTCCCACGATCTTAGTTTCTCCATCTGTGTTCAGTGCGGTTAGGAACGAGTATTATGTCTTTACTGATGTTTAGGGACACGAAGGGAGGCATGTGTTTCATGATTTTCTTGATCTGCCAGGTAACTTCGACAACCGGAGGTCAGCAATCATCGACGACAGCGTCGCCGGCGCCGCGCGTATACTCAAGACATTACCACACGGCCCAAAGCCAGCAGCCGGCTCCTTTAGTGTTAAGTTTGCAACAAATCCAAGGCGGTGGCGGTCTTCTAATTCTGAACAGCCAACCGTACCACCACCAGCAGCAGCAACAACAGCAGCAACAACAGCAACAGCAACAACAGCAGCAGCAACAACAGCAGCAACAGCAACAACAGCAGCAGCAACAGCAGCAACAAAGCCAACAAGTGGAGATGCAACAGGTCACGGAACAGCAGATCGTGCAGCAGACAAACGTCGAAAGGGAGCAACAGATCAAACAGGAGATCGACGCGCAGGAGAGCATGGATCGCACCGCGGTGCAGACGTTGCCTATCGGTGGCGCCGGCACCGAGGTCACCGATTTCGCCGAGACCTTGGAGCTGAATCAGGAGGACATCCAACGGACGTTGTCCGCGAACATGGTGCCGCCGTCGCCGTCCCCTTCCCCGGCGGACAACAGCATGATCAATCCGATGGACTTCATCGACTCGTCGGACGACCTGCTGGTGAATCTAGACGCGTTCGATCTGTTCGGCGATCTGCCGGAGCTTCACGACTTCGAGGCCGAGCAGACCAAGGCTGAGGAGAGGGGTGGCTCCGACAACGACGTGGGATGTCATCCGGGTACAACCGTCCATATCGCAGAGTATAGTCCGGAGTGGAGCTACACCGAGGGTGGTGTCAAGGTATGAATTTTCAGCAATATTTAGGAGGAAGGTTTCAGCGAAGATAACAAAATCGTGCGTCTCTTTGTAGGTGTTGGTGGCAGGTCCTTGGACCGGTGGAAGTAATTCGCAGTCGTACTCGGTGTTGTTCGACACCGAGCCGGTCGAGGCTTGTCTGGTGCAGCCAGGTGTGTTGCGCTGCCGTTGTCCTGCTCACGCTCCTGGAATAGCGTCTCTTCAAGTAGCCTGCTACGGCTACGTTGTTTCCGACAGCGTCGCCTTCGAATACCGAAGAGCGCCAACGACCGAACCAAGTCCTGAGAGAGCTTTACTGGATCGTCTGGCGGACGTCGAGTCTCGTTTGCAAGGACCTGGTCCCCCATCCCCTGCAGCTCATCTGGAAGAGCGACTTGTCGCGTATTGTCAGGTCGGTGTCCCCTGAACATTCCACTCTGAATCTCGTCGTTCTGTTGCTCGACGAGAATCTTATCGATTTGTGATTTTACAGGATGCTGTTGTCCGTCCGTGGCGAGCCGGAGCGGAACCGCTACAATCCGGCGGCACTACTCTGTTGCATTTGGCCGCCGGATTGGGCTACTCCAGGTTAGCCTGCGCACTCCTTCACTGGAGAGCGGAAAATCCTAGTAGCGTATTAGATGCTGAAGTCGATGCTCTGAGGCAGGACAGCGCCGGTCTCACGCCGCTTGCTTGGGCCTGTGCGGCGGGACACGCGGATACTGCCAGGATACTTTATAGGTTCGTACCTGTTCATCTTCTTCTGAAGATTCGGAACGTCCTCTGTTTTTCTTTGAACGTGTACGAGGGTGGTTCGCCTGTCTGTGTAGATGGAACGCAATGGCGCTTCGTGTACGCGATTGCCAGAACAGAACAGCGACGGAGCTGGCGGCGGAGAACGGGCACACGGCGATCGCGGAAGAATTGAATCGGCTCGAAGCGAGGCGGCAAGACGAGAGGCTATTCTTGCGGCCGGCCAGCCCTAGTCCTAGGAGGCCATCTCAAGACAGCGGTCTCGATCTGGCGTTGTGTTAGTCTCGTTTAATATTATACTGCCCTCTTCCGTAAATCTGAACACGCACATTCACCACACACAATTTACTCACAGAGTCTCTACCTCTCTATATATACCCCCCGTTGAATTGTTCTCCAACAAAGTACTAACTGACCACAGCCCTGCCCCCACCCCGTAAAAAGCGTGCCCACGTTTATCAGTCGGACCACCTATATTCCCCTTAATTAAAAAACATAGCCCCCATAGCCCCCCGCCCCCCGTAAGCAATTTAGAGTTACAAGGTCGCAAAGCGAGCGTGAACCGATCTTAATCGAGGAGAGACGTGTAGTATTAAGGGGTTTATCGATAAAACACAGGTGGCTCCCCGCTGCTGGACAACATGGAGTTGTTGCAAGAGGATGACTCGTCATTAGCCCTCAGCGAGCAGGGAATGGAGAGCGCTCCGACCCCTCAGGAGACTGTAGGTCCGTACCTTCCTCGTTTCCCCTTCTATTTGTCTGTCTGTCTGCCTGTCTATCTGTAACTATTCTGTGTAATCTGTGTGTTCTCTAACTAATTACACTTTATAGATATCCATCGGCCTAGATAAAACAGTACTGCGCCTCCGGGCTGTGATCCGTAGTCTTTCCTAGCTAAAACTGCGTCCCTAAAACTCTGTTCTTTCTCTCTATGTCTCTCTGTTCTGTCTGTCTATCACTTTCTCTGTTTCTTTTGTTGTTTCTCTTTTCTGTTTGGTGCACAACACGCATACGCATATAAAAAAATATATATATATAACTACATACACGGACACACGGAAAATACAGTAAAACAAAAAAAAGTAACGGACCAGACGCAATACACACGAACGAAAACGTTCCTTTTGTTTCTGTTTCACTGTCTCTCTGTCTGTGCGTTACGAGACGACCGGGACGGTCCAGGCTCTCTCGCTGTCTTCTAACTCCTCTGAACTCTTGCAGCTTAAAAGCAGTATTGGTGTTGCTTGGCCTTCGTAACCGCTGGTGTTGGATGATTGCTGTGTAACGTCTAACCAAACAAACAAAAAAAAAACAAACAAACAAAATCAAACGAGTAAAACAAAAAACAAACACTTTCTTAGCCGTCTGTCGGCGGAAAAACCAGAGTCCCTCGGAAACGACAGACGCCGTCTTCGACGATACTTTTAAAAAGCGAACGATCCGTGAATTGTGGACGCAAAAGCGCACTTTTTGCGGACAAAACGTGAACACGTTCGATCGGTTCGGTTCACCCGAACAATCGTGCTGAACAATCGAATGAATCTCTATTCAATCTCTAAGAATGAGCTAGAAAGTACGAAACTAACTCCTCGGCGTCGCACGTTTCGAATTTCATCGTAGAAAAACAAAAGTATATATATATAAAAATTATATACACGTTCCACACGGCTCGAACGGTCAATGAACAATCTAATGAGATTAGTCAGAACTAAAAACAAAAAAAAAAGACAAAAAAGAAAAACATACCTCGGTGTTGTGATCGATGTGATTTCGCCGGTTCCGTCACACCTTTTTTCGAGTTTTGGCTAGGGTGGTGATTCCTTTTTATAGGGGAGGAAGATGCGAGGGTGCTGACATTGGCTGAGCAAATTATAGCTGCGCTACCGGAAAGGATCAAGAGAGGGGAAGGCGATTCTCCGTCGTCTTCCTCGCCGCCTCCCCCGGCACCGCCCTTGTCGCCACTCGAGGACGCTCTGATGGAACAAATGGTGAGCCACTCGTTACCTTCTTAACTTATTTTCGAATTTTTCAAGACGACAAAACCAGAATACTGCTGAAACTCGAATACGCATTTTTCTTATTGCAGCCGCTGGACTCTGGGGAGCTGTTCGACTCGTACCGCGAGTGCAGCGGTGGCGCAGCGTCGGTATCGGACGCTGACGCGGACGCGAGTCCGTCGAGTCCGTCGAGCAGCTGCTTAACACCGGACTCGCCGTCCCCGCCGCCCATCACCGCCGATTTTTGCGAGTTCCTGCAACTGCAATTGCAGCTGGACGGTAGCAACGGTCGGAACGGCCAGTACTACGGCGGGGACCGGAAGTTCGGTAACGTGATCGGGTCCGGTATCTGCGGGTCGATGACCGGTGGCGGTAACGGGTCCGGTGACGGTAGCGAGGCGGACCTGAGCAGGCTGACGTTGTCCGATTGCGAGCAAAGGGAGCTATACCACGCGGCACGCATGATCCAGAAAGCCTACAGAAATTACAAGGGACGACAGAGGCAGGAGGAAGCAGAGAGACACGCCGCCGTTCTCATCCAGCAATATTATCGTCGACATAAACAGTACGCTTATTATAGGTAATCCGTTTCTAGCTTTACGCGGCCGTTCTGTCTTTGCTACGTTCGTTCGTCTTCGTCCCTAATCATCTTGCGAATGAGTCACATACTGTCCTGTGTTATACAGGATTAAAACACAAGTAGGTTTCAATCCGAGTTCGAGTGCAATTTTTATTGTTCAAGGTGCAAGCTGTGTCCTTCTTGGACAGCCTTCCTGGCGTTTCGCAAGCACTGCAGCTAGCTTCCAATGTCTGCATGTCTTTTCGCTCCTAATGAAGCTAGCTACAATGAAATTTGAAAAACATTGGTAAAACAATTCTGAACAGAACACTACTTACACGTGAAAGTTTCGGCTGTAAAAATTGTACTATGCTCGGCTATGAGGAGATTATTAAGCTGTTCACAATATAAAATCATTCGAGACACAAGTAACCATAAATCTCGAGCGAATAACGTTCTAGCCGACAGGAAAAGTTTTCCAAATCGTCTAATTTGCAGGACAAGGGGGTGGTATCGTCGAGGTTCGTTTTAATAAGCGGCAATTAATAAAAGGCGGAGGACAGGGCCAATTTAACGATTCAGTAGAATCGGACGAAGTTCATTCCCGGACTCACCCGGGACCCGGGGTTGGGCGAACTTTTAATTGGCATCGTAAATAATTCGAAAAGTTTCGGAGGGAAGTTCCTTAGCCCGGGCGTCCCGAGCCGACGTCCCGAATACAAAATTAGCCTGGCATTAAATTAATACGACTTCTGTTTGAGATGAAAGCTTAAACCTCCTCTGCTCTCCCAATCCAAACCGCTTCTTCTTTCACTGGTACTACCCCCCCCCCCCTTCACTCTGCAATACGTGTACGGGTTGAATTGGCCGACACGCACACTCGAATAACTCCTAAATTACACGTTGTTTGGCGAATTGTTAGTGGAAGGTTGCTTGGCTTTGAGAGCTGCATAATTAATGTCCGTGCACCTCATTTGGAGTCTTCCACGAGGGTCGGGACTTCGATTTTTTAGACGATGTCTGCGCGTGTTTCTTAATTTATGACCCGGGCCTCGCGATAATTAATTAATATCTGAGGCCGAGAGGCTGTACGAGGCAATATTTAATATGTAATCGGGTTTTTCATACTTTTTAACTGTATGGGAAATACTTGCCCAATTGTTTATTAATTTCAAACCGATCCGTAAAATTGTAACATTGCGAGAGAGATAGAGTCAGTCAAAAATGTCTCCGTACACTCTTCAACATTACGTAACTTTATAAAAAATGAATCACATGACCTAAAATTTTTCTAGAATTTAGAACAATTTGTTTAGTAAATTCCGAAGACAATTCCCTGACAGGGCCAAAAATTTGCGACTTCAGCGATTTCCCTGAAATTCTCATCGTGTGTATAATTGGCAGATCTACGAAACATATTTTTAAAATTTTCCATTATACAGACTCAACAAAAAAGATGTAAAATCAATATATTTACTATTTTTTTACTCAATGCCTGGCAGTTACAATTTTCTTGAAATATTCTTCATACAACATTTACCAAGCTAATTGTTCTGAACTCTTGAAAAATCTCACAAGTCATGTGGTCGTCTACTTTTTAGAAGGTTACATAATGTTGAAGGGTGTATGGAGACTTTTTTTACTGACCGTATGTAAATTACTTTCACGGATGTGTGAGGTGTGCAGTGTCCGGTTTCAGCAAATTTGTTGGCGCGAGTGTGGTTAATTAGGGAGTCATCGAGTGGTGCGTGGGAGGTGGGTTACGCTTAGACAGCATGATCGCCACGCGCCTTGCCACGGTGGTTTTATTTCACGGTCTGTTTCCACTTTGTGGTGTTTCCGTAGACAAGCCACGAAGGCTGCTCTGGTGATACAAAGCAACTACCGTAATTATCGGTCTCGGCCCGGCTCGGCGAGCTCCCGACAGCAGGCTGTGCACCAGCAAGCCGCCCATCAGGCAGCGAGGAAGATCCAGCAGTTCATGCGACAGTCGAAAATCAAGTTAGTATCCGGCCGGGTGCACCTAATTGCATTTCCTGTTGCAACGGTGTGCACGCATTATTAGTTATGTAGTACTTCTTGTTAGCACACGAAAGGCTTATCGTAACGAAAGACATCTAAAAGTTCTAAAGTCTCCCTCTTCTGTGTGTACTAATGCAGCTTGTCGTGGGACGATTCACGACCGGTAAGTAACGTACAAACAAGTAGGGCGATTGTCGCGCGGCAAACACTGCTCGTTTATATCCCCCCCATCGTATATAATTAAACTCAAAAAAAGAAAAAATCAATAAGAATAGAAAGAAGAAAAAAAAAGATAGAAATCGAAAAATTGATCTGTTTATCCTACGGAGGATATCTTTGCTGTCCCGCTTTCACCAGGACGATCAGTGCACCCTGTTTTCACGACACCAAGACAAAAAGAAAAAAAAAGAGAAAAGTAAAAATGAACAGAAAATTTCGAGAAAATTAGAGACACCAATTCGACTTTAACGGGATTCGATTGATACGAACAGACAAAAGTACCATGATCTCCGATTAGCTACTCTGTGTTTTATTACGGAATGTAATCGGTGCTTTGTTGTTTCCCTGTTTTCGATGTTACTGACCGTGTTATACCGAGTACCAAGTCCATGCAACTGTGTTCATATACGGAGCTTGTCATAGAAGACGTATGAGATACATCAGCTCCCTCGATTCTCACTTTGCTCGACTGGTGTTGTAGATCACATACACACACTATGATTGGTGTTCTGTGTGCGTGTTACCACTAAAGACAAAAGCGCGAATACTCGCCTATGTGTGCTACCTTATGCTGATGATATTTATGTATATATTAGCTTCGCTGGTCAAAGTGTACGCACGCTAGATTAATGGCATACACCGTACACGGGAGAGATCTACTTACTTCTGCGAATCTGCTGGCTACTGTCCACAACAAATGTTAACCCTTGAAAGACTGCTCCTCGAATATTATTCACAGTCCTTGCAATCGTTGGAATATCAGAAGTCACGAGCTGATAAACAGATGATCATTTTATTCTTGTGATAAAGAACATGATTTAAGAAAGTGCCCGAAATGTTTGATCAGATTCACAGTACGATTTTTCTTTCATTTTGCTCGAAACTACAACCTGAAGAAAGTGAAATTTCATTTATTTCTGCATAAACTTCCGCACAGTTTGATGAAAAAAAAAACAAAAAGAAATTAATCTCCAGAGGCGTAATCTACAGTCTATCCAGGGTTGACGAGCCCCAAACAAGGGCGCCGTAGAAGCAGTCCATTAATCTACCGTTGGACTAACGAAATCCTTCTCCGACCGTAGCCCTCTAGTCTGGATTAGCCCTAAAACGACCTCCGTCTGTCGGTCTCGATTAATCAGTAGCTTCGACTAAAGCATCCGAGTAAGTGTGTACATTCTACACTGTAACCCGGTAACATGCACACAGCAACCATTCTCGAGTGTCAAAATTAACACCATCTGGAAAATCCAAACGCGGTAAACAAAAAAAAAAGTAAAAAAAAAAGTCTGTTAAATCGTATAAAAGAACGAAAGGTTCTCGAGCAAAGGATCGATCGCGGAGCCAGTCGACTTAGATGCGCTCGTTTGTTTCGTAGTTGACGTGTTCCTCAGAGTGCTTGGTCATTCAGTGTCATGTAATGCACAACTCTCGCCACTAGCTGTGCGCTCGGTCGAATCGGATCTACATGAACGTGTGTACGTTTCTGGGACTATAGGCTGCAGAACGCCAGGGCCGCCGCAAACGGGAACGGGAGGCAGCCAGCGGCCATTTTACGGGCGGTTGCTGTCCCCCAAAGCTCGCCCTCATCTAGCCCAGGGGCCAGCCTAGTAGCCGTCAACCCAGAGGTCACTTAATCGACTGTCGACTGTCGACGACCACGCAGAATGCCGATGAGCTTACCGAGGCGAAACAATAGAGAGCCTAGAGAAACCATCCGCATTGATCGGGGTCACCTGGTGTGGGGGACACATGGCTCTCTCTCTCTCTCTCTCTCTCTTTCTTTCTCTTTCTCTTTCTCACGAGGAGGAGGAGGAGGAGGAGGAGGAGGAGAAACGACGTCGCGACGCCATGGGGTTTCACGCATAACCCAGACCTACGATCCCGGGGAAAACTTGGATACATCCAATGCAGAGAGAGCGGATTCACGGTTCGCTCTTCTACGATCCTCCAACACACCACCCTCTAAAACCACTCGGTTCTACAACTCGAAACCTGCCTCTTCGATCTAGCTCTGTCCACCTGCTCTCACACCTTTGTCCGACGAATCAACGTCTCTCTCTCGCACCCATCCGACTTCTCTCTATGCATTGCTTTCCGACGACGACGTTTCAGGGCTGCAAGGTAGGTGGTCCGCGCTGGAAACTCGACGTAACGACGGTTGGCCATACTTCACCCACCGTTTGAATCTTCGCTGTTGAAACCGCGATTAGACTGTGCGATTCGCGCGTGTGCTCGTGACGAAACGAACCAGGTGAGATTTGAAATAAGATATAGTTTATGGAAATCTTTAGACATTAGGGGGCTTCGATTCGGCTCCCGTTGCTTGATGCAATTTTCATTTCGCAGAGAGATCCGCAGTCTAGTCGGCACCTTTTCTTACAGTGACTTTTGTGATCGGTCGTTGATCGATTGATCCCGCTGCGGTGGGTCTCACTCGACTCGTCGATTAAATACGATTAACAATTACGCAGCAGGGTTAGGCGATCCTCGGGCGCGAAGAATAAATTTTTACTTCTGTCGACCGGTGGGTGAAGTGTTTCTTTGAGTGTCACCTGGACCGGGTGATCACCAAGGTAAAGTTTCGAAGTTCGTTGAAGGGAATGAAGATTCCCGAGGAGTTTAATGATTTGAAAGGATCGTAGGGCGATCCTCCCAGGGGATGTTCTGGCACTGAAAGCGTCAAGGATCGTGCCTCGTGGACATGATCGAGAATCACGCGACCGCGTGGAACGCCACGTTGTCCTTCGTCTCGCAGGCATCGACCACTATCGATCCCGCTTTACCACCGAAAGAGAAAGAAAGAGGGAGAGAGAGAGAGTACAAACACGGTTCTGCTCGGAACCTTTCCTTTCGCGAACGACTGTTTTCTTTTCCGCGTCGATTCGCCAGCTAGACTTCCTTCCGCGAATAATCCATTTCCTCGTTTCTGGTTCGCGTGTCGGTGAATCGTTCGCGCCGGCAATTGCAGCGTTCGTTTCGCTTTTAATACTTTCACGAGACAGTATTTTGCGGAGGAGGAGGAGAATTCTTTCCTTTCTTATCTTGCCACGGTCCTTCGGGATCTATTTAGGGCGCGCGTGGTTGACCCTCGATCGTCCACGACCCACTGACATTTTCTCATTTATCTGTGCTAGACATTATTGTCAGCTTTCGTTTGGATTCTGTCGTTCCTTTTTTTACAATGTACATCATTTTAAATAATTGCCAGCTATGAAATCGGGAACTAAGTTTCAGCGTTGAATGTTCTTCTTATTGTTCCATTCAGAAATTGTGCGCTCCGCTTTCATTCTAATTGGACTCAGTTTATGATCAGAGGGTGGACGCGGAACAGTTATGAAAATAAATAATGAACTGCACATTTTACGTTTCGAACAATTACCGGAATTAATTGGCAATGAACGCGTTAAATGTTGTTCGAGTTGATCAATTTAATAAGGGACTGCGAGCTCTGTCGTTTTAATTGATTCATTATTATTAATTGGCGGTGCAGAGAGAACAGTAAAAAAGTAAATGAATCTGATATTTTACATTTCGATAAATTACGAAAAATGAATTGGCAATAAGAATGCTATTATTGAAATCTCTGCAAAATGCTCTGCAGAATCTTTCACTTTGTCATTATTATTAATTGGGGGTGGAGAGAGAACAGTGAAAAAGTAATGTACCTGACATTTTACATTTCAATAAATTACAGAAAATTAATTTGTAATAAGAACGCTATGATAAAAATCTCTGAAAAATGCTCTGCAGATTCTTTCACTTTGTCGTTATTATTAATTGGGGGTGAAGAGAGAACAGTAAAAAAGCAATGAACCTGACATTTTACATTTCAATAAATTACGGAAAATTAATATGCAATAAGAACACTGTTCTTGAAATCTTTGAAAACTGCAATGCTCACCAGAATCTTTCACTTTGTTCAGATTGAGTAGCGGGTCTCTTACGACCCAGCCGTGGCCGGTCGAGGGTGAGACCAACGTGTCGCTTCGGCGTTTCGGAATGAGAATCGAGGTCGGTTTCTCGCTCCGAGCGCAATAATCCAAAGTATTTGATGGACCGCGACGTCAGCGTTTTCGTTCTCCTTCTATTTCGTTCGTTTTCGCGCGAAATCGCGTGGCGTTCTTTATATCCGCGTTTCCCCAATTTCGTTCAGGATCGAGGCGAGACGCGAACGTGACAGCGATATACTCGTTTTGTACAAGAGCCAAAGCAGCCGGGAGATCGGTGCCGACATCGCGTAATATGCTCTCTTGGTTTTCTTCATCGCCGCTTGTAACGAGATAGGCAATATACGATATTCAGGTCGATGAATACGGAGCACCTTATTTTCGATGTATACCTGGGATCTAGAGGGGGAAAGAGAACGAGAGAGACGAGAGATGGGAGTGCGAGAAAGTGTGAATGAGCGGGCGTGAAAGGGAGAGAAAGAGAGTGAACGCGAATGAGGATAAAAGAAAAGGCTGCTAGAGGAAAACAAAAGGGCGAGGAGGAGAGGAAGGAAAGGAACGAGGCGAGTTTATGAGAACGCGAGAGATAAGAGAAGATTATTTAAATAACAAAAGAAAATTAAAGAGGCCCTGTCTCCGTCTGCGAGCGGGGAGGTAGGGCGCTTCATCCACGGGCTGTGCTTAAAGTCACAGTATAATCAACTTCGTAGCGTTACAATTTTTTAGGGTATAAGCATAGTCGATTACATTGTTACAAACCTACCTACCGTTTTCTCTCTCCAGTAGGGGATTTTTTTAAAGGAAGATTCTTTAGATAAACAAGAGACAAATGATACAAAAAGAGGGGGAAAAAATGCAAAGAGGAGGCGAAATGGCAGAGTGAAAACCAAAAAAAAAAAATAATAATATAACAAAAATAATAAAAGAAAACGAGAAGTAGTAGTGGTTAAAAGAGAAAAAAAACGGAGAACGCGCGTGATTTATGGCGAATATTTATTGCGAGGGCGGAACAAAAGAAAAAAACGAAATGAACAAAGTTTTACGTGTTTCACGGAGGACAGACGCGTTTCCGTATCGATTTCGAAGACAAAAATCTATTGTGATAAATTTAAATGGTGATCCAAGAAAGTATTTCCGCTGAACGACACCGCTGAACGAAGCAGAAACGTTTCTCAGAGAATAAATAAATAAACAAACAAACAAACAAACAAAAAAAAAAACAAATAAGCGAAAGAATACTAGAACACAACTCACGGAGTGTGGGCGCTGCTGCTGCATTCGTTCAACAAAAAAAAAAACAAAAAAAAAAAGAAAGAAAGGCAGAAACAACAAAACTTTAGAACGTCTCGACGTCCGCCATGGTGGACGGTGAAAAACAGACAGACAGACAAATTTTTCTCGTCTTCTCTATTTTTTTGGTTCCTGCGGTTGTTTCGGTTCGGGTCGCAAAATTGCAAAACGGGGAAAACAATTCGATCGTTCACGCCGTCGGATATGTCGGGAGGATCGAGGTTCTGCGTTTACCAATGGGGATCGATCGATCCCGCGTCGATCCTCCGGCGTTTCGGGACAAACCTATGTACACGCATTCTCTGTAACACATACAACACACTCATACACATGCAAAAAACACACCAACACACGAGGCGTTTTCGAATTAGCGAGGTAATTCATGTGCGGAGCGAGCGCGCGAATGAGAGATGGAAGGAGAAAGAGGAAAGATTGTATAAGATTTACTGTGTACACACACGAGTCAATTCCAACGAGCATTTTCATGCCACTAAGCTTAAAGAATTATTAGTTGATAAAGTGAACGATGACGAAGAGAGATGCGAGGATAAGACGCGCGCGCACGCGCACGCGAACGACGAACCGGAAATTAAAAAAAAAAGGAGAGAGGAAGTAAGAGAAGTGAGAGGGAGGGACTGCGAACGGGCGAGAAAATTGAGAGAGCGAAAGAGAGCGAGACGAGAGATAAGAGATTCTTACAACTCTTTTAAAAGAAATCATTGTTAATTAATTAAATTAATTGATTAATCACCGATCCTATCGATACATAAAGAGAGGGAAAGGAAAACGAGACGAGTAAAGTAATAATTATTATTATATACACAAAACTATTATTATATTCATATTTTTGCTTATTACATATTTAAGGAACTATTAAACGAGGGCTAGCGAGTATAGTAACGTTTAAACGGACGGGAGTTTCAAAAAAGACATACACACACGAGCCGATCGATAGAACGTAGGAGGGGAAAAAAAGAAAAAGAAGGAAAATCGATATCGAAGTTATAGCAGGGAAGGTTAAACGAGAGCTATGGGAAATTTTTAGGTGCGATAGAGGATGTGAGATTCTCTCACGCTTGTGGTATTTTTAGTCTGTCGGGCTTGTGCGATTTCGAGCGTGGCAATCAACTCTTTCGAATTTTAAAAACCAGGGGAAAACAAAAAAAATTGTAATACGAACCCTCGCGGTGATAGGGATGAAAAAACGATTTAACTAAGAATAGGGGAAAGACACTGAAACTCGTTTCCAGGGTCGTACAACACACGCCGAAAAAAAAAACAAAATAACGAAAAACCGATTTTTATTCGAGATTCTTCCGTGGTAGCGGTCCGATCGCTAACACGACGGTATTGTCGAGCTTTTCCGGGGGACGGTTTCCTGAAAAAAAAGTCGAACGAGAACAATCGAATCAGCGGTATACAGAGAAACATAAAATTCGAAGACAACGGAGAGACGTCGAGAGATTCGCGCACAGTAATTTTTTTGTCGGTCGTGTATCACACAGAGAGACCGCGAACATGTTCCCGAACGGAAAAGTCGACACCGCGAAAAAATATTTCACACCTATTTCCACACACCGCTCCCCCCCTCCTCCACCTCCACCTCCACCCCCACCGACCCCATTAATTGCTATTACTCTAGTGAATCTCATTACTATCACGTACACCAAAAGAAAATACCAAAAAAACTTAAATCTATCGAGCGTACGAGAACGGGAAAAGAAGAGCGGGAAAAGAGAGAAAATGCTAAAAAATAATTACTTACTTACCAAATAATGAATAAAAAAAAGACATCGCTAGGGTAGGCGCTTCGAGGAAAATAAACATTAAACTTTAAAAGTCACTTAATACAAATTATTCTCAAAATATAAAAAAAAAAGTTTAATAAGTAAACAAATTTTTAAATCTACGTAAGAAAGCCAAGAGTCAAAGACGACTAGATGATAGGAGCCGCATGGCCTAACTGCTGCCACTTTAATTAATTAAACAAAATAATTAATTATAACTTTATTACTACTTAATTAACAAAACTCGAATACAGAATGAGATATAATGAAAAAAAGTAAAAATAAAATAAAATAAACTAAATAATGTCATGCCACTTTTCAAACTAACTTTCTAGATGCAGAGACGAATCAGTAGGTTATAGTGGAACTATTAAACGAAACTTCTCTTCTAATTGGGAATGATTGATTCGCGCTATAGATTCGAATATTTCCAATTGTCCAGTCTCCAGAAATGAAAATCGCACGAGATATGTACGCGTGTAAGGTGTCTCGTTATGAATCAACATGACTATTGTAAATCAATTGGCTGTAAAAAATTCTGCAATTCTCACCAGAACATCAATCGTCCCAAAGAAGAAGCCTATCAGCTTTCTCACCATGAAATCAAAGATGTTACAAATATTATCCAAAATCTAAGTAAAAAAAAAAAAGAAAAAATTGGCAAATTAAAGGTGGAAGGTATAATTTTCACCGAGAACGAATGGAAAAGGTCTTATCTCGTCGTGTCGTGTTGATGTACAACGAGACATCCTGTAGGACCTTTGTATCACGATGTCGAAAAGGTCGAAACGATCGGATATCGGTGCCTAGCTCATCTTCTACTTACTGTTCCTTGATTAAGACGGTCACTTTGTACCTGCTTGCTGCCTGCCTGGCCCGTGCGTTACATAAAACATATTTCTAGTCTAATCGAGGTGTATCAACGCTCCGTAATTTTACTCGGTATAATAAAAACACACAAAAAACACCATCTTCTCCACCACCTACCAACAACAACAAAACAACAAAGAACAAAAATAAATAAACAAACAAATAAATAAAAAGAAAAAAAAGAAAGAGAAGAAATGAAAAGAAACACCAACCACAACAACGTCCAAGCATGTCGCGTACTTCCGTTGTGATAAATAAAAAAAAAAAATCCGGCGTTCGATGGCGCCCAGGTGAGAACGGTTTTTCTACACGTGTAATAATTATCGAGGAATCGTAACGCCGATATTAATTCATTTGTTGGATCCCATTCGACTAATCCCAGAAGGTTGATGGTTTCGACAGCTGTTTCGACATCCGCATCCCAGCCGACACGTAATCCCGTTCGAAAATTCACGGACCTCGCGATTCCCTTCGGCACTCCGTTTGCAAAAATTCACAGCAATTACTTTCCAAGAATAATATAAACGAATGAACGTTCGTGGAGAACCAGAGACACCGAAGGGGATCACGTTTTAAAGCATTCGCGGTGAATTTTCGAACGACGCCGGCGATAATGAGATATAATTAAAAAGAACAAAAAAAAAGAAATAATAAATAAATAAATAAAACACAGAATACAGAATATGGATAAATAAATAAGAAGAAGAAATACAGGTTCGTGCTACTTCTAGTGGAAACGAATAATGGTAAAGGCTCCATCTCTTGTAATATTTTTATTATCGCAAACGTAATATATATTACATTATTAAATTATATTAAATAAAGGATTACGCCACTGTTTATTATTTATTATTGACTAACGTTCAACTAATATTGTAAATAATAACGAAAATATTTTATCTATATTTCCGATCCGGGGGTGTCGGGCGGGGCAGCGTATTACCTCTTGTCCGCCCTGCACGCCGATCGCAACATGATCGACGGTCGCCCGCCCCCCTATTGTTACACCATTTCATCATTGCATTTAATAAATTATATATTTATTGACTCACTTACCTTTTCACTTACCCCGTTGCATCGTTATTACAGCGAGCCACGTCATTCAGCGGCTTTCGAATCGTAAAACCACCCCACATTCTCCAGGGGGTGGTTTCCAACAGAAATTCGTCGACGATCATCAGGAATAACAGGTAGGAAACACCCACTCGTGATTAGGTTCGCGAAGCTGAGCGTGTTCAACAGCATGTCGTTTAATACTTCCGCAACAATTTATTTAAAGCATACAAACGGTACAAACTGTATTTTGTTGTCACTTTGAGTATAAATTAAATTAAATTACGCGGATATCATGTGCGTACAGAAGGCTGGCGAATAAAGGAAAGACAGAGGAGGGGGTAAAAGATAGGCAGGGGAATAAAAGATTTGACGAATCTCTTTTTTTTTTTTCGATAGAATATCTCCGACGTCCAAGATTTCCGCGTCGAGTGTTCGCATCATCGTCGATTCGTCGAATAACGCTTGCGGGAGGTATTAGCATTTAGATAGGCCGGCGAGATAAGTGGAATAGACAATCGAGCGGAATCCCGTTAGCGGTGTCCGTGAGGATCGAAAACAGGTTTTCCATTTTTTTTTATCTGTTTTGTCATTTTTCGTTCACCCCCCCTCCACCGAGAGAAGAAAGAAAAGCTTCGATGGTCTGTACCAAAGGGCTTCCCCGCGAATTATATTAGCTTGAACACAAACAACTATGTTAAGAAACTAACGAAAGCAAGCAAGTTAACGCGAAGAAGAAATCTCACCCCCCCTCTTTGAACGTGAGCCGATCGTCGAACGACTATGTTCCCCATAGAATTGCTATGCTTTGTATCCCGGCTATCCACGCAACGTTCGTCGGCTCGGAAGCCCCTCTGATCATTGTACGGACCATAGCGCTGCTTGTTCTAATGACACGGTGACGAAAACGGGCCATGCTCACCCCCCGGATTATCATTTCATCGATCAGAGCGACACGACCCGTTTGGATCATCGACAATGCTCACTCGTCGATGTCCACTTCTAGTACGCGTAGTAATTGTTTCTTTTTGTCCATTCAATCATTGACCATGCGCGCGTACACGCGTGGTAACGGTGCGAAACGAGTACTCGCAATTCTATTTGTTTTATTACGACCAGACTACGGATCTTTGTGTGTGTAAAATAAAAATTCTCCAGGCCAATTCTAAGAAATAGAAGTTAAGCGAAAATGCAATTTAACACTGCACTCGGAGCTATTTTAATTTGAAAATTAAACATTTCTTTCAACCTAGAATAATTCTATATAATACCTCATAAAATACTTAAATGTTTAGTAATTGATTAGACACGAACTTATTTAATGATGTAAACAATATTTTGAATAATGTCATAGCAACTTTTAGTGACGACTCCGAGTGCTAAGGGTTAATAATTTGGAATAGTCTAATCGAATGCGAATGTTTCGGTAATAAATGCTAATCATTACGCGTAGTAGAAGTTGACTTGCACAGGGACATTATTAAAGAAGTCGATGAAACGATAGTCGTTGTGTGGAGGATGCCCAGTTAAGAAAGAACCCCCATTGTATTGCATCTATTCGAAATGCCCCCTTGAAAACGCTCGAAGTCCCTGGTCGAGGATTAGAAGGGAGAGAGTCAGAGAAAGAAGAGAAAAAAAGAGTGAACGAAGAGTAGGAGAGACAGACAGGGGAGAGAGAGAGAGAGAAAAAAAATAGAGATAGATCAGAACACTTGGACGCGGTAATTCTCGCGGTCGCAGACGACGATGTTACCGGTCGACGTGACAGCAACACCCTCTAGGCCCTTGAATTCACCGTCACCGCTGCCCCAGCCGCCGAAGGACTTGAGGAACGCGCCCTCTGGGCTGAATATCTGTATCCTGTTGTTGCCGGAGTCGGCGACGACGATGTAGCCCTGGTCGTCGACAGCGACGCCCCTTGGGAACTTGAACTGACCCTCGTCGGAGCCCTCGGATCCGAAGGAGGTCAGCACGCGGCCGTTCACGTCGAATATCTGCACGCGGTGGTTGTTCCCGTCGCTGACGATCACGCGGTTCGTGTTGCTCACCGCGATGTAATGGGGATGTTCCAATTGGCCACGTCCGCTTCCGCAGGAACCGAATTTACCCACGAACGTGCCGTCCGATTGAAATACCTGCCACACAAACCGTCAACCGTTCACTTTATCGTCACTCTCCCTCCCTCTCTGCTGGACACTTTGCCCAAATTTCGGGAAAATGCTACCGGTCCCTTCGTAGCTTGAATATTAAGCTCGTCGCTAGACTGCGGATCTTTGTAAAATTTTACGATAAAATTCCAAGAGCCAAATAAAAGGGTCCTCCTTTTTTTTAAATTATTCTAAACAGTTGAAAATAATGTATTGACGTAAATTTTTTCAATTGTTCCTCTGTTTTAATAAATGTTTAATTTATAAATGCATAAAATCCGCAGTCTGCTCATCGCTAAGCCAGCTCTCTAGAGACTTTCCTAGCCCCGGAGCTTCAAAATTACAAAAATTGCGTCTTGCGCTTGAAACAGGGACAACCCGTGAATAATTCGATTTTAAGTCTGCCCAACTGATGGGTAGCTATACAGAATCAGCATCAGTAGGTATCAGAAGGTAACTGCAGCTCCAGAACCGCAAAAGCCTCTAGGGTATTTTGGATACTCCTCGAAACATCGTTCGTTGAGGAGGTGGTAAGTTATCTTAGGGGATCGATGCTCACCTGTACGCGATGGTTCTCCTTATCGCACACATAGATGAATCCAAGAGCGTCCGTGGTGATGCCCCAAGGATAATTGAATCGGCCATCGGCGGTTCCTTGCGAGCCGAAGGCTCTGAGAAATCGGCCGGACGGATCGAGCACCTGAATCCTGTGATTGTATCGATCCGCGATGATATACTGCCCGATCCTGTTCACGGCCACCCCGGCGAGGCAGTCGAATTCACCCTCGCCGCTTCCGTATGTTCCGAACTCCTTCATGAAGTTCCCATTGCAGTCAAATACCTGTAATTCCGACCAGCGGTACCGGCGAATCAGTAAACTTCCTTTCCATTCTTCGTGCTCTTACGAAGCATGCATTCTCGAAACTACCAATTGCCACAGAGAAAAACAGAGAGAGAGAGAGGGAGAGAGAAAGAGAGGGGCTGTAAATTAAACTTCTACATTGCCAAAATCGATTTAAACTACACTTCGAAATGGTTCTAGTTTGTTCGAAAGCTAAATTGAAGTTCATCCGATGCCACTCCGGCAGATCGAAACGTATGCCGGATATATAAAGGTTGGTAATTACTTGAACACGATGGTTGGAGCTGTCGGCCACCACGATGGAGTTGTCTGGGCCAACTGCTAGGCCTCTCGGCCAGGTAAAGCATCCGGCTTCGCTCCCCCGCATCCCGAACCTGAACAGCTGCCGCCGCTTCAGCAGGTAGTGACTCCTCCGGCCATTGCTGCGAAAATCCAACAAATATCTCAGTCGTTCCTACAAAGATTTGTTTTTTCTCTTTCAAATCTCAACCGAGATTCATTTCTGCTCCGCTAAGCAAGATGAAGTACGGTACACGTACACAACCAACATTAAATCAAATTGAATTCGTAGCTTACAGTTTTTGAAGACATACAAAATGAGAGAACAAGCTTCAATGTTAGGCCGATTAATATTCGCAGTTGAATCATTAGGTGTGCGAATAAGATCCTTCCCCTTTTTTTTGACGATCATAACTTCTGACTGAATTCGAATTTATAATTTTTGCGGGAAATGGTTACAGAGAATGAGGGTAAATACTTTGAGACGTAATCTTGTATCAGATTTATGTAATAAAATCTTCAATTTCGAAAACAATGGGGAAAGAACTTATTTGCACACCTGGTAACTTAGATCGCTACGAATCGAAGAGGCAACATTGCGAAACAGTGCATGCACTTTGAATTCGATTCACTCACCTAGTGGAGGAACCTGCTGCCGCGGGTATAACGGGAGCTGCTGTAGGGGACGTGGGGGAGCCTGACGGGTTTTTTTGGTCGTCATCAGAAGATTCGAAGGATGTTTGGGCAACGTGCCTCAGAGGTAGCCCGAGGGATAGCCTTCTCGACGTTGCGCTGCTACTAGAACAGTATTCTTCCTTTAAACAATTTTTGTCCAGATCCACCATTGGACAAGCCGCTGCGGTGAGATGACAAGAAGGTCTCCGGGGCAAGCACGCATGCGACGCGGCCCGATCATGTGACGTGTTTCGTCTCTGTCGTGCATGTGACCGTTACTAGTAGAGAGAGGATGACTTTTCCTCTCAATTCGTGCTCCCTCACATCATCTGGCGACACTGCTGACCTTCTTGTCATCACACCACGATAATGTAGCGTGGCTGAGTACTATCCTCTAGAACAGTGGTAGTCAAGCTGGTCATTTTTTCTTTGATGGTGGCGATAGGAGTTATATCCGATGCTGAAGCTAGTTTCTGTTATCACCGCGCATCTGTGACGCACTGACAGAGCAGAAAGTTTGACTACCAACAAAGATATACCATGGATGGTAGGTATTTGGCGGTGTCTGAAGAGTGTGAGAGAGAGAGGAGGAAAAGGACTAGAGGACTCATTGGTAAGGCTATCTAGCAGGCACTGCCTTAGGCCGCGAGCACAGTGGACCCAACTTCGTCCGACGTCCGACATTTCAAATGTGTGGGTGGCTTCTGGTTTTCGACATCGGCTCACTGCATTGACCGACCACATCTGCCGTACCCTTACCAACACATGCCTGGAAACGCTTATGCGCCGAAGTTGGACGTCGGACGAAGTCGGGTCCACTGTGATCGCAGCCTTAGACGCTGGGATATCGGAAGGCGGTTGTGGACGGTGTATATAGGAATCGGCGACGGATCGGGTACTAGCGGGAAACGTTGACCGTTCTTGTCCCTCTGTTGGCGAGTGTAGGAGACAGCCGCCACAGATATAAAAATGTTGACTACTCCTGCTCCGGAGATTAAGGCATGCCTAGGAACTGCTAAGGGACAGGCCTCGGAATCTATCTAGAGGATTGGTCGAGTTTTACCTGGACGATGGTATCGACGAGGTAGAGGACGAAGGCTCCTTGTCCTTGATGGTTCGATTTCCGTACTTATTCTTCAGGTACCTGGCCCACGAGCTCAGGGCCGCTCCGTCCTTCTCCGTTCCGGGCCTGTCGCGTTCAGGACTTGGCTCTCTCGACTTGAGGGCGTGGGTGCTCCGGCTCCTGGCCAATTCAGAGCCGGCTCCGTACTTGGCCGCCAGATAGGCGTTCGGCGACTGGGTCGTCGGTGAGGGTGGCTCCTCGTCGAGGTCGAGGTCATCGCCGCCGAAGTTGTGCGAGCTTCTGGACCTCGCCAGCCGTTGCCTTCTTTCCTTCAACGCGGCGTAACGGGACCTCGCCGACAGAGGCGACTCCACCTCGGTGTCCGCGTCTCGCTCGCGTTCTCGTTCTCGTTCTCTCTCGCGTTCTCGTTCCCTTTCTCTTTCGCGTTCTCGTTCGCGCTCCCGTTCTCGTTCCCGTTCTCGCTCCCGTTCCCGTTCCCGTTCCCTCTCTCGTTCCCGTTCCCGTTCCCGCTCCCGTTCCCGAGCCACCATCGCCGCCTGGCTCCTGCTCTTGTTCAGGAACCTGGAACAATGCCGAACGGAGGTTGGCTCGTTCAGATGTCCTTGCTCATCGACACGCCTCGAGGATGGGCTTGAAACAGCTCCGTAAGCTAATGTGCATGTGGGTCGGCGGGTTCAAGGAACATAGGAGAAGGCTGGGATCTGTTAGGAAGGGCTCGAGTTAAGGGATGCTTCTTCGCAGGACACATCGAAACTTTCTTTGGTTATTCGTGTTATGCTTCCCCGTAGCCGAGGTGAAGGGTCCTCTTTCGAGGATGATCGCCTTAAACTGGCCTGATAGATATTTTAATGTGTCGTGGCGTTACATGGTTAAGCTTAATTCGCGACGACGACGCAACGTCGAACTTGCTAATTACGGAATCGGTGACTCGGAAAAAATCATTTTCGAAGAATTCGAAACACTTCGGCAATATTCTTGGTCCCATTTCGGTGTTTCATGTACGATGTCCTGAAAAAATAATTTCTACGTTCGCGGGCGAACGATTTCAGGGGAAGTTGTTCCCGTTGTTGCGCCGTCGTCGTACACGTACACGATTTAGTAACACAAGAGTGAAACGGTTTTAGCGGGTGACGTAATTGGCAATATGAATCGTGTCGCGAGACCCGTGGCCAACGGCGGCAGGCGATTTCGTTTCGAGACGAACAAGCCGATGATCACGGCCGCGTTTCATTCATTAACGCGAGCACGTCCCGTTCTTCCGTCACGCGGTTCCCGTTAATTGTGATTCCATGAATGCGAACGATGCCACTCGGTCATACGTATAGTGTCCTACGGATTTGTAGCGAGCGATGTGTAACCTTGTTGGATATCAATCTGCAGGCCTGCACGTCGATTGTTTATCGTCTAGCCACGTGGGTCGCTCGACAGCCGGCGAACCCGCTGTACAATCGTTATCCCAGTGACTACCGCGATTCCTGAATTTCTCTCGGATTTGGGACTTTCGTTCGAACGGTGACTTCCCGTCGAGGTTTGTAACAGAATTCTAATTCGCACCGGTGCGGCGGAACCAGCCCGAACTCCGCTCGGCAGCGCGCAATAAAACGCAATAAAAGGAATTTCCAATAAGTTTTTAATCGGATGGACAAGTGGCGCGAGCGTTATCGTGCACACGCTTCATCGCCGCGGTACGTTCCGCATGTTGGAACCGAAACTTTTCCTATGGCAGCTCTCCAATGATGCTTTTTGCAATAGTCTTGTCGAAACTATCCTACAGGGAATGATTAATGCCGTTTCTTTCGCTTCTTGACACTTCGAAGGTCCTCGTTGCAATGTCCGCTGGATAATTACGAAATTCTTCGTGGTTTTTTAGCTGCCGGATTCTGACGTATCCCAATCTTTTTACACAGAGAGACCTCCAGATTCCATTTTGGGACATGATATTCGTCGCGATGATAGTCAAGAGACCAGAGTTGGGCAGTAATTAATACTTTTGTAATCGATTTCTTGTAATCAATTATTTAATTTATTCATAGTAACTGTAATCATTAATGAATCGCCGTTGAAATAAATCAGTAATCGTGATTACCTTTCTGTAATTTATAATCATCAGTCAGTAGTTTTTTAATCATTCGATGATTATACTTCATACAGATCTGTAATGCAGATTACACTAAAAATAAGTAAATAAATTGTTATAAGAATTGTCTATGTAAAATTGTGTAAAAAAGATACATGTATTTATAAAAAAAAATGTTCACAGTGTTGTTATTACTGCAATAGCACAGACTATAATCATAACATTGTTATTGTTGTATACTCATTCCATTGTTACTCATTAATCAATTATTACTGATTACTTAGTAATCAGTAGCCAACGATTAATAATTGGATTTTATATTAATCGTAATTTTCAATCATTAATCGGATTACATTTTGCCCAACTCTGCAAATTTATTCGCATTCATTTCTCACCGAATTAGCGTGTTAATAAGAACACATATGCACCTTCATCTTAAAGCGGTCAGATCAGAGAAAATGTTTATCAGTCTCGAAAGAAGTGATCGACGAGTCTCCGACGACGTTCAATGTGTCAAGAACCACTTTCCACGATCCTAAAAATCCCAAATCAGACGATTCCGTCGCCCGGTCACGCAGAAATGCACTTCCCGGGCGAGCGCTCGCGCGCAACTTGACACAGAAGCATAAAACAGCTAAGTTCTCCTCGCAACAAGCTCGCATGGGGTAAATATCCGCGATAAAAAATACTGCCGTGTACACAGTCGTAAATCAACGTCGGGCGCAGCCTATACATATTTCTCGGTTTCCTCTCCGCGGAACACCGTGGATTTTTCCTTTCGGCCGCGGTCTGGTCGATCGCGACACGCCGAAACGCGCACAGCCCCGAAAAAAGAAAAGCCTCGAAACGAAATTCGCGCGATTCCCGAGCCGACGCGAAAGAAAGCGAAAATCAAACAAATCGAGAACGTGTCGAGCGAACGGAACGGAACGGATTGAAACGAAACTAAAAGCAAAAAGGAAAAACAAAACAAGAACCGAAGAATCCTGTGCATTCGCGCGGTTCGTTTTTGATGGCCACGTAGTTTAATTGATCTTTTCAACGGTGAAACGTATCGGAATAACATCCGCGTTTCCAGTCAAGTGGACCACAGACCGATATAGCTCGGCTGACTATCCGCGCTGCAGCAGATATTTAAAGTAACAAACGAGTTATATTTAAACCTTTCACTGTGCACGCCTCGGGGCTTCCACGTATGATGCACAATGCGGTCGCATTAGTTCCGTCTGTAATATTTTCTCTGCGCTTCGGGTTGTGCGGCTACGATCTGTTCGACGAGTTCTGTCTGTCTATATGTGTGTGTGTGCGCGCCTCTGTTCCTGTCTCGCGACGATTCGACAGATTCGTCGTTGTTAACCCTTGCGCTCCGCGAAACGTATACGAACGTCCTCGAAAAGTGCTGCAGTGGTCGTTCGCGATGTAAACGGCCGAACACGAACCGGCCGTTTCGCAATCGGTAATTATGCTATTACGTAGCCGCGTGTACATTGTCCCTCGAATACGAACTTCGACCGATATCGTTCACGCTCCCATCGCCGCTCGCTTCAACCGCGATAATCCTTCCGTGCACTCTCCTCCGCGATTAGCCGGCTGCGTTTGGCCCAGATTCGTCGGACCGGCAAACTAAAAAACAACCTCCAGTCTCGCCGTGACGTGTTCTCAATTGTTTCGATATCTCGCAAACGAGACGCGCTGCTTTCAATTGGTTTTTTAAATAGTTCGACAACGAAGATGAGATGAAATCACTGCGATCTTAACGCTAAACCTACAATGGTAGGTGAAATGATTGTTTTTTTTTCATTTTACAATTATTGAAATTATGAGGATGCTTACGTGGAAATTGATTGGGAAATTTTTTTTTATCGAAGTACATATCGAGATGGGAAAAATTGCTCAAAATCTGTAAAATAAACAGAGCCTTGACATTTTTATAAGCTACAACGTTTTAATCGCTTTCAGTGCTCGGCAGGTTTAGTGTTGAAGAATAATTTAACAGCTTCTTGTACGCAGCCGAGGCGATGTAATGAATCGTTAAAGAGAAGTGCGCAGCCGGATTAATGTACGGTGACAAGCGGAAGCGACGATCAACGTGTTCGCACAGAAAAATTCAGTCTGATTTCCTGTACCAGTAAGTCCACGATTTCACGGGGCACGAGTTTCCAATATCGAGTAACAAACCACAAACCAGAGTCGTAAGCATTGTGAGTCGGATCGGTATAAAATCAGGAGTGTAAGCTCGAAGGAAAATCGAACGGTCCGAGGTCCTGTTTTCCCGGGAAACAGTTATTCGCGACACGAAGAACAGCCTTGATTAATCCGCTATGCTCGGAGGTGTAGTTTTTTCAAAAAATTTTCCTCTTTTCCTTTTTCTGTTCGCAGCCGATACCTTTTTTACCTTGACTCCTCGGACCTACAATTCTCGCCGATTGCGCTGTGAATTCGTGGCGTGAGCGTGCGTGCATCTTGAGGTGGTGCAACGTGAGGTGTGGGTGATAGATGTCAACGAAGATTGTCAACGAAGGGATTGTCAATGGTCGCCGCCGTTGGAAACGTCGGGAGAGAACGTCTGACGAAGGGTATGCGTGGAACGAGCAACGAACGAGGGACGTATAAAGTGAGATATATATATGTACATATTGTATATGTATACAGGGTGTTCGGTAACTGGTGGTACAAGCGAAAAGGTGGCGATTCTACATGAGAAAATAAGTCGAACAAAAAGTTTGAGACTTCATTCTCGAGAAAATCGACCTCAAAGTACCATTCGCGTGCTCCGGTATACGCGGGAAGTAGAATAGGTCGGTCGTGATCAGACGCGTCAGACGATTCCTAACAATAGCACGCGTATTTTCAGCATTTTCAAAGTCGATTTTCTCGAAAACAAAGGCTCGCACGAACAAATTTCATTCAATATTCTCGACTCACTTTTTTCACGTAGAATCACCCCTCTTTTCGCTTGTACCACAGTTACCGAACACCCTGTATATTCTCTCGATCACGTGCGATCGATAGTGTTCAATCTGTTAGTGCAATAAATAAAGATGCATTCTTCGCTGATCTATACACCGTTTCCTCGATTATACATTTCGCCGAGTATGCAACCATACTGCGGTCAAACTTGAGAGGAGTCCGGGTCAGTGACAGATTCGTGACAACAACGTGGGGAACAACGTGTATACAAATTATAGTAGAAACAAGAAAAAAGACGAAAAAAAAAACGAAAGAGAAAGAACGTTTGCATTTGCTGTTTAATCGGTGAAAACATTTAAAACATACAATGAGCACTGGGGGGTATTTGGACGAGAAATTAAACGAGAGCCGGGGGAGTACACGCGATCCCTCCACCGTCGCTCTGTTGTTCCGCGCGGTTATGGCTCGTGTAAACTGAGGACAAGTTGAGAGGGAAATAAATAATACGAGTTATCACAAAGAAATGCAGTTTATTTACCACACCAACAAACTGACGCAAGCCTATTCACTAGGAAAAAAGAGTACAAAAACTTAATGATATGAAACGTGGCGGCGACGGGGCCGGTTTGGCTCCGCGTTCTGCCGCGTTCCCACTTGAACCTCTCCGCTCTTCGAAAAAGGCAACGAGAATTTCCTTAGATCGAACGGAAGTCGATTTAATCGGGGGGAAAAATATATATGCTCGAGGTCTCGTTTCCTTGTTCAAACCGCCGACAATTCATTCAGAAACACTGTGTCCCGGAACACGCTTGTCTCGCCGATGCATTTTAACGCTGCAGTTTCCGTTTATGGGGAGCTTTCCTCTCCCGATCGAAAACGAATTAAACTTTCAAATTTATTCAGCTGGAAACTTTAGATTCCCGAGAGACAATAGACAGTGTTTTAAGCGCGCGAGAACGAGAGCGTCGCGTTTAATTGCAATTTCTAACGCTCAAGTATGTAAATCAATTTCACCGTTTACTTGAAAAATCGAGAAATGCAAATCTCAACGTCTAATTCCCAAAACGCGATTGTCCCAAATTCCTGAACAGTGCCGAACGGTTAAAAATATATTGATCCTCGGAATACACTTCAGCCAATTTCCCGAGCAGTGCTATTACTCTAGTTCTCGAAATAAAATTGTGCCAATTTTCTGAATAGTGCGGAAACGTTCAAAATAATATATTACGTTTCAACCGCCGATATTCTAAGCAGTTCGCGAGGGATTTTAAAAGCACTCTGTCGCGACAAGCGTGTTGCAAAAGCTGCGTTTCTTCTCTGGGAACGCGGCTTAATACGTGACAAACCGCCCCCGCGTTTCGATCAATGGGAACGACTGAATTTAAGCGGTTTTTTGGGAGGACGGTTGTTTCTCGCGTGCCAGCGATTTCTCTCGTGTCTACCAAGCTACGTATATATGTGCATATGTTTGTATATATATATATATATATGTATATATATAGACATTATTGAGCAAAGGGGGGGGGGGCACGTATCGCGGGAGTCAACGATAGGAACAACAAATAGTTACGATCGTACGTAAAAGTATCACAATGTAGAAAAATGCAAGTTCCACCAACATATAACAATGTTACTACTAAGTGACGCGAATCTGCGTTCTCGGCACTCCGTTTCTTTCTTTTTTTTAAAATATTATTTACTCCGTTAACCGGTTCAGGACGGGCTCAGCTTACTCGACCAGTGATTGTCATTAAAAAGTCGTTTCTACTATGCTCACAGGCTTTACACTTACTTGTAAGTTGCGGTTCGGGGGATGAGATGTGTCTATAACGAAGCAGGGCACTGTTTTGCTTGGCGTATTAGGAAAAACATTATTCTTCGACGAAGACAACTTGATTTAGGGTGAAACTTGTGCTTAAGGGACCCCCTTAATCACTATGACCTTCGCACAAATTCTCAAGGACATTTCCCTGAGCGACGGATGAATGCTTTTCAAGGTCACCTAGGGAGAATGACATTGACGACATACGCGAAGGTTACGATGACCGAAGGTCCCCTAAGCAGCAGATTCACTGGTACATTTGATACGCCACTCGGATTGGACTCTAGTTTTCCAATAAATCGAAATACAACTCCCAAGTGAATTTTGTCCGAGATTATCAACCCTGAATTGCTCCCCAAAATGCACACCTCTCGCGCTACTGCTACGTGTTCATGAGAAAAATAGAATTAAGAATGAAACGTGATTCTGCTGGATGAGAATGAACATGGTATCCAACGTTACTCGCACAACCACTTCTACTCGGTGTTATTGATTATTTCCAAAAGTGTACCATACCAAAACCAGAAAAATAGTGCAAGGAAACCGCTTCTACCGAAACTACGTGTCTACAAAAAGAGGGAAGATTCCCGTCCTGAAAGGGTTAAGTAATCGTCACTCGAAGCGCGATGACGGTTCTATCGATCGCGGTGCGCGACAGCCGAGCGCGGAGGACTCCCGAGCAGCAGTTTCAAAAGTAAATAACGAGAACATAGCTGAAGAAGAAGAAGAAGAAGAAGAAGGTCCTTTGCTGTGCGCATATGGCGAACAACAGAATTTCACCGGCATCTGTGTCGGTTGCTGACCAACATATTTTTCCGGTTGCACGGTGGTTCCAAATGTAAACTTAACAGTTCAACGATCAATATAATGCACTTTTTTTTATAACGAACTTTTACAAAGAGTCCAAAAGAAGTATCACTGGAGATGAGAATCATTGTCATTAGAACGTCAGCGGATTGCCACTAGACTGTTTCTCTTCCACTGATTCTTTAAATGCAGAAACCCCGCAGCAAATGCAAAGACCGATCCCCCGCCGTTTTAAACAAAGAACGCTAGCCGTAAATCAAGGTAGGTGCACATCGCGTCACGCGACTCTTACAGTGTGAGCCATACATTATTATTTCCTTTGCAAGTTACGTGATCGCATACGATGTCACGTGACCCGAACTGCGCTCCTACCTTTTAATTCCGTTCGCCCTTAAATCAATCCGATCCCCCGTGTGCAAATTAAACTCCCAACCAAATCAATGTGAAGCTATGTCCACACCGAAGCAACATCGAGCAACTTTCGGTCGCCTCGCGTTGCCACTTCAATTCGGTAAAAAAAAAAGACAAAAAAGCGAGCAACGAGAGGGGACAAAAAGTTGCCGGACGTTGCTTCGGTGTGTACGAATTAAACTCTCAACCGATCCGAACCAACGGAACCGCCGTGCGTCCCTGTAAAACAACCCTGAAGCTGTGTCCACACCGGAGCAACATCGAGCAATTCTCCGTCGCCTCTTGTTGACTGATTTATTCGGTAAAAAGAAGAAGAAGAAGTAGAAAAAAGAAACGGAAAAGAAGAGAGCAACGAGAGGGGACAAAAAGTTGCTCGACGTTCAGTGTGGACATAGCTTTAGACGAGCTATGCGCCGCTCTTTCTCTCGAGGAGACAGCTCGCCGCGACGAGCAGCACATTCAGAAAAGAAAAAAAAATAGAACAAAGAAGAGGAAAAAGAATCGAACCAGATAGAAATAACAGGGGAAGAAACTGCTGCATCGGATATCTCGCAATCGAAGCCAGTCTCGTCCGTTTCCGTATGAGTAGTCTGCTAGTCTTTGCGCGGCCGCCGACAGAGACAAAAATCAACAGAAATAGAGAAACCGAAAACGAACCGGATCGTGAAGAGTATCGAAAGAAAGAGAGAGAGAGAGAGAGTGTGTTTGTGAGAAAAAAAGGATCGAACGATCGCAATGAACAGCGGCGAACGGGACGAAGAGAAACGAACAGTTATGGCCACGTATGCGTGTGTCTCTCTGCGCGCGTGTGTGTGTGAGTGTGCTCGTGTATATGCGAGTGTATGGATTACAGGAACAGATTGATTAGAACGCTGTAACACAGTACGGACACACAGAAAACGGTGGTTACCATTTGCATCGGTATACTGATAGCGACACCAGGCGTGTCCTCGTGCTCGGCAGGACTGTCGGTCTCTTTCGATTGGGTAGCGTTCGCGACTAGAGCACCGTTCTCGGTGCTAGTTCTCACCGCGAGGTCGGTCGTTTGGGAACGAATCGTGCTCCTCGTCTCGTCCTCGACTCCCCTCTTGCCGTCCTCCGTGTCCTTGATCCTGTTCACTATCACCCAGCCGTTCTCGTCGATGTTCCACGCGCCCTCCTCTTTCTTGCCCTCTTTCTCCACCAGACTCGAAGACACCTTCGACCCATCATTAGCCAGCATCGTCCTCTTCGCACTCTCCCCGGTCACAGCCCTATCGTTCTCGCTGTCGGACTCGTCAGAGACCATCCAACCGTTCTTCCCGAGACTACTCTGTCTGTACACTCTGCTCCTGGGCAAGCTCTCCGAGGACCCCGACAGACTCAACGTCCTGGCTCCTTCGCTAGTGTCGTCGTTCTCAGTTTCGTCGGTCTTCTCCGAGTCCACCAGCTTGCCTGTAAGCTTGTCCGAGTGCTGTTCTCTCGCGTCAGTGTCTTTCGGTTCTCCATCGATCAGCTCGAAGCTCCTGGAGATCCTCTTCGGCCCGTCAGCTTGCAGATCCTGGTCGGTGATCACCCAGCCGTTGTCGTCGAACAGCTCCTCGACGCTCTTCTCGCCGATTATCGAGGAGCTGCGTCGCTTGACCTCGTCGTAGCGATCCCGGCGACGATCCTCCTGGGACCTGGGATCAGCTCGCACGCTGAGAACAGTGGTCTCGTCGTCGGTCTCTGTGTCCGTCGACTCCTCCGAGTCCGACGAGTCGTCTACGGATTTACCGTTTTTACTATTATCAGCCTCCTTGTCCTGCGAACTTGTTTTCTTGATCTTCAAATTGCTGTTCTCGTCTCTGGACTGATCCTCTTCCTCGTCGGTCTCCGAGGCAGTCTCCGTCTCACTGTCGGATTCCGTTTCCGAGTTGGTGCTGGTCGAATAACTGCTGGACTCCCTGGATCCTCTTTCCTCGGCTGGCACCTCCAGCAATCGTTCCAGCGTGCTCGACGCAGGCTGCTCTTTGCGGATCGATTTCTGGACAGTTCGGTCCACGGTCGATCTTTGCGGATCGGATCGAGCGTGCAACGAAGAGCTGACGTCGTTCCCCGAACGACCTTCCGCGACCCGACTAACGTGACCGCTACCTTCGAGACCTTCGGGCCTAGTCGCTAAGAAGAAGGAGGAGGAGGATGATGAGTGGGTGGTTCCGTCGGTGTCCGTACTATCGTCCGTGCGGTTATGTTCGATTAGGCTAGACTCCGGTCGGTTCGCGTCGCCGATCACGCGAGTGTCCGCGCTCGTTCGCTCAGTCGCGATAATCGCCCCGCGAGGACCGGTTGCCGGCGGTTCATCGTGTTCGTCACGAAACGTCCTAAAACGATTACGGTCGTGGGGGTTATTGGAATTAGAACTGGCCTGATGATCAGCAGTCTGGCGACCGTGCGCTACGTGTGCTACGAACCTGCTGGTGTAGCCGGCCGGCGTGGCCAGCGTCGCGACGCCGCCCCCGCCGCCTGTTCCAGTCGTCGTAGACGTCGACGTAGACGTGGTCGTTGTCGGGCTCGTGTTCACCGAATGCGCGGGACTCCCTCTCGGCGACGAATACCTGGGACACGAGTGATCGCTCGATATTCTGGTTGAATCACCTTAGCTCGCGATACCCGACAACCGAGATAACTCATCTAACCTTCTCGCCTGATCAAACCGCCCCGAACAACCTCGAAACATGGGAATACGTGTTCGCGCCTTTCGCAACTGGCGCGGATAAGCGAAACTTTCCAACCGATATCCGGCCCCATTCTCTACGTTCTTATACCGATTTCATAGAATCGTCGCTCTATCGGTTCTGCATCCGGTTTGATATTGTGCCAGGTTAGATTCTTCTGGAGTAATTAGTCGGGCACATTAACCCTTTGCAGTCGGAGCTATTTTAACGAAATTCTCGAAAATAATAAAGACAGCCTGGGAAATTAAACATTTTTTTCCGAACAATGCCATTGCATATGATTGTTTTTTATTATAGGGATATGAAATTGATATAATACTTAAATGTTTAGTAAGTGATTAGTAGACGAAATAGAAGCTTTCTACCGGAATAACAACAACTTGAGCTGAAATAAATATTTAATAATGAGCATGTTAAAAAAATTGAAAATAATATAATAGTATATTTAAATTCTTCAAATGTTTTTATCTCCAATTAGACCTACCCATTTTTATCATAAATGCATGAGATCCGCAGTCTATTATATTGCGAACACAGTAATTTTTAGTGGTGACACTGAGCTACCACTTGAGTGTTAAGGGTTGAACAGGTTAACTACGATTATTCTGACTTTTTAATGGATCAATGCAGAACCGATTAACGATTATAAAATCGCTGTGGAAACCCAGAACAGGAATAGTAAAGGAAACAGCAAGCAGTTTGAAATCTTCAATTCTCCGTGAGATTGACTTTAGCATAAACGTTCTTTTTAGCAGTCTCTTTTGGAACCTGTTGTTAATTCCTGTCAGGAATCCTAGCACGAACGACGTCGCGGTGATTCGATACTGACGGTCTCGTTCCCACTCGACGATCACCCTAAACGAGGAACAGTTCGACACTCGCGGTTCTCCGTGAAAGATCGAGTGCAGACGGTTCATTCGAATGTTCGCCCACCGATGCCTCTCGTCGTCGTTTCGTTGACGGTATTGATTTTCGTTACCTCCGGCTTGTTGCATCACACTCGTTATTTATTAAGAGAGAGAGGGGGGAGGAGAGTCTCCATGGGGTACACGCGAGAACGTTATCGGCCACGTGAAAATCGACGGGAGCCACGAGGATCATGGTCGAATCTCTCGTCCGACAACGGAAATCTCCCGGACGAGTAATTAGTTTTAAAGAAATTACTGCCGGAAGTCACAACGCCGGACCTTCTCTGACAACTGCGATAAGTGTACTTTGCTGGAATTTTTTCAGGGTATAAAATTTTTGCTGAACGAATGACACTCGTCTCAATCGTCAGGAGGTGGAACGCAACTTCCAATAGTTATCTTTTTGAAACTAGTTTAGAGCCTGGGAAGCTTGTCTTGCGAGAAGTACCTACATAGAGGAGACGGTTTTCAGTTCGCTTCGAAAATCTCTCACTTCTGCCTATCGCGAGAGATTTTCGAATCCTGCTGTCGTTTCGATCGTTCAGCTTCCATTTCGGACTACTGTCCCTATGGAGATTGTCATCGGTTGCAAGCACCACCAGTGAGGTTCACAGTAGTACAGAAAAGCCCTTTTAGGCAGGGTTCATGGTATTCACAACGTGTAAATCACACGGTTGAAACTCGGGGCTAGGTACTAAATGAGAGATTTTCGTAGCTGGAACATTACACAAAGGACAGTTCTCACTATTTGCGATAACCACTCCCAGATAGCACACGACGTCTTGAACACGTCCATTTTACGTCCACGTTAGGTCTGAAAGTTTTACGTCCTTAAAAGACGGCTTAAAGATGCAGATTCCATATGGGAGTTCTAGAGTGACAATATCTAGATTTTTATGCAAAACCTTTATCTTTATGCAAAATGAGAATATTTTGCATCCATTGTGAAAAGAAGGTGATCAATAAAAATTGATTTCATCTCTTAATAATTTCGATATATTGAAAAAAATCAAACAACATTCTTAGATTTTAATAATCATTTACTATTTTATATTTTACCTAGCCATTTTATTCATGAATGCATAAATTTTAAAGTTTATGAATTTTTTTCTGCGGGAAAAATTACGTTTTATTTATTTTATAAGTCTATTAGGCACTGATAAACCTTGAATATACCAGAAATTAAAAAATGAAATCAACTTGACTAGCATTTCTACTGTGTCGGCGCATTCCACCGAAAAGTACTTTTTTTTTTAGAAAATGTCTTAAAGGCGTCTGAAATAAGACGTCTAAAAGACGTCGGATAGACGTACAGTTTTGTAAGATAAGCCGTTCAGAAGACGTATTGAATGTCCAACAATAGACGTCTTTAAGTCGTCTTAGAAACGTGTTTGTGCTATCTGGGTTTGGCGTCTAGCTGGAGCAAACTGAATAACAATTGTTTTTCCGTCAACTAGGAATTGGAAGAAATAGTAGAGAATGTGCAAATCGAACGCGTTCAAATAGTGAGAGCACACCTTCGAGTCTCGCACAGAAATGTACACCGAAAGAAAGTATACTTGCCTGGTAGACGGCGAGTCCTCCTTGCTTCCTCGTCTGGCCTCCGCGCTCCTCGCAAGCAGCGGACCGATGTCCGTCCGCGCCATCGCTTGTTCGTTTCTCTGACGATCCTGTGCCGTCGACGGAGTCGTCGAGGACGCGTTGGTCGTCGTGTGAGCATCGTTTTCCGACTCCTCCTCGGTCTCGGACTCCGTCTCCTCCGAAGAACTGCTCGTTTCCTCGTCGTCGTCCTCTTCCTCCTCCTTCTTCTTCATAGAACTCTCCTCTCGCGATGCTGGACTCTGCGCGGGCGGCGGCGGCGCTGCACGGTTACCTAGACAAGCATCAGGGACACCTCGGTACAACTCGGTACAAACGACAAGTCCAAATAAAATATATATATATATATATATATATATATATATATATATATATATATACATATATATCGGCTACCTCCGCGAAATCGTTTCCCGATGAAACGTTCCGAACCTGTAATTAGGCCAATTCGAAGTTCGCCGAGCGAAACGTTCGAATTTCCGCGGATTACCAAAGTATCGGTCGATTTATTCGCGGATAAACTAGGTTAGCGAACTTTCGCCCTTTTCCAGAATTGCAGTTTTAATTATTGCGTGCGTCCGCTCCTTTCTCATATACGCACGCGTCTAGCCCTCACGACGACAACCAGAATTTATTAACCAGTTAACTGCGTTCGACGTGTATATGTTACGGTAAATGTGGTAAATCCGGTGATTATGCATAATCACCGGTATAAATCCGGTGAATGTGATAAATTCTTGAATATTTATCCAATTAACTGGCCATAACTAATCCAGATCTAACCCAGACCTAACCCAGAGCAAATTTAGTGGTGATTGTATATAATAATCAGCAATTATGCATAATCACCAGATTAATTACATATAATCACCACTAAACTTGGCCTGAGTTAGGTATTGGTTAGGTCTGGGTTTTTAATTAATTTTATTAATTTTTCTGATCGGTTAATTTCATAAATATTCAAGAATTTATCACATGCATAATTATCGATTTATCACATATAACATATACACGTCAATCTCAATCTCTATTGCATTTCCTTTCCGTTACCTTTTAAAAAATGAATTGTTAATTTCGTATCAAATAAAAATGCAATTCTTCCTCCTTTTTCCTAAAATTTATAAGAGGATTTTAAAAATTAAATTCCGCAGTTAAGAAGTTAAGTCTTCTATTGTGAATTTTGAGAATTGTATAGAAATTGTTTTGCTGGGATGAAAAATTGAAGAAAACTCAGAATTTTGACAAAGTCCTCGTTCGAAGCAGATAATCTCTTGCTTCACGAAAGACTCGCGAAAATGATTTTTGCATGGCAAGAAACGGTGCAGAACGATGGATCACCTGTGCCTAAAAAACGGCTCTGGAAGGATCTAGAGGCTGGCGAAGCGGTGCCGGAATCCTTGGCGGGCGTCGACGCGACTTGCGCCGGCTGGGCCGTGGATGTCGTGTTCGACGTCGGCGCCCTCGACAAGTATTTCTGCTTCATTTCCTCGGCGGTGAATGGCGCGCCCGTGCTGCGGATTCCTGATCCGCCGGAGCTCTCGGAGCCCGTGCTCGAGTCTGATGAAGCGCTCCTCGTCGCCGGAGTGTGGGTATCCGTCGAAGTTCGCCTGCGAGAGCAACGATATTTCAATTAACGACTTCCACGAGCCGGTAAACCCGACGGAGCACATTCGTACGCCGCAATTTGCGACGCAGATATTGCGATTCGCGGCCGGATCCATGTCGCGCGTTGCCGATCCGCTCTTGGGGATCACTGCGTCCCACGCGTGTTTCCAACCTGCGCGATCAAATAATCTTGGTTTCATTTAGGTTGATCCTAGTAGACCGCGTGTTTCATAGAAAAATTCCTGTCGGCGGAGTTTTCGATTTTGGACGTCATAATTTCTCCGACCTCGACGTGGAATTTTTCAACTTATCCCAATTTCACATATGAGAAAGGCTCTTTTATTCCCGTTCCAACTATTAGAATTCTATCTCGTTAAAATGCCCCGCATAGCGTAACAAACCTATAAAAATTCCTCTGCGGAAAATTCGGCGCGATTGAAAAAGGAACGCGGCGGTGGGGGATAGGGGATGGGGGTGTGGGAGGGTTATCCGGGACACAAAAAGCTGACCTGTTTAAATTTCTGCGAGTGTTACCGAAAAATTTGCATGGACAGGAAACTGCTCCCATCGAGCATTCCTCGTGGCCATCGGAAGAGCAATCTTTCTTTTATTGTGTGCCTTCCGAGCCCGAAAAACGCCTCGATTAAATTTTTCCGGGTTCAAGTGGCGAGCCCTAAAAAGAATTTTTTGTCACTGGAAATATTTTTGGAATTTCAATACTCGCGAAAGAACGAACCCCGGCGGCCCGGTTATTTTCGCTTGTCCTGCGGTTTGAATTTTTAACGAGAATTAAGATTTTTTTTTTAAAAAGGGTTTTACGGGGTTCTTTATATGGGGAAAAAGGGTTTTCGGACGTCGGTGGGCACGGTATCGATTCCGCAATTAAAACTTAATGCCACATCACGAGCCCGAATTGAATACCGGCTCGCAGAACTTGGTTCCGTTTCCACCGAACGAGCATAAATCAGGCTGTCTGACTGCGTACTCTCCACTACTACTGGCTACTCAAATTGAACGAAGCCCGCGAACTCGATGTTAACGCCGGTAGAACCGAATGTGATCGGAACTGCACGTTCCTCTGACAAGTCGCCGGGCCTAATTTATCACTGGCAAGCTCGTCCCACTGATTTTATGACGTCCTATATTTATAAACCTTTGTGCAATCACCGGTTCGTGCTCCGTTTGCAAACACGATCCTGCTGGATCCTACCGTTTCAGATTTATTTCAGCATAACTAAGAGAACCCTATTAACTCTTTCCTTACCGGAGAATTATAAAATTCCTGGAATTCTCTTGATATTGGAGCTGGGAAAAATTAAACTGTGAAATATGCGCCCTTAGAGGTACAACGTTTATAAAACGAATACCATTTTTCTTGAAAGAGAATCTCCCAAAGATATTCTTTGTTGGCGATTCTATAATACAGTCTGGTAGAATGTAGATCGTTATTTTAAAATATACCCTTCATAAATAAATAGGAATATCAGCGATGTTCTTTTCGTGACGATTTAGCAGAGCCACTTGATTTTTAAGGGTGCGAAAATACAGATTCTGTGATAAATATTAAATTGTGAATTTTTCATGTGTTCGATTTCGTGCCTCGGAGATGTGATCTTTTAGATTAGATCGTGGAAAAATGTCCTTTGATCTTAAATTCGAGAAAATAATCCATGAAAATTTATGCTCGCATAAAAATTCGCAGTCATATTTACATATGATAATTGCATTTAACCTAGAGAAGATTGCTTTGGGCGATCCCTTTCTACTCCGGTCGTTAAAAATCGCCGTGAGAAGATGAAAAAAATTTTTCCCGTTGCAGGACAAAATTTGGCAGGTGGTATACCTTGCTGTCATCGGTCTTCGCGCAGTTTCCTCCGGTTCTCTTTCAGGGGGTGCATCCCTGGGGAGTGGGTGTGCAGGTGTCGTGGCAGGCTGTCGTTCCTCGACGGTCTCGGTCGCAGGTGCGCCCGTGGTTTTATTCTGCTTTTTGATCCTGGAAATCTCGTCGTCCTCGCTGGTCTGCCTGGCCATCGCGGTCGGTACCTTTCTGACCTGTACCTACGCGATAAACAGAATTATTTAACACCGCTGACGTGCGTGGTGGACTCTCTCGCTGAAACGTTCCCGATTAATCGTCCCACGTTGCATTTTTGTTTTCTCGGTTACGCGACGCGGTCTCGCTGACCGCGTTCAATTATTCACCGGCGATCACCGCGCTACAAAATGCGTAATACGATGCTTCTTGTGCTACGGGAATTCCTTTATTTCTATTCTACGGTGCGCCAGGGATTGAGACGCTGCGGCAGAACGCGGATAATTGCGCAACGAAATTAAAAGATGTCCGGCCATCGTCCTGGACCTAATTTTCTCCCGGATTTCTCCCGGAGCTTGGATAAAAAACAAACCAATCAGTTTCTGAAATAAAGGGAGAGAGTAACGTAGAACTACGAGGGTGTGTAATTTGGTGAATTCTTGCCAGTCGCAAGAGCCGGTAAAAATTGAAGCCGTCGAAACAAAGTGGCCGAGAAGCAACAAGTTTATTCAGCCTTCTCGAAACAGCAGTCTCATGTGCACCATTGGGCGAAGATCATGGTGTGGCTGGGACGGAGAAATAGGGTGGTCTGTCGCGAGAAGGAAGTACGAGCAGTTCTGGTAGGAGAAATAACAGTATTCGTGTATTCTTTCATTTGTATTATAACAGGATCGCACTTTGGTACAAAAACACTTGTCGTGTTCTCCACGCTTCATCCACTCTTCAATATTATTTACAAATTCATGAGCCCGGAGATCAAGCACACACATTGCTTCTCTTGCTCTCTCTCTCTCTCTTTCTCTCTCTCACTCTCTCTCTCTCTCTCGCGCGCGCGCACTGTTCACGATATCTTAGATATCGGTATTACTTTCGTAAGGGCTTCACTTGGGGAGATTTTCTGCCCTTAACGCACGTGTCCACACGTGTCGGGCCGTTGTTTATATGAGCTTTTGTTTTTAATGCACTCGTTGATGCACCTATCTTTCCGTGTCGCAACTCGGCTAGGACGTTCACACGCGTTCACTGATCGAAAATTTCGCGTTTTTTTTTGTTCGTGGATCCTGGACGATCTATCGCGAGCTACTCGAAGGTATTACGGCTCGGTCGCGCGTCGTGCCCCTCCTCCCGTCGAGCCGCCATAATAAGGGAATCCGTGGGAAAATTCACCGCGGTCGGATCACTGTCAAAAACAAATACGGGCCGTGTGAAATTGACGAGCTTCCGTTCAACACCATGATCGTTATTTAGTCGCTGAAATTTTATTTCTAACGTGACACGCGGGACACGATCACACGCGGAACTCGAGAAGCCATCGATCTGCACGCTGACGCTCGAAAGTATCACCGTGATCGCGAAAGGTCAGCCGCGCTATGAAAATTCGCTGAAAATCAGTCGGGTTTCCCAGAAGTTCCATAGTACAAATTGCTGGGAATTAAATACCATTTGTTTTTAACCCCGCTAATATAAACTATCTACCTAGTCCCTGTAATTGTATTAGCCCCTACGGTTCTATGGAATATACTGGGTGTCCCACGTAACAATTTTCACGATTGTTTAAGTACTTGAGATAATCTCACAATAAATATTTTCAACAAAAGTTGATCGGTTTTCGATTGGCTATATATTGCAATAAAAAAGTTCGAAAAACATTTTTTTTTTATAGTATTGTCAAGGTCATCTTCATTTTTTTAACTGGCACTTTGTATTTTTATTGCCATGTATAGCCAATCGAAAACTGATCAGCTTTTGTTTAAAATATTTTTTGTCAGGTTATCGCAAGTACATACATAAAAAATCATGAAGACTGTTACGTGGGACAGCCTGTATAAGAAAAAATAAATAGAAAATTAATCTCACTATAATCGCACACTTGCGTGCCAAAAAAGTATTATATAAAATTAGTACAAAAAGGCAATGTCACATGAACAGTACAAACTGAAATACCTTTAAATTAATAAAATCCTCTGCTAACCTATTTCCTAACCTAACTTATTGTTAAAACTATCAATATAATATAATTAGAATAAAAAAATCGTGAAGCTTCTAGAACGAAGGATTAAATCACAGTAAAACAGTATACGCTAAAGAATCCATTGAATAAAACGACGACGCTATATTAAATTAGTTTATATGTGTCTCAAGCACCGGACAAGTAAACGGACTATAAAAGAGTCTCTTCAGAAAGCTAAATAGCGTACGCTGACCGTATCAAGTTCGCGCGTCCCACACTCATTTAATAATCCACAAGTATGCAAAACCACGACGTTGCAGAATAATTAAACGGCATCTATGCATAACCACGGACCATATTTCACCGGTGCGGTGCGCTATTCGGAGGTTAGTTCGGTTGAACCGGACATCTATCAAACATTATTCGTTTATGGAAAGGTTGGTGGGTGTACTTTTGAGCGACAGTGTTGGCTATTTATCGAGCTTGTCGCCTTAATAATTTTCCGCGGGATCTCCCGTCCGAGACTCGAATTACAAGAAGAACCAGAGATCGAAATAAACAGTAAAAGCGGTAATAAACTGTCAAGAACCTATCTGCCATCCGTCCGCATTTCGCACATAAATGTGAGAAAGCTTTTCGAAAGAAGTTTCACGCGATTTTTGTTTCACGAGTCGAGCCCACGAAAAAGTTCTGTAACTCTTTCGATCCCTGTTATAAACACAACAATCATCCGCGATATTCCTTGTACCCTCCGGCCCAGGAGGAGCCCATGAAATCCGACAGAATGTTTTCGGTGGTGTGCGGGGGCGAATGGTTGGAGGGTGCAGTCGGGAAATCAATAACCACTGTTAAAACTGAACGAGCCCGAGCGGTTTCGACTGTGTACGGAAATGGCGTTTTCTTTCTTTTTTTTTTTTTGGAAATGAAATCCGGGCGATCCGATCACGTCGCACAGTGGGCCACTTCCGTAAAACAGTCGGAATTAATCCGAAAATTTTCGTGTCATGAAACCGGTTACGGTTAAGTCCATTCGGGATATATCAAATTGGACATGCGTCGAATGTCCAGTAGGAGAAAGAAAGAAAGAAAATTGAAAACCGGAGTAAAACATATGATTTCTACAACACAATTCGTGCTTGTTAATTTTAATGCTTCGTAACTGACGAAAATAACTTTTATCTCGCATAAAAATTCGCAGTCTAATAAAATTTTATAAATAATCAATTAGAATAGAATTTAATTAATTTCCCTTTTCAATTTCAGCCCATTGTGCGTCGTGAATTTCGGCGAGACCAACGGTGTGCGAATCGACACGGTGTTCCCGAGGATCGCAAGGATCGAGAATCGCGAATCCGAGCGAGAGATCGCACCAGACAGAAAGATAAAGCGAAGAATTCAATTAACCTGAGGCTTCGGCGGCTGTGGTTGCACGGGATGGGTCGCTGGCTCTTCTTTCTTCCTCTTCCCAGCCCTTTCGTACTCCTGCAGCTTCCTCATGACTCTAGGCGAGTCGGTCAGCCGGAAGATGCCGGACAAAGGGCCTCGGGCCGCGTCCTCCGTGTCCAAAACCCTTTCCCGCAGCCCCGAGGAGTCCTGAGGCGTTGACGTGAACCTGACGGTCGACCTCGTGTCACCGTCGGAATCGTCGCCGTCACGGTGCCGCATGAAACGGCTCCGGTACCTCGACTTGTTCCTCGGGACCTCGTACTCGGGCGCGTCGTAACTGTGGAGGTGATAACTTTATCTCAGGTGAGTTTTCACTGCGGTTTACGGAGCCTGGGATGAAGGATGGATTGATGAAGATGACTGCTAAAATACCTCTACCGATTCATGGAGTTAGTGATTCTTAACCTCTTAACTGCGGAATTTAGCTTCAACAATCCCCTAAAGAGCGCGGAATTAAAGTCGAGCAATGACGAGCATACACGTAAAGTCGAACGTATGGCAAATATTACAAAAATTTTGCGAAACACGAGGAAGGATTATATTTTTATTTGACAACAAAATTAACAATGCATTCCTGAAAATAGAGATTCGGATTCACGTGTATACACGTCGAACGCAGTTAACTGGTTAAGATGTCAGTGGCGCGCGTATGGCTGGCGAGCTAGTAGCGAAGCGTTACCGTATTCATCGGGCTTGACGATCAGATAATCGTTTCATTAGATTTAATCTTCAGAGGAACAATACAAGTAAAAGATTGTGCTGCCCGTCTTCCTCTCGATGGCTGCCACAAAAGCGAGCAGAATAAACCAAAAAAAAAAATCATCGGCTGGCCAATTAAAGAAAGAAAAAGATTTCACCTGGAACAAAGCGAGTTTCAGAACGTCTCTTATCCGTTTCATGAAAAACGGTGGTTTTCCTCGGAGCGTCTCTCTGAAGATTAATCGCGGTGATAGTTAGAACAAAGGATCAAAAGAAAGTGAACGCGGCGGGGATCGGGAATCTCTAGATTTACCGGGGCAATTTCGAAATTGGAGTACATTGTCGTCGAAGACACCGGAGGCAAGTGGCCCGTCTCCGTGACGCGGGGAGGAGAAAGAGGATGTAGATCCTGTAATACCGTTTCCCCCGCTGTCGCTAACAATCCCGCTCGAGTCGCATCGGCTCGAGGAAACCGGACTACAAAGCGGCTCGGGTCTTGGTCTCGCGTTAATCTCGAACGACGGAATGCGTCGCTGAACGAGTCGCGATTTTTCTAATTACGATTTCCCATCGTCGGAGATGAAACAACATTTTTTTCCCGCGGACCGACACCGTGACATCGGATATTCATCCTGTAGATTGGACGGTGCTAGATTAACTATCAAAGGGACTTTCCCCTGTTAGGATTAATCCCTTTGTGAACAGGCCTCTTTGATTTTGCGATTTCTTAATTACACTTCCCCGTCGTTAAATCGAATGAGAATCGTTCGTGACGCTGCTGCGACGTTTACAGTGAAAGATAAGCCTGCAGTTAGGGCAATAAGTTCACCGTTGATGGGACAACGAATTTCTCTGTTGCGAATTAAAATCCCTTCGCAACGAACGGTTCGGTCTCTGTGATTTTACGATTTTTTAATTGCACTTTTATTGCACGTACAGCGAGGTATAGACTGCAGGATAACCCTACGGTTAGGCTAATAATCCTAAGTTGATTGGCGAAGGCACAACGATTTTCTCTGCTGCGACGAGCAGTCCCTTCGCGCGTCAGTGCTCGTCGGTCTCTGTGATTTTACGATTTTCTAACTACACTTTCCCGTCCCGGTAAATTGTACGATATTTTTCCGCGGAGTCGCAGCTAGGTTACTGGAAGATAACCCTACAGTTCGAATGATAATTCCACGTTTGACTGTCGGAGGGATAACGATTTTCTCTGTTGCGATTAATCCCTTTGCCGAGAGCGTTCCGTTCCCCGTGATTTTACGGGAACTGGGTTATCTGCTTTTCAAGGTAATGCGCAGCAATAGTCCCGTCGGATTTAGCCGAGTGTTGCTTAATTATCGCTTCGCAGACACCGGCGTAGATTTGTGTAATGATGGAAAATCGGGGTAGGTGTGCGTTCACGGTAATTGATCCGGTTTGACGCTGCTTTCCTCTCGGGATTTTCTGCTTATGATTTTATCCTGGGCCCGAAGGGAAAATTAGACTTGGCAAAGCAATCTTGCTTAAAATATCTGAAACGAGTAATCTTTAACACTGAACCTACCACTGCCGGTCAAATAACCGGTTTTAGATTTTTTTATTTCACAATTATTGAAATCGCAAGGGTGTTTTAGTGGGAATCGATCGAATACATTTTTTGATTCCAGTATACAATCAGTAAGAATTAATTCTATAGAAAATTTTAAATACTTGTTATATATTATAATAAAAATCCCACGAAATATAAATAAATTTAATCTTGTTATTTTTATAATACGATACACGTATACACGTGTAGTGTTAAGTTAATTTAGCAGACTCCAGTCGCACTACCGAATTTCTTCATTTTTATATGAAATTATATTTTTAAACGCCTCTTGTTTCTCAATTGTTTTGTGGTAGATTTATATTAATTGAAGCTCGAGAGGCGAGTGGACGCGGAGAAGGGTTGATGCAATCACCCGTGAACTCCTCCAGTCCACTCGAGAGAGTCTTACAATTTTCATTGGCGTTGTTGTCGAATCGGAACACGTTTCGTCGAGGCGTTTCACGAAATCTGGAGCGGCGAGGGCCGCGCGAACAGCCAATAAAAGAATTTTCAATTATCCGTTGTCAGACACAAGACGGAATACCGAAGTTCCGACCGAATATCTTGGCCGTCTAAAATTTTTAATTTCCCCCGACGAGCGTTCCTCCTTGGTAAACTGAAGAGGAAGTTTATCACGAACATTTTCCATTTTATTTCGCTTGGCCGATCTCTTTAGCGTTCGGTTACATTTTTGGCTCGTTCCAAATTTTTTTCCACCTTCGGTCTCCCTTATCTGATTTTCTAGCTCGGAAGAAATTTTTCATTTTCTCCAGTCTCGTCGCCCTTTAAACATTTACCATTTCCTCTCGCATGTCGAGCGTAGAGGGTAGTTACCGTACAATTTGATCGTATCTTGGTCCGATTCGAAATTGACCACCCTCAAAGGCATCACCCTCTGTAACCTCGTGTTCAACTGATTTTCAGTCCGGTTGGAAATTTTTAATTTCCCTCGATCAGCGTTCCTCCTATGTAAACTGAGGGGAAAGTTTATCACGAACATTTTCCATTTTATTTCGCTTGGCAGATCTCTTTAGCGTTCGATTACATTTTTGGCCCGTTCCAAATATTTTCCACCTTCGGTCTCCATCAAACGCAGTGTCCTCTATAATCCTCATCTGATTTTCTAGCTCGGAAGAAATTTTTCATTTTCCCCAGTCTCGTTGCCCTTTAAACATTTACCATTTCATCGAGGGTAGTTTATCGTACAATTTGATCGTATCTTGGTCCGATTCGAAATTGACCACCCTCAAAGGCATCACCCTCTGTAACCTCGTGTTCAACCGATTTTCAGTCCGGTTGGAAATTTTTAATTTTCCTCGATCAGCGTTCCTCCTATGCAAACTGAGGGGAAAGTTTATCACGAACATTTTCCATTTTATTTCGCTTGACTGATCTCTTTAGCGTTCGATTACATTTTTGGCCCGTACCAAATATTTTTCCACCTTCGGTCTCCATCAAACGCAGTGTCCTCTATAATCCTCATCTGATTTTCTAGCTCGGAAGAAATTTTTCATTTTCCCCAGTCTCGTCGCCCTTTAAACATTTACCATTTCCTCTCGCATGTCGAGCGTAGAGGGTAGTTACCGTACAATTTGATCGTATCTTGGTCCGATTCGAAATTGTTTTCCACCCTCGACCACCCTCAAAGGCACCACTCTCTGCAATCTCATGTTCAACTGATTTTCTGTCCTAGCTTGAAATTTTTAATTTTCCTCGGCGAACGCAGTTTCCTCTCCGGCAAACGCAGCGTTCTTTTTCCCCGGCTAGCACGGCATTTACCGTTTTCTTTGGCTCGGTAAATCAAAGGGTGGCTCGTCCTGTAATCCAGCGACAAATAAGTCACGACAGAGAGCGAGCGGAGGCGGTCGAAAAACTTTCGAAAGGCTCTCGCATGAATGCAGTTTCTTGCGTGCAGCTTGTCTCGGCCGAGTAATTAACCGTAATTATCAGGAAGACCAGCGAATTAGCCGTGGTCGAGTGGGGGGGGGGGGGGGGGTTAGGGGGGGGGGGGGGGGTGGCTGCGGTTTTCTTGTTGGTGTATTGAGGACACGGCAGTTTGTGCCCGCGTTAATTACTGTTTATCACGTGAGAGGGGGGCGGGGGTGGGGGTGGGGGTATTATATCAGAAGCTTTTCATTTACATTTTGACGAGGTGGCTTAATAAAACCGGTCGCGGCGGATCACACGGGAACGGGCCAGTAATTAAACTCGAGCGCGCCTATTTCGGCCTCGAGGAAGTTCTGCCTCTCCTCTCCTCTCCGCTTCGGTCCGCTCTCCGGAACGGCCCTGGGAAAAAGATACCGCCGAAGGAGAGAGAGAGAGAGAGAGAAAGAGCCGCGCCGTGTATTTATAACATTCGCTAGAATAGATATGTGGGACATCCTGAAAAATGTATGCCCGCCACGGATCCCGTTTGGCTATAGTCCAAAGTAATAGGCGTCCATGGTCAGACTAGTTTTTACCGGTCGCCTAAGCTGAATTCCTTCCTCCTCGGAACACCCGCTGACCAGCCTCTCCTCGAACCTCTTCTTCTTTTTCCAGAAATTTGTCGACGCACCGATCGTTGGCGACCGCGGTTGTCTCGTGTACGCTCTCCGCGATATTTATACTCTCCTCTACGAGTTTTCTGCAATTCCTCTACGATTTTTAATTCTCACCCCTGTAATTCTTTCACGCGAACAGCACTGTACACTTGGATTTTCCCATCGCCTTCGACTTTTTTTTTATAACCCCCACGACGTTCGTATCTCCAACGACTTTTATATCTTCGATGATTCATATTACCGTTCCTCCAGATCCTCTGGTATCCCCTACGATTTTTATATCTTTCGTGCTCCCCACATTTTCTAAAATTCTCCGCGAGGGGAAAACTCGAACAATCTCGTAAACTACTTCCACTCCGATTTTCATATCCTCCTCGATATCCGAAATCATGAGGAGGAAACGCGACTCAATGTACATCCGATGCCACACTATTTTTGCCACAGGTTCTCACGGCCGCCCCTCCCCCTCACGAAAACTGCCATAATCGTGGCGATACATTTCCCCGGTAATCTTCCGGAATATTCGCATAATTCTCTGCCTTCCTCCCAACTCCTCCCCCCGCTAAACCCGTGGAAGAAGTTTAACGAGACTACTTTCCTCGGAAGAACGCGTTGTTCCCGGTTTGCCTGGCGTTTATTTAGCAGCGGCTGTTATGCAAAGCAGCTGCAGGTGGACGCGCGTCTAGAAAGGATACTGCCGTAGCAAGTTTTTCAGAAAAAAGAGGAGAAGAGAGGGAGAGAGAGAGAGAAGGAAGAAACAGTTGGGTTTTCGGACTGTCGGATAAAAATGTGATAAACTAGATATAATTACTCGTATTCGGGCACGTATCGATTTCTCGCGAGTCGTTCCTCTTCTTGTTGCCTGTACTGCGAGGCCAAGCGATGGTCGCTCTTGCTCCTCATGAGTCCCGGCGATCCTCCAGGAGGCACCAGGCTGCTCGAGCTACCCAGCAATCCGCCGCTTCCGGTCTCTGGCTTAATATTCAGCTCGCCGTAACCCGCCACGTGGAGGACCAGCTGGTTCGGATCGTGCGCCATCACGAAACGCACCCGACGACTGTAATCCCCGGCCTCGTACTCGAAGTTCCTGCAATCACGCCGAAAATTAACCCTAAACTCCCGTTTTACGCGCTCGACGATGCTTGCGAAACGTTCGTCCCCTATTTTATTTATTTAACAATGCCGTAAACCGTGTTCGGCTTATATAGCGCACGTTAGTACAACGCTTTGTAGTTAACAACGAAGTGTACATCATTATACAGGGTGTCTCAAAACGACCTGACATTTTGCGCGCCATTTTTTTTGTGGCGAACATAGACAACCGGCATCGGGGAGTATTGCGATTTAGAATTACAAAATCGAGCAACATAGAGAAATTTTCAAAATGTGGTATTTTTTTTATTGCAAATGAAGTTTCACGGTCGTGTTTTATCGCGCGATGTGAATTGGCCACGAAGATCGTGCGATTTGACGCCATTAGACTTTTTCCTTTGGGATTTTCTGAAAGGAAAAGTGCATGCCAACGATCGACAGACCATTCCGGAGCTCGGGGAAGCAATTAGACGCACAATTACTGAAATTAGTCCCGAATTATGCCAACATGTTATTGAAAATTTCGTCAAAAGTGTGACCCGCTGCAAACAGGGAAGACGCGGACATTCCATGCATAATCGCCATGTTTGTACTTTATATTAAAATAAAAACATCCGAATTTCTTAAATAAATAATACGTTTTATCAATCGATTAAAATCTCAGGTCATTTTGAGACACCCTTTACTAAGCTAAATCATCGTGAACGGTAGACGCGAAATACTAATCACAAATTTTTTTAAAAAATTAAAAATAAAAATGAACGCCGACCAATGTCTCGGTAGATAGTCTCAGTAGTACGAACTGTACGATGTCGGACAGTCGCATCCACGAATCTCTTCGATCTAAATCTCCGGTCTAACCGATCCTTCAGGACAAACATAAAAGAAAAAGGTAAGGAGTAACAAAAGACTCCGGGACATTTGACTTCTCCCGAACAAGAAAGGGTTACTCCAAGCATCCCCTAGAGATCCGGAGACACCGTTTCTTGCGGAGGGTCGAGGAAGGTCATTCTTATTTCTGTCTGTCCCCGGATCGTCCCGGCGTTTGTTAGTTCAGCACCCTAATAAAAGGCACAAGTATAATTTTTCGAAGTTGCTCTCGCACGGCGAGCCGGTTCCTTGGCCAACGTTTTCCTCGAGGAGAGCGATAACCGTCGGCGGAACGGCCGTAGACAGGGGAGCGTTTAAAAGCGAAAGGGTCGGTTAGTATGCCGCGTGGTGTCGGCCGCGGAGCAAGCGGAATTTTCGACAAGGCTTCGGGATGAAAGGCTCTCGGCTCGCATTATGCGAGCGCGGAGGATTGAGTGCAAAAGTTGACTCATCCCCAGGTCCTTTCTAGCCGGTCGTGCCACCGGCCGTTCGAGTCCGACCCGGGATGGGCGCGGGGGTGGAGCACACCTCGGGGAAGGCGGAAAGTTTCGCGGAATATCGGAGAAGCAATTTGGAAAAGTGCGGCCCGCCACGTACCGACTACGATTGTTATAAAATTAGTGGGAAACTTTCATTATTTTCCGACCGCTCCGGTCCACGAGCGCCCGCGCGCTCGCGGCACGCTCCCCTTTGAGAATACGCCCGGCTTTTAGCTTCCCGATGGAACTAGAGATTTATGGCGTTCGCCGTGCCGGGGATGGCCCGTGTAAGTGTCGCCATATATCCTACAATCGTACTACGTATTAGCCGCGGGGACGTATTGCTTTTATCGCGATCGCGGGCTCCTTGGAACTCGCTACGCGATTATTTTCGCCCCGGAATATCATATTATTCTGCCCTTTCCGCCTTCGGCTGAAAATCCACGTAGGCGATACTGGATGCTCGAAAAAAGTTGAAATTGATATCTCTGGTAGATTCTGAGAAAAGTAAATTATGACGTTGGCTTATTTCCCGTGTACGATACTGGGCAAATGAAAGAAGCACCCGGTATAATTATAAGATATTATAAGAAACAATATCTTTATGTTGAAATTGTATTGTACGATGATTGACAATTGGATTAAACAGCCGAACCTACTGTGTTCTTATTTGATTTTTACGATTTTCTATCAAATATGACCAGGTGCTTCTTTCTTTTACACTGACTCCCATTAATATTCGAATGCTCTTTAAAAAACGACACCTTTTTTGATATTCGACAACACGGTTTGAACATTTTTGGGGAAGTTATAGCAATTAGTTCACTGCATGATGTGAAAAGAAATTTTTTCAAAAATTGTAATTTTTCATAGTTGTAGAGAAAATACTAAATGTTGTATTTTACAACATTTTTATGTGGGTCTATGTATATTGAAAATTGTTAAAATACGTTTTGTAGATCTGTGTCAATTATACGCATTGTGAAAGTTTCATCGAAATTGGTTGATGCAGGAAAAGACGACGAACATTGAAAGATGTAAGAACCGTTTTTAAACATTTCTAGCTCATTGAAACGTTGATCGAATTTGATGAAATTCAGATCTACGAAACGTGTTTGCTAAATTTTCAGTATAAACCTACATGAAAAACTTGCAAAATTCAACTTGTAGTATTTTCCCTGCAATTCCGACCAATCTCGATTTTTCCAAAAATTTACGTTGCGTAAAAAATCAATTATTCTAACTTCTCAAAAAAAAATCCAAGTCGTACAGTCCAATATTAAAAATCCTCTCAATATTAGTGGGGGTCCCTGTAAATATAATGACATCTCCAAAATTCAATATCGTCGATGAGCCAACATTTTCAATAAAAAAAAGGATCCAAACGAGCCGATAACACGATTACACCCGGAACGGAGTTTCCCAGTAATTAAAAGAAACTCGAGCTCCTGGAAAAATGGGATCTAAATCCCGCAGAACGGTCCCGAAGGAGCGTCACGCGCGCGCGCGTGTTTCGAGAGATAACAGGTATCGGCACGGAATTTGTTTTCTTATTGGAGGCCGCGTTAGCCCTCGGGCCAACAAGGTTCGAAAATAAAAGGTTAGGTTCCGTCGTGTCTCTCTCTCGCGGAACGTGCTCCCAGCTGGGTAATTCCCGTGGACCTATTACTTATGTCGTAATCCGATGGGGAGGTTGGGGAGGGGGTGGGGTGTGGGGTTGGGACTGAAAAATAAGAGACGCGACGCGGATTATGGTTGGACGGAGGGGGTCGACGAACCTGATGAATTCCACGGTGCGCAGGAATAGCTCCTTTGTGTCGAGAAGTTCGGAATCGTCCCACGGCACGTTCTCGTTGATGTGAGCCTCCGCCAGGTCGCAGTTGCTCTGGATGTTCGCGATCTCCAATTCGAGATTCTCTTTGAGCTGAATCAGGCCTCTGAGCTCGGTGCTCAGGTATCGATCGACCTCGTTACGCAGATGTTCGGTACGGTCTTTCAAAGCCTTGCTCAGTCTCCGATAAATCTCGTCGACCTCTTCCGTGACCGAGGCGCAGTTTGTTTGCAGACCTAGCGTGTTCTTCTCCACGAGCGCCAACGCGTCCTGCAGCCTGTGCAACCCTCTGCGTATCTGCAAACAGGATTAACCGACCATCCGTCAGTATCTTGCGTGGAAACGTGCCCCGACAATTACCCCCGGCACCCTGCTAATTGCTCCGCACGAACTACTCGCGTCGTAAACCGGTCTACAGGACGATAGAAAGGATCAGCAGGACCTGAGTCACTGACAAGCTGATTTCGGACAGGAACGATCGTTTCCAGAATTTGCGATTCGTTCAGACGTTGCAGTAATTACCCCGGGACACTGTTTATTGCTCTCGTTGACCCGCTTGCATTGTAAGTAGGCGCAGGATGTTAAAACTAGGTTTACGGAGCACTAAAAGTGAGTATTTAATATTACTTTATAGAAATATCAACAATGTGTTCTTTTAAATTTTTAGTCATATTTTTAATAATATATACCTCAAGAAATAAATTCGTTTTAATGGGTTGAAATAATCTAGAAATCGGTTTATCTTTAAACAAGTATTTATTAAACGGCTCGGAAGCGAACGTCTTTCCTTGAGGAGGATTTGAAGTCGACTAACTGAAAAACTGACCTGAGACTAGACCCTTAGAAAAGGAAATGGGGTCCTTGTTTATACATATCTACAAGCCGCTTTCTAATTTTTGCTATTTTACTGCGTCAAGGGTTTTTCCAAGTAGGACAAGGAAACTATAGAAAAAAAGGTCAGAGGCAATTTTGAAATAACGATATATTTCAACAAATAATTTCAATATTCGTAAATTAAAAATATTAGAACCCGTCACTATGTTGGGTCCCGTGAACCTAGCGTTAAAGAGGACTCAAATCATAGACAAGCTGATTTTTATGATCATTTGTGTTAAATTCGTCGTGTCAGGTACTGTAACATGCAATATGATTCGTGTGGAAGCCAAAGAAATTTTATATGGATGGACCATACTCAGAGAATGTCCTGTAGGGGATTATTAAAGTAGTATAATCCTGCATGTGGTCAGAAATTCCAAAAATAATTATACTGCCAATTAGAATGTTCAAAAAGACACTGAAAACACATCTGACTTTGTAAACTCTTCCAGAAATGCATTTATCATCTCGAAATAACTATTCAAATATTTTTGTAATCTTGCTGAAACAAGTCTGATCGAATAAAAATTTCTAAATTAATTACACGCGATCAGGGGCTACACAATTTACTCAAATGGAACGGAAATGTATGTTCTCGTTTTTGTGAACCGTTCCAGAAGCACGATTCGTAATTTCTGGACGCTGATTCGACTGTTTTCGTGGTTTCAGGGCCGGGCAACTGGTACCCGCGAAGGACCCCGGAAGATGATTTTTCACCAGGTGTATTTCCGTCGGGTGTTTCGCATGGAAATAGAATTCACACGGAGGGGGCGTTTGTTTTGCACGCATTAGGGGGCGAACAAATATACGGCCGGTTTATTTTCGGCCGGGGCAGTGCATAGCGCGTAGTTGCAGGACGGTTCTGTTTGACCTGAATTCGCGGTCGAATCGAATCGAATCGAATCGACTCGACTCGAATCGAATGGTGTCTGATACGAAGGACGATCCGAATATATCGTCGCGGCCGCCGTCTACAGGATTAAACTTTTGAGCGGCGCGAGGCATTTCATTAAGTCCGCCATTGTGCCGGAACAAAGACGCGACCCGCGCCGGAAAGTGCAGTCCGGAATCTGTTTCGCGATTGTTTGCAACGATGTCGACGCTTCCTGCTCGCCTAACCTAAACCCCCTTAGACACCTCCGGGATCCACGAAAATGTAGACAAATATCATATTCTTCTCGATTCCCACCCATCTCGCCGTTTCAAATATTAAATCGACCATGTTGCGCCGTATTTTTCTCACGTAAATAAATCATGGCGTGAGTATGCAACGGAACGTTCTCATCGAGCGATGAGAACAGCGGAATAACAGCAGTCTTGTTCCCAGACAATTCCCTCCGGACTTCGCCGATGCATTCCTGCAGCTGCATAATCAGTACAGAGAGACCCATAATTCACCACCGTTGGAAATTATCGATGAGGTACGGCCGCGAGTTCTTATTTTTCCAGGAAATATTCCATTTGTCCCGCGCACTGTACCCCAGCCCCCCATCTCCCCGTGTCGCCCACTTGAAAAATGAAACTGCCGTGTATCCCTCGGCTGAATACTCCGGCGTGGGCATGTGTCTTTTTTATTAATCCGTTCGACCGGGATTTATTTAGACGATCGTAAATCCAACGCGGGTCTTGTTGCTCCAAAGATTTATCAGAGTCCGAGCCGAAGCTCTGTGCTCGATTCATTCTTGAATTCATAAAGAAAGATCGATACGCAGAATTATTCTTTCACAGTGTTCGATCAAAATCCGAGCTTGTCGATAATAATAATGAATAATAAACGGGATTTCACCGTATCGGTGTGATCGTCCAGAATTGCCCTATTTTGGAATTTCCGGTAAATCTGATCGAAATTAGGGCCGCGCACAGGGATACGTCCGAGCGATCAATGCCACTGATCAGTCCACCGAATTTCCAGTTGAGCGAGTCGGCGCAAGAATGGGCGGACTATTTGGCTGTGCAGGGCGTCCCCGTGTACAAATCGGATCCGGAGTACGGGGAGAACATATTCGCGGGGTTCCTTCGGGGCGCGCCAGAAAATGTAAAGCCAGAGGATCCGCTGGAACTCTGGTTAGTCCCCGACAAACATTGAAAACCTATTACCCCGACGCGGCGCCATTGGTATTTTACGCGGGGCCGCGTTCGACGATCCGATTTGAAATTCAAATGGTTCCCGGGGCTACGTGCTTAATTGGTTCCCAGGTACCGGGAGGGTAGATACTTCAAGTACGGCGAGGAGACGGTGAAAAACATCGAAGACGTGCGACACTTCACGCAACTAGTATGGAAGGGAACAACCTCGATGGGAATCGGCATGGCGATCGGCGACGATGGCGAAACCTACATCGTCTGCTTCTATCAACCGCCTGGAAACGTCCCTGAAGAATACGCGGAAAACGTTCTGTCGCCCTTCGAGGTAAATTACGTATTTATAGTCCGTTTGCTTCCTTCAGCTTCTGCCGTACATACAGTGACTCATATTACTATTCGGACGCTCGTGAGAGAAACGATAACTTTTTGTATACTGGACCATACGATTTGAACTTTTTTTTCGAAAACGAAAAGAAATTTTTTTTCAAAAATTGCAATTGGTAGGATATGCAGAGAAAGTTGTTAGAAATGCGAGTCTGTTTACAAACGGCACAGATGGCCCCTCGACTTTTAACGAGTTTATTTCGCGAAGAGGCCTTTCCCTTTTCCGAGGTCGAATGACTTCGGGAAAGGGGGCCATAAAAACCAAGGGTCGAGGGGCCGTAAATTAAGAGGTCCACTTGGGCCAGCATGAACGCACTGCTCCGGGGGTCATATTACAATGAGTTTTTAGAAGTCCGCTAAGACGTCTTAAAGGAGTGACTTTTCTCCTCCACGGACCGGGAAGATTCCCCTCCCTCGAGTCGTCTAGCGAATAGGGATGATTTTTCCCCCAATTAGCGGATACGTCCGCCCAGTTGTTTTATACATAAATAGAACTGACCCCGGAGCAGAGGGCAGTTGTTGGCTAGCGTTAAGATTTTTATAGATTTTTGGGACTTGAGTACTCGAGAGTTCGCGGTAACGGTAAATACAGTACGCGACTATTTTGTTCTATTCGGAAGTCGTCGATGTGTATGTCGGTATCCGGGTGCGTGTGTCCAATAAAATATAGTTTTCCTGTATTTTTAACGAGTTTGTGAAGTGCCTTTATTCAACCATCACAGTCCTTCTATCAAATCCAACAAAAGTACTGAAAGTTGCATTTTACTACTTATTTATGTGGGTGTAAATTGCAATTGATAGGAATTGTAGAGAAAATACTGAAAGTTGCATTTTACTGCTTATTTATGTGGGTCTATATTGAAAATTTAAAAAAAATTTTTGTATTTTCTAAAGTTTTAATATAAGCCCAGATAAAAAACTTGCAAATACAACTTTTAGTATTTTAACAAAGCAATTGTTCTAACTTTAAAAAAAAAATCCAAGTCGTATGATCCAATATTACAAGAGTTATCGTTTTTTTAAGACTGTCCGAATATTACTGTATTGGACTGCAATCACATCCCCTGCACGTTTTCAGTGGAAAATATAAAGAATGAACTTTGATTGCGCATATCTGGAATTTTTTTGATTTCCGTGACGTTAGGTATGAAAGATTAAAAAATTTAATTGAATATATAAAAAGTTTCTATGAACAGAAATAATAAAAATTTTAATTTTTTGCGAAATATGTCACACAGACAGCAACACTAACAGAATTTAGTAAATTTCCCATTCGTCAACTTTTCCTGTATCATTTATAAATAGTGATATGTTTTTTAGTTTCAATAATTTCTATTACGGATATAATTTTTTTCTTTCTTACATTTGATGACCAACATTTGATAATAAGATTGCAGGGATGTTAAAATATTTTGTTGATTATAGTTAAACCCAACATCACTCTGTTACACCCCCATACGCAGAGTGAAAGTGACGACAATGCAGGTGTGGATCCCGAGGAACAGAACGATAATTTTTTTTTTTCTAGCGATCTAGTGTAAAGTTTTTCTCGCAAAATTTTCTACCGCACCAGTTTTTATATTTGATCTATGGTGGATGAGGTATCAACAATTTCTGACAGGATCCACACAGCGCCTCCAGCGAGCCAAAAAATAAAGGGGCGCGTAGTGTGTTTCAAGTATTAAATATTTCCACGCGGCTTTACGCGCGAGAGAATAATGAAAAGTCTGCGGGGTGAGAAATTGTTTCACGTGAAAAACAATCTGCAGACACGGTCCAATCCCGGACGGTTCAGGGGAAACAACCGATTCTCCCCGTTTCTCCGTAAATTCCATGATTCTGAGGGGTCGGTGGAAAAAAGGGGGCGGTGTGTGTAGGAGGTCGCGTGGGTGGACGGTTGCAGGCGCGAGGTATTCGAAAAGGATTCCCACGATCGCCACGGGGAATTCTCCTACCTGGGAATTGATGCGCGTAATTTCACGCCTGAGGATGTCCATGTGAGCGTCCTTGCACTCGGGGCAACACTTTTTCTCACAGTGGACACAGAGGGAGCAGTAGCTTTTCTCGGAGCAAACGCCGCAGCGTTCCATTGTCTGGCCGCTGGTCGGGTCCGGCAGCTCTCCGGTGATCTCGATGTGCAATTCCAGGAATCGCTGGAGGGTCACGTTGGTCGGAAACGCCTGTACACCCTGCGACAACACAATGTTCGTTAGATCGCGGAGAACTTGCAGGCGAGTCGTCCGACATAATCGCGGAGACTCCTTCTGTAGAAAGAAATTCCATATTCTGGAGTTGAAACTCCTACGATGCGAATTATCAAATCTTTACAGGATAGACTCGTTTTTCCAGGATTGCGAGGGTGCCGGATGCGCCTTCTCATTTCTCGAAGATACAAAAATGGGGGTTTTCGGTAGTTAAAGACACTAGATGAAAGGTCGATCTATCGCTATCGCCCGCAAACGTTCTATTTTTTCGTTTACCAGGCGTAGTTCGCATTATTCTGCAGTGTGATTTGCATTATTCGGAAGCCTACAACTGCGCGTGCAGCCATTTTCATAGCTACATACTGCCCAATAATGCAAACTACGCCTTTTAAACGAGAAAGTAGGACTTTTGAGAGCGATCGCGGCCTAGATTGATCTTTTATCCAGCGTTTTTCACTACTGAAATCGAGAAATGAGAGCGCTCATCCCGGAACCATATTATTCTGGAAACGAATCTACCGTCTTAACACTGAACCTGCCACTGGCAGCCATTATTGAATTTATGAAGTTGCTTACACGCAAATTGATTCGATAAATTGTTTTCAGATAAAAATTAATAAGCTGAATCGTTTCAATCGTTTTCAGTGCTCGGCTGGTCCAGTGTTGAAGGTCTACGTTAGTGCGACACCATTTTTGTTTTACACAAACATGAAAATTAATTTTCACTACAATCTGCCAAATAAACGAAATTTGATTAGTTCGGCTAAACTTCTCCGTCCAAAAAAAAGATAATAGCTGGCCCCCTATAAAATTATTCGAACCAGTCGATTTTACAAGAGTTTTCGAGACCTGGTTTCTCGAGGAGGAATTTTCCCAAGGCCTCTTTTATCCGGAATTGAATTTCATAGGGAATCTTCAGGTCGATGGTTTCTTCGTGGCTTTAATTAACGACGACGGACCGTTTGATGTTGCCGGCGTGGTGGGGCCAGGGAGGAGACGGAGGGTGGGGGGAAGTAAGACAAATGGCTCGTGAGAGGTGTCACGGTATGAAACGCGAAACTTCATCCACTTTCATGAGCGATCCCGGGGCCGCAGATTCGACACTGAATAAAGATGAGATGGCCGCGCGCATTATACCCGGGGTTCGGGTAACCGTGTTCCAGGGCCGTACGGTTCATTTGAAAAGCGCGCGTACGGATGCATTTGCATCGCGGACGGTTTCATATCGCCGCGCGATTTATCCCGAGAGCACTGTTTTCTCCCGTCGGTGGAAATTGATCTTCCGCATCAACGGGAGCCGCGGCAACGAACCTCTTCAACGATGCCGCGAGAAGAACCTTTTCGTTTCTGTTTCGAACGTTGACCAACTTTCTGCACTTTCGCCTCGTCGCAGCGAAATTCAAAGGGACATTTATATTTGCAATCGTAATTCTATTTTCTTCGCGGGTGGGTACGTTATAAATTAGATAAAACAGCATTTAGTTAACCCCTTGACATATAATGACGTCTGGGAGATGTCAAAATGTTTTGAAATATTTCATACTTTGCAATTTTTTATTTGAGTTATCGATCGTAGTTGAATAACATAAATTGAATGATATCGGCGCTGGGTTCGGTCAAAAGTTACACTGAGAAAAAATTATTATTACGTTTCGATCTACATTGAGATCATTCTCAGAATCGTGTGGTTGCGTCTGTGGAAAACCGGTTTGACAATAATCATACTTTGCGGAACTACTAATTTATCACATTATAATGTTACTTAATTATTGTCTATTAACATTATATGTCAACCCGATTAAATGTTATACAGCAATGCAAATTTCAAGGTAAAACGTTCTGTTTCTGAGCTTACGTATAACTGTTCAGTCGAGCCAAATTAATTTTATATTAATTTTAAAATTATGTATTTTATCTGTATGTCAAGAGGTTAAATCGCTGGTAATTTTTCAAAAATGTTTCATTTGACCCCGGGTTGCTATCTTTCGGGATTTAAAGGGGTTGGTTAGACGAGGTGATTTTCAATGGCGAGAAGTTGTGGCTTAGCGACTCCGGTTGACAGTTTCTGTTTGACACTCACTTGGTAAGGTATACGATGTTCCGCCCTGCATTCCGGACACTTGACCTGTCGTCTCACGTAGTCAACGAGGCCATCCATGCAGGGTTCCATGCAAAAGCTGTGCTGGCATGGCAAAAGCTTCGGGTTCCTGTACCGGTCCAGGCATATCGCGCACGTTAGCAGTTGCTCGAACTGCTCCATGCCTGAAACACGCAACGAACACTTGTTACGTTCGCTTCTTGATCTCCGCTCGGATCTATTTCGATTGTACAGAGCGATTCTCAAGCTGCTACTCCCTTAATCCAATTAGTTCGATCCTCCTCCGTTAAAAAAGAAACGAAGAATTTTGATGAGAAAATAAAATATCTTATTTCAATCGCTACAGAGCGACTCAAAAGTGCTCGGTTGGACCAGTTCCAAAAATCAAGATGGCAGAGGCTTCGTCTATATTTACCGGAACGCTTGCTGTCGATAAATAAATATTGACCGGCACTTTTGGATCACTCTGTAGAGACTGACATCACGCGGACGATACAGAGCACACCGAACGTACGTAATTGAAACGAAAAGGACGCTGTGTCTTCTAAGATACATAAAGAGAGCGAGCCGACAGCACCGGTAGAATCGGACGTCTGTTGAAGATTACTATTTCGGATCACCGTTCACTTTGCCGTTCACTGACGTACTGTCTAAAAATTCCTGCGTTCCTGTTTATATCCGTTCGTCAACACTTTATGATGTATAGACGATTCTGGATCAGCTTGTCGTCTCCCTCTATTCTTACCGCTACGTTCGCGGAGGAGCATTAAACGTGACGTATTTCACCTAGTATCTATTCAAGTTTTCGCCATTTTTTAAAAAATCATTTTTCTTAATTTTATCCACGCGTATTTCTTCATTTTTCTACCTAAGGAAATATATTGAACCTCGTCATCATATATTGATCCTCATCTTTAGAATCTCAATAATCATAGGTTCAAAATATTACACGTAAATTATTTTAATTGTTTTAAACATTCCACCATTTTAGGTAAACCTAGCTTCGCCATGTGTAAACCTGGAATCGTGGTCGATCGTCGTCGATCGTCGATGATCGTCGATGATCGTCGAAGGCAACATTATTGACAGAAGCGTCTGGTAATTTTCGCGAATGTCTGACGTTACCGAATAATATTTCGCAACGTGTGCCTTAAGCCTCGACCACGGTAGACTTATTTATTCCATCCGACGAACCGATCTGCGTCACAGGGATCAAACTCGATCCTACGTATTCTCGATCCTTACGTCACGCGATGAAATACGAAGTCGCAGATAATAAATAGTTCGAACGACTAATCCGCGGACTGTTGCAATTCGAGGACGCCATTGTGCCAAGTCGTTATTCATCGGTTTTACCACGCATTGTGCATTCTGTGAAATCCGAGAGCCCCTCTCCTTATAATCGCCTATTCATCCCCACCTGATTATTAGACAACGGATCTCTGTATGCAAAATAAGAATTTTCCATCTGAATTGCAACAAACCGGACCGACGTTGAAAATTTTCTCTCTTAATATGTTCGATAGGTTGAAAATAATATAAAAGTATTATTAAATTCGTCTAATGTTTTCAATGTTTCAAATTACACCCACTCATTGTTTTCATTTAATTTCTTTTGTATTGTTTAACTTGTTTTAAAAGATTTAAAAACGGCGTTTCATAGAAATCTGCAGTCACTTATCTTCAATAATCACTAGACTGCGGATCTTTATGCAAAATGAAAACTATCTACTTGAATCGCAACAAACCGGACTGAAATAAAAATTTTCTTTCTTTCTTAATATGTTTAACAGATTGAAAATAATGCAACAGTATTTTAAATGACATCTAATTTTTGTCATAAATACATAAAATCCGCTGTATAATAATCACCAACAAAAATCTAACACAAGTACAAGCATAATTCCTGCCAGTACAGATCGAATCGCCGGATAAAGTGCACGAAAAATGATCGGAGTAAACGACGCGATATAAAACGATGCCGGGAAACAAAATCGACGAGTTAACTCGTTTTCAGCGAATGTGTTTTGCGACCTCATCGACTTAAAATCGTTTCCATTTTTCTCGGAGACAATGTGGCTCGCGGCTGCCAAGACAATGTCAAGATCTCGTCGGTGTCGTTGCTCTTCTATTTCGAGAGACGGTGTATCATTCGCGAGGAAGCCGAGGGGATGGGCGAACCCGAGGGGAGGGTGTCTCTCTGTACTTCGCGCGTTGCAAATTACCCCGAACGTCGACTTCGTCTTGCAATTAGAGCCGAAGCTTGGCAGACGTGTTGTGCAGTCTCGTGCATCGTTCACCGAAGCGTTTCGAAATTCCCCGGGCAATTTCCACCGGGGGATCATTCATTACCATCATCGGATCATCGGTGAATTTCACTGACGGATCCATTGTTCGAGTGGTGAAGCCTCGTGGAAAATATTCGGGCAAAAACATGGATGTTATTCGAAATTTGGAGCTTTCAATTGTGCAAAATATCCTGGCAAATATTGTAAAGATTGTAAAAAGATAATCGACGAATTTTGCTATTGAATATATTATTCAAATGTTGAATCCTCCTGCAAAATATTCGGGCAAAAACACGAATATTATTCGAAAGTTGGAGCTTTCAATTGTGCAAAATATCCTGGCAAATATTATAAAGATTGTAAAAAGATAATCGACGAATTTTGCTATTGAATCTATTATTCAAATGTTGAATCCTCCTGCAAAATATTCGGGTAAAAACACGAATATTATTCGAAAGTTGGAGCTTTCAATTGTGTGAAATTGACAAACCTCGCTGTTCAGTCTATTACTCGAAAGTCGAAGCCACGTGCAAAATATTCTGGCAAATCTCGCAAAGATTGTACAACGAGACTGCAAAAGTGTGTTCGGAATGTTTCGATGGCGACTATTAATATTGCTGTCTCCCCTAAGCCTCAAGGATCGAAAACAGCATCCTGATCTAAGAATATTCCGCGAGCGGTGCGTGGAATCTAGACGATTTATCGCGTTCAATGGATGGATTCTTTCCGCGTTCAACAGTTTTACATGTCGTCGGGGAACCTGTAAATCGGTATGGTTACGTGGGTCGGTTTCGCTAGAGGATCGTAAAATAACCGCATCGCCGCGATTCGCGATAAGCTGCTGGCTTAATCGACCTCGAACGACGGTGCACATTTTTTGACGTGGAAACGGATGATGTTGCGTCTGTGCGAAGATTCAACCTTGGCAAAAATAATACCGACGGACGGGGAAACAATAAAAATTCGCTGGACGGTTCGGCGAAACGAGAAGAAGACATTTTTTACATTAATTTTGGGTTAAAAAAAGTGTCGAACACCATTCTCATTCAGACTGCGAATATTTACGTAGAGTAAAAATTTTATCAAATGCACAAATTCTTGTCGTAAATGCGTAAAATCGTTGCCGATGAGAATGCCTTAGCTCGTCGAGTTCTAAAAATGATTTTTGAGGACAGGTTTGCACGGATTCGCTAATAAAAGTAGCGAAGAGAAGTCGGGGCGCAAGGTTCCGCCGATAAACCGAAATATTTACGCAGTCGTTCGCGCCTCCGTGCCGTGGAAAATCATTGATAACTCGCGGCGAGGGAATCAACGCGGAACGGCTCGGATGTTTCTGGTTTAAATATAAAACCGGGGATTCGAGGCGGATTCCCGTCGAAGCACCGTCGAACGAGATTATTCGAAGCGTTCGCGGACACGTTGGCCGACAGCCGCCGCCGTCGCCGCCGCCGTTGCGGGCCAAAACGATTCTCGCGCGCGTGTTTCGCAAGATCGTCTTCTAGTTGGAAGGCCGTGGCAAGGACCAATCGTGATTTTTCTGGTGGACCTAGGACACGTCGCGCCGGAAACGCTGGCCCGCGCATTAGAAAGCATTGTTACTCTTAGACGAACCACTTGTTGATCTTAAAGCGAATTCCGTGGTGCAACAGGCGGCTAGGCGCTATTGTGTTAGCAACTTTCTGGATGCCGGGAAGAGGGATGTTAATCCTGACAGCGGGGATGAAAGCTGCTCGACTTAGCCAGCTTCTGCAGATTTCCATTGTTTTGACGGGGACGCTTCTAACCCAGACACCGTCTTTCGCAGATTTCGGGAACCGGGGACCAGCCGGCGAGGTCGTGCGAAAATTAATTCTGCACCGGACGGTGTTCGAAACGAGCGTCGCTCTCCAGCCTGGTGTTGGAATTTTTTTTAAACAAACCAGACCAACGTCATGCTTTGATTTTTCGCGCACACGCGCGTCATCGTTTCTTGGATACGATGCATTTTTTCCAGCAAAAATACTTGAAATTGCGTGAGGCCTGTTTTGAAAAGTCAAAGTTTGACGAAACTTTCGTCAAAATTTTAAACAAAACGACGGTATTCATCACTGTGACTGTAGCTATGATTTCAACCAAAATGAATTAAGTATACAATTATAAAAAAAAAAAAAACAATGGCAGCAGGTTGAAGTTCGAGTTTCAAGAAGTGAAAAATTAGAAAAAATCAATTCCCGTTGAAGATCTTATTTCACACAACTGCAGTTTTTTGATGGTTCTCTAAAAATTTGAGGTCTAGATCAGACTATCGAATCACCACGAACTCCGAGCTATTAATACAAAAATCGGCGTGCTCGCGCGAATTGAAATCGTTCCAGGAGAAACAAACATCCCCGAGCTTTGCACCGTCTTTGTTGTTCGTCGAAAATTTTGTTGGAAATCCCCGCGAGACAAAGAAAATCGTACGAGGCGCGCGCGAATCGAGTCCAAGAAGTTGTCCGAGCACATTGACGGTAATTGGCCCGTTTATGTTTTTCCGCGGATCGGGAAGAATTCCTCGTATCGCTGTGACGCCGGCCAGGTGACCAACACACGTGGCGCGTTATTATTTTCGCGCCAAGCGATCGAATGGCGCGTCGAGTGATTCAGCGTTTCCCTTTGTCCGACTGCGAAACGCTGCGAAAATCGTGGGCGTCGTTTCGCGAGCCTCTTTCCTCTCTCTCTCTCTCTCTCGCGTTTACATTCAAGACGCACAAAGCACCGTGAAACGCGGTATTCCGTCGGTCAGGATTCCTTGAACCCGCCGGAGACCTTCGTCAACGTTTTCGAATCTCCCGCGGAAACCTTCGAGAAAATCCTCTTTTGATCTCTGGGACAAAGAGCTTTCCCGGACGCGGCTACACGTGAAAATTTAATGCTCTACGCCCGTCGCTGAGCGACCCCGGAAATTTCAGATCCAAATTTCCATGTGAAAGTCGAGAATTTTTTTTAGTGAATTGTGCAATTTATTTTGGGTGTTTGTTTAGGGTTGCATGTTCAGAGAAATTTCAAGATCGTGAAATTAACTGAGGCTACGTTCTAATGGCTCCTCTTCGATTAGAAGATAATATTAAAAAAAAATGTGAAAATGTCTCGAATAATTTTTTCAAAGCGTTATCTTTGCACATAAACAGTGCAAGTTCCTGAAGAGTCCAACTTCAGTCGATTCTCCCGATAGAATCCCCCAACATCCGGATACGTCCGATCGACGTGCAGTGGAATCGAAAGCGGCAGAAGAAAATGTTCAAAGGGGTAGAGAAGTGAATTCGTCAGCTCGTTGTCTGGTGTACGTACCCAGGAAATGATTACGGACTCTTCAAAGCTCGAGCATAAAATAAAATCCGAGTGTCTTTCCCGTGACCGTAGAACAGCGTAATAAAGGAGACACGAATCTCGGGGGAAACGGGAGAAATAAGAAACTGTGAAAGATCCGAAGCACTATGAACTTCACACGCGACGGGATAAACACCGTTTATCGATCCATGCGCGATCGATCGTCACGGAACGGAGGGAGCACGTTTCAGCCTAAACGTTTCGGCGTGATTTTCACGAGACACTGGGACGGAATACGGCGCGCGGTTGTTCTGGAATCGGTCGGTCCAGAGTATACTGACACTTTTCGACGTCAGTGGCCAGACTTACGCTAGCGAGGAGCGCGTGCTATACTTAGACGGAGACCTTCGATTTCCGGCGGCTCGTTTTCGACGAAAGATCCACGCGAGAAAGCAACGAAACGATTCTCCTGGCTGCCTCCACGCGACGTCCCACGCGTTCCCGTCCACGATTTTTCTCGGGTTTCCCGGTCACCGACTCGAATATTCCTTTCCGATTGCGACCGGCGTCGTTGATTTATCGCGTTATGCGAACCGAGAGAGCGGGACGAGGACAAAAGGGACCTTGGTGTAAATTTAACGCGTGTTTTCGGGGACCTCATCGTGTCCCTCGAGGAACTCTAGATTTAAACGCCGCGAAGAAAGCCGTTTTACGCGGTGCCGCCATTGTCAACGTTCCTGCAAAGTTTATTTTACAATCGGACGCTCCGCGATCTCCTGCCGGAATTTTCTGTGACACGTGGGAAGTTCGAGTGAGCAATCGGGCTCGCGTGAAAGTAAAGAGAATCGCTGCGAAGTTATTATTGAATTATGTTTGAACCGTCCAAGAGCTTCTGTTCTCCTACGACGCGACAATTTTTCAATCGAATGAATCCTTCGAAAGTAATTTTTCTCTCCTCGCCATCGGAAAAATTAAAAACGAAGGATAGAATTTACCAGCTGATTTTGCAGCGAGCAAATCGCACGGAGTTGGCTAGCGCGTCTGTCTATCGCGTGCCGTTTCTACTTGCGCCGGGCGCGCAGACAAGATCGATTCTCATCGTCGATTTCCTCGTGAGCCGAGACAAATTTAATCCTGACAGGTTCCTCCGAGGATCGATCAAGCCTTCTGGCGATCGTCATTGTTAATTCGCGTTTTGTCGACCGGTCGGAACAGACTCTAGAATGTATCGGGCGAAAGTGGACCACCGTTACCTCGCAACGCTAGTTTTCTGCGTCTTTAATTACCGTTCCGGATTTAGAAGGCATTCGGATCTACCGGTCTCCGTCGCCTCGTGATCTACGATTTATTTATTATCCGTCGAACGACTTCGATAAATTTAGACGACGCAATCGAATTAGATAATCGCTGCCGCTTGTGTATTCATCAGCGAATTTTCCACTGAACAAGTGAACGACCAACGTTATTTCCATTAGCCCTTTACACTCCTATATCGAGTGCGGCTCGACATCAGTTTTTATCTCAGGAGCTCCTTTGTTGAGTCAATAATGATTACAAAATTTGAAAAATAAATTTAACTAATTAGGAACTTTCTTTAAAGTAAATTTTCAATAAACCACTTGGGAGCTGCTGCCAACAAAATTGAAAAATAATTTGGACCGCAACGGGATGTACGAATTCGTACATTGTATATGTGTGCGAACTAAAAATAGTCGACGTCGATTGCAAGAAAAACGTGTACTCTGACGCCTTATTAGAAAAATGGAAAAACAAGAATACAGAATCACGCAAGGACCAAATCAAAAGAGAAGCCTAGAAATTGCACGAGACAAGAGTAAATATTTCCGACGAGAACTATTGGCGCAAAGAATCGCCGATTCGCTCGGCGTGACAAAAACACAAATGAACGTCTCGCTGCAATAATAAATTCCATTTTCGGGACGCGGGAGATGTATTAACAAAGTTTGCCGGCTGGTGCACGCGCGGCACGCTTAATTAAGCCGCGCGATATGTAAAATTCGAGTAACGAACGGAATTAAGAAGATATAATTTGGCGGAGCAATTTGCGGTCAGTCGATTAAAAAAGATTGTCGGCGCTGATTGCGTCGAATGCAAAATTGCTGGATCGATCCGCGCGTCGCTCGGCGTGCTCGTTAACGGAGCGCGGCCGACGCGACGCAACTCGACGCGACTCGACGCGAGCGCGTTCTCGCCAACGAGTTTAACGTCGATTAGAAATCATACCTTAACCCGTTTATTGTAATTAAAGTTAAAACGATGCAGTGGCGTGCGGCGGCGTCAACGCGAATCGATATCAATTATATTCAATCTGGCGGCACGCCAAGCACCCGGGCCAATATTAAAGCCTAATCCAGATGATCGGATACCGTTGCGCCAGGAAAATTTTCGGGAATTGCCTTCCCGGCGCGGCGTCTCGTTTTCCCATCGGTCTACGCGACCAACCGGAATCGAATAAAACAGAGGAAAAAAGAAAGAATATACAAACGAGGATGTACCGACGCTGATACATCGACGAAGGCATTCCGTGGCTGGATGCGTTTCAAACGCTGCCACAACTTTCATTTCCCATTGATAGACGCCCGAGACTTATACGCAACAATGCTCAAATCCTTTTCGAGTCTTCCCCGAGAAATTCTTGTCCATCTTATATTGAAACCTGCCGGTATGCCTCAGGCTTAATCTGCCATTATTGCTCGAGTTAATTTTCTAGATTTTGTGTTACTGAAATTATAAAGATTTTGTAAAAATGTTTAAAATTCGACATTAAGTAAAAATGATAAAGAACTTCAGGAGACTAGAGGCTCGCAGAAATAATTCTTCTTCGTACTCCTCGTTAAGAACATTTTTTCGAGGCTTGTAAACGCAGAACTACTCCGTCGGAAATAGCATAAAATTTTTTACAACCATTTAAAAAGCCTAGAAAAATTTTTACAGTGCTCTATAAAGAAACGCTATTAGAGGAAACGTGTTCTGGAGAAAATTTCAACAGCATTAAATATTCCTGACCCACCGCCTCCGCGTGCGCGGTAACAGAACACAGAATGCACACGATGCACCGTTCGCCGCAGCACGATGTTAACGTGCATTTATTTGTCGTGTTGTAGTTGGTGTTCCGTGCGGAGCGTTACTAGGTTTCAAGGAGAATAGAAAATCGTTCCGTCCAGGAATAGCTTGGTGAAAAAGGGGTTTGCCGATCGTGGTTCTGCTCTCCTATTAGCGTGCAGCATCGGCACGAAACTCCGTGCTATAGTTAGCACCGGCGTTAGCACCGTCTCGCTTCTCCAGCGCTGCGTATTCTCAGGGAGGTCTCTCTTAGAATAGCCTGGCAGAATGCTGCTGCTGCTGCTGCTGCTTTTCTTATCGACCCGAGCTTTTCTCTGGTCGGCAAGACAGCTATCCGCCGCGGAATTTACCGGGCGGTTATGCTAAGTCGACGGAACTCGGTCGGGAGTTGCCCGCGAGAGTCGATAACTGGGAATTTTCTTAACCTGCGGTGGCAGCGAACATGACTGAGAACCAAAGAACGCTGGTCCGCTTAAATTAACCACTCCGACCCAGCTAATCGCACCATTGCCAACAATATCGGAACTTCGTTATTTTTCCGTTTCCTCGAGCTTGAACTTCGAGGGGTAGACACGAAAGTTTCAAGGTACTTTTTCTCCCCAGAAAATCGGATTTTTTAGAAGGCCGATGGGAGTTTGGAACCACTTGTCGATTTTTGGGGAATCACTTTTCAGCGAAGTTGTGCGAATGGAAATTTTTTTTAGATGAAACTCTTTGAAATTTGCAAACTTTTTAAGCTGCTTCGTAAGTTTCAGCAAACTGAGTTACCGAATGACGGATTCGATACTGTGGCTCGAGGTATAGCAGGTCCTGCGATTTTAATTAACCTTCATCCGTTCCTCATTTTGCAAATTGAATCTGTCGCCGGTGTCAAAATGTAGTTCTTTTTCGATGTTTTTTTAGTCAAATTGATTAATTAACATTTACATCTAAGGCTTTCCGGTTATGAGTTTCCCATTAAAATAATAAAATTCACGGTTTCGTATTAAAAAAATAAAAATTTGAGACACTTATACCTACAAATAACATGGACCGGATAACTTATTTTACGAAAACTGTGTCAAAGTGACACAAGGGACGGATAAGGGTTAACGTTAAACTTACCACTGCCGTTCAAATGACCGGGTTTATATTCTTCATTTTACAATTATTGAAATTATAAAGTTACTTACATGGGAATTGATTCGATCAATCTTTTTTGTCCAAACACATATTGTACTAAAGAGACTTGTCATTTTTATAAGCTAAAACATTTTAATAAAAATGATAAAATATTCCCATCAAATAAATCTCGCATTTTACACAATTCTAGCGAATTAACGACATGTGCCAATGTTTAAGTTCTAGCCACGACTCCGAATGTTCAAAAATTCTCTGTAAATACTCGATATCACGTGGAATCGTAATTGTTTGCGCAGTTGAACGGGCAATGGCTCGTTTCGGTCGTGATTTCGCAGGGTATGTTGAAAAATTAACGCGAAGGTTTAGCGTCGTTTATCGGCGCGACGTCGCGATAATAGATGTATTATCGCGAGGGCGGGGTCCAGACCGGACAACGGGCATTAAATTCATTGTGTTCTGGAGGCTTTTATCACCGGTACAGTAATATTTAATCGCGGGAGTGGGGGTTGGGGGAAGCGATACGTTTATAAATTTGATTGGCGCGACACGCGGCAAAACGTATACCGCCTGCGGGAATAAAATCACGGCACGGTCCGTGGATTTCTGGTTTGGTCGCGCGTGCATCGATAAATTGGCGCGGGCGCCAATTTCTTTCCCATTATTCCGGCGAGCTTTGTTTTCGGTTCTCGATGGCAAGATACAATTATCGGCGGAGGGACAATTCGCGGGTCAGACACGGCCTCTCTGTCAGCAAGGCATTATGAATTGTTCAAATATTTGTGAAAGCGGATGACACCGCGAAAAAGCGCGCTTCCGAAGAATCGAAATGGCCCCCGGCTACGTTTAATGGTCCGAACAAACATTCGAAAATATTTAGTTGTAAAAATTGAAAGACGCCGTGTACCATTTCGTATTTCGGATGTTCGTCGCGAATTACCATTTTTTAAATTGGCCATTTTGTTCGAGGAGTGATGGAATTCAGAGGCTGTTGTTTAGCTAATAGGTAAAGAAATATTTTTATGTTATAACACGAATTTAAAACGTTGAAAATACAATTAGAAAATGAAAAGCATCGTGGATCGTTTGTGAAATAGAATGCAGGCACCAACATCCGTCAATCACAACGAGGACCAGGCATAGTAAATTTAGTTTTGAGATAATCCCCTCCGTCCAAAAGATTGATGACCCTCGTTAAGGCCGATCCACCCGAGGCTCCCTAAATTTTGTCATTCATTTACGGACACTCGCGACGTTCGCCGATCAATTTACAGTGTATTTGGGGAATTCAGAATCATGAGAATTGCTGCTTCGTTTTTCAACAATTTTTCGTGTGTTCGTTCCACTAACATTTTGAAGTTGGTACTATCCATCTGGTCATCGACGTTCCAAGACCTTGTCAAACGGTGAGTGTTTCTCAACAGTTAACAAAATTGTAGGTTGTTCGTTCTTCGTGAAATTTATCGCAGATGTTAAATGGTAAATTAAAGATCATTTAGCAAACGTCCACTGCCAACTGGCATCGTATACGGCGGAGTCGACGTGCCATTGTTCTTGCGCCGTTTTAACGGAGAGTCTGTATCGATTTCTTGGTGGGTGAAAAAAAAAATAAAAAAGGAAAAATCCGCAACACGCCCCGTATTTCGTACCTTTTCGAGCCCTTCTAATTGACAAATGTCCTGGCGAGCGTGCAGTCTACGAGGAAAAATCTATATGAATATATCCGCTGTCAGTCGACCGGCTGAAAGTTCTTTTGCCGGTAGCTTTTCCCTCCTCGGCTTTCCCTTTTCACCAGGCGGATTCCCTGGGGTTTCTTGTTCTCCGCCTAGGTTCGTTTCTACCTCTCCGCGAGTTGTCGGCGTTGCCTTGCGGCGTCGTGAACTTCCGTGATCCGTATTGTTCCTCTTTGACCCACATTTAGTACATTACGTCCTCCCCGTTCATAATAATTCGGAGACTACACTTGACTACCGTCATAACGAGTCGCTTTCGATCCTTGTTCCCACTCAGAACTCTCTTTGAGCTTCGGAGCCTCAATTACTTCTCCATAAACCGCTTCAATCAGTACAGGCTCCCTTCAAAGCCTCGCGTTCTTTCCACTAACTAGTCCGTAGGGATTTATCGTTAATTAAAATTTCAATGATTCAGGGTTTCAGAGATCGGAAGACTTGGGGACTCGGAACATCTTTAATATTCAGGGACTTAAAGGTTCAAAGACTCAAACGTTTAAAGACTCAAAGGTTCAGTGATTCGAAGGTTCAGATACTCAGAGCTTCAGATACTCAAAGGTTCAAGCATGCAAAGGTTCAGGGATTCAAATGTTTAAAAACTCAAAGGATCAGAGCCTCAAAGGTTCGAGGACCCAGCGGTTAAGAGCCTCAAAGGTTCTGAGCTTCAAAGGTTCGAAGACTTAAAGGTTCAGAGACTCAAAGGTTCGGGAACTCAAAGGATCAGAGCCTCAAAGGTTCGAGGACCCAACGGTTAAGAGCCTCAAAGGTTCTGAGCTTCAAAGGTTCGAAGACTTAAAGGTTCAGAGACTCAAAGGTTCGGGAACTCAAAGGATCAGAAGCTCAAAGGTTCAGAGACTCAAAGGTTCAGGGACTCAAAGGTTCAGATACTCGAAGTTTCAGGGTCCCTAAGGTTCAGAAACGTATAAATTCATTGATTCGAAGACTCAGAGATCCGAATACTCAAGGATCAAAATATTCAAGGTCTGAAAAATAAAAGACTTCTAAACGAAGGATACATAAATTCACAAATTCAGAGATCCACCGACTCGAAAGCTTATGAACGCGAGTATTCAAATATCCAGAGACTGGAGTACTCAGAAATCCAAAGACTCAAAGATTTACGGTTCATGGATTGCCGGCTTTGGAGAGTCGTAGATCCATTAATTCAAATGCTTAGAGACTGTAGGGCGGGCAAGTATTCTGCTCCCCAAAAAGCCAGCGTGACAATAATTTCGTCGCAAGCGACGTCTGCGGTATCCGAAAATCATTTGTCTTCGAGGACATCTTCGTCAGCGGAGCCTTAGGGTCGCATAGCAAACGCAGGATGTACGCTCGGTAGAAACTCGCAACTTGTCCCGTGATCAGCCAGCCGGCAGAAAGGCCGAACTATGTTCCAAGTGGCTGAAATTGCGAATAAGTGTGCTCGAGGATATGCCAGAACAGTCACGAGCTCGTTGTTCCTGTCCCTTGTACAATAGGATCCTCTGTCGTGTACAAAGGTCCTAATTCTACTTGGTATTGCCTTATTCATCCCGTCCCGAAACGACTATTAATGCGAAAAAATTCACGGTTTATTACGTTAGCAGCGTCTAGGGGTTGGGATCGTTGTAATACTTCTCGATAAGACGACTGCTTGCGCAGGGAACCGAGAAATGGTCCCGAAGCTACCGGCAAGACAAACATGAGCACGCGGTGTTTGTCTTTCTACATCCACAAGAATCTATTGACCAACCGGGAGGGATAAAAACGCTTTTCATGGTGTTCCGCGGAGCAAACAGTCCTTTTACCTCGGGGAACGGTAGACTTCCTTGGCGAAACAACAGCGAGCGGCCTAGGTTACCACCGTTGACGATACTGCGGTAAACTCTCGCTAGAATTCGAATTTATATTTATTTTTCGCGAGAGCTACGCTGAATTACAAAATTTCCATTTTCATTCCTAATACCTTGTGGGCATTCATTCGTTTCTCACTACTCTCGAATGTTTTTCAAATTACAATTGCTGAAAGAAGGAACCAGAGACAATTTCAAATACGTAGCACGTTTCAAAATTCTACAATTCGTGAAAGTCATTTAATTCCATAAAAAATAATGATAAAAATATTCATTTTAGTAGTACAATTTCTGTATGCAGCAACGCATTGAAGAAGGCGAAGAGAATTATGTGAACACACGGTACAAACGTTATTGGATATTGCGTGATTGCGAGCGTTTCCTAAAGCCGTTCGATGAAAAATTTCGCCAGGTCCAGGCACGTGCCATTCGGCACAGTCCTTTTTCACTCGGACGAGTATTTATCGAGATACCCTGCGTCCACGAGGGACAGGGGTAGAAGGGTCAGTTTTCTGACCGGCCCTTCGCTAACTGGAGTCGTCGAGGAATGTCTTGCGAGCAATTTGTGATAGGTGTCGGGGCTCGCAGCACGAGCGGTTTCCTTTCGCTCGGGTTGTCGACCGGGAAAGTGATTTAGCGGCTGCAAGCGCAGCGTGTTTTCTAATGAAAGAATCAGAACGCCGAAGAAAAATGTTCCAGGACCCGCGCCTTAACTCGGTCTTAGGAGATGATGACTGAAACACGTGCTGGGAATCGGGACTATGAAACCACAGCCAGCGATAATATTATTAGACAATAAAATAAAACATCCCCTGCCTTAGGAAAGGGATTTCGCGGCGAACACATTCCGTTAGAGTCTTTGTTCTATTTATCTTGATCGTAGAAAAACTCTAGAAACGATAATCTTTGTTCCTAGACGAGTTTCATCGAGTTACTGACCCTTGATAAGTGCAAGTCATTTTTTATGGAATACTTGTAAAATGTAAAAAAAATCGTTCGGTGTTCATTGCGACGGAAAACGAATTTTCAAATGGGAATATAATTTTTCTCATTTGTTTCTGAGTTATTCAGTCAGCGACGTTTGAATTGGCTCTGGTTTATTTGCCGTGTCTGACCATTACTCGCCGCTTCTACTTATTTCCAGAGTACAACAGTATAAAACGAGTTTTTCGACGGGAACATTATTTTTCTTATTTGCCCTGTCATTATTTACTCTGCGATGTTTGAACCGGCCCTTGTTTATTCACTGGGTCTGGCCACTACTCACCGTTTCTACTTATTTTCATTGTGCTTATTTGTTTCGCTGATTTCTTCCAATTTTCCAATTCATTTATAGATTATTTGACGGTGGAATTTCGTACAGATACAGATATTTCGTATATTTCAGCAAACACTTTCGTATGTTATACAAACAAGAATCAAAAAGATAGTCGTTTATTCGGTTAAATATTTCGAGCATGTAAAAATAAAGTACAGAAATACTGTCAAGAGCAGCGTGTCTGTCAGCTCGTGCTACGCGCTCTCGTAAACAACATTATATTTTATTGTGTATAAATAATGGTTAACCGGACATGAGGTTCTCTTGCCAAAAGAGCTTCATTCGGTAAAAGTGGGGTTGAAATGCGTTGCGTGCTGGTAGCGCAAGTCCGTTCTTCGTTACGCCTTTCGCAAGAGGATTTTTGTGATCGCGTGGTTTAAAAAGTGGTCCGAATAGACCCGCCGACTAATATATTTTCGTCGGTGTCGTTTCCGACTGCTTGACAATGCTGCCTGCCAGTTGGCCAACAGTTTCTCGCATTTCATTTGTTAAATTGGCCCGCACGATTCGCAGGTGGACTCGCGAATAAATCGTGGTTTTTCCGCGACGCTTGTGCGCGCTCCTTTTGCAGTTTCGAACAGAAAAATTATATGGTGAATTCGTGGCTTATAGCTCGCCATGGACTGACAAAGCGACAGCGTAACAATGCCCGAAAAATACAGGGGGGCTGTGTGGGATGCTGGAGCGTTGATTTACGCCTACATTTTTGCCAGCATTTTTTGCGTTTCTTCCGCGAGCCGGCGGGCGGGCCAGCTCGCTACAATAAGGCCGTGGTTTTTATTTGTTGGTAACGGCGGCCGTGCAATATTTTAGGGGCACGTCATAGAATTTGCAGCGTCAGCGGTCCAAATTCGCTTGCGCAAAATTTCACTGTTTTCTTTCGCCGGTTTTTTCGCGCGCAAAAAAGCGCATCGCGACGAGGCCGGCGCATGCCGCGCGGCGGCTGCGGATCGAGGCGCGAGGAGAGGAGAGATTTCGCCGAGCTGATCCCTCTCTTTCTCTCTTTCTTTCTTGTCTCTCCGTCCCGTCGGCATTGTTCGCCGCGTTAAAATACGCTCGGCCGTCTGCTGGCGACGGTTCAACGACGTTTGTTTATCCCGCTTATCCAAACCACGCGACCAAAAATTCCGCTCCAAGGATCTCCCTACGAGGCGCCTCTCCTCGTGCAAGATTACTTCCTTTCCTGAGAACGAGGACGCTGCTCGTTAGCTTCGCAAACCCTAATTGGAATTCGCGCCCTGCCGCTCGTGATACCTCGCTCGATCCTAATTTTCTAATTCCGGGAAAAATCCCTTGGACAAACTCGGCCGTCCGCGAGGATCTTCGGTGCGTCTCCGGTACCATTCTAGGATCTTCCTCGTAATCTACATTCTCGGATCTTCATTTTCATCGTCCTCGTTCTTGGATCCGCGTTCCCGCCATTCCACAGGCACACTTCTCGTTTGAACTACAACGAATCCTCGAAAAAAAATATCGTAGACCAACTTTCGTAGGTAAGGATCACATACAGAATAACATTTTCAACTCCTCGTAAGTAGAATAGGCAGGGGATGGTCAGACATGCTCGACGTGGTTTAATCCCTCGCTAAAATCTAACGCGTTCGTCTGCAGAATGGAATACCGAATGAAAGTACAGTGTGACGAACACATTGGAGGGTCCTCTTTTCAACAATTATGAGCGAACTGACAAGAATCTGTTCGGAGCAATAAAAACTTTTCGGGTCTCCGTCGAGTAGCTTAAAAGCCAAAGTGGGCCGAGCGAGTAACGGGCGAATGGCAGGAAAGTTATGGCGGTACAGTGGCAGGTTCGTTGTCGACGATGACCGGCAATCGGCGCCGGCGATCTCGTCGGTGAGTCTCATCGGAAGTTCCTGCGTTTATAATTCCCCTTGAACACCGTCTTTCTCGGGGCGCTGTAGAATTCCGGGGGACAATGGCGCGAGGAATAGAAGTTACGGAAAGATATTCCGTAGTAATACGGGCCCGGGCTGTATATAGATCCCGTGGCCGTTCCTTCGTCGTGTAATCTGTAATCCGGCTTTTGTGCCTCGTCGTCGAGGAAACGGGCGCGACCACGGACCGACGTTAAACGGTTCGGTGATAAAACTCCATAAAACTAAGTTCCTATCCGACTCGGATCGGCTAGGAAAAACTGTGCAAGGATCCGGATACGAGAGGAGGTGGGGAGGGGAGGGGAAGGACAAACCGACGTCGATTGATCCTCGTGACGGACCCGCGCAACTTCCGGCGCACGAGCCGGAGCCGTAGCCGTCGAATCGTAATTTTCACGGAATTTTTAATTAACGCCGCGAAACTCCCGGAGTCTATTAAAAATTTCACGAAACTTGCGATTTACTCGAACAGGATCGGGAGGAGGGGGATCATTTTCCTATTGCAACTTTTGCCAATGGATTTTTTAATTGCTTCCCATGACCAACGGTTCGAGCCTTTCAGATACTTTGATTTTTCGTGGCGGTACCTTTTTTTCGCAGTATTCGCAGCAGCATTTCCGCTTTTAATCTATCGCGTTTGATATCGAGCAGAAATTGAATGCTTGTACGTTGCTTTTAGAAACATCAGAATTCGATTTAGAAAAATCGAATCTAGGAATTTTGTAGGTTTTCAACGCTAAACCACCCGAGCGCTAACATGAGTTGGCTCACAAAATTTACATGTTTCTATTTAGTTGGATGTTGCGCAACTTTTCACACAATATTTGCTTGGGCAAACAACTTTATCGAATCAATTTCCATATACGCATCTTCATATTTCCAAAAATTTAAAAATGAAAAGTATAAAACCGATCAATGTACGCTACTATACAAATGAAAGAAGTAGCCAGTATAATTATAAGATACAATGACAAACAATATCTTTATGTAGAAATTGTATTGGTCAATGATTGATTTAATGTATTTAAAGTGTTAGATAATCCACAATAACACATATCCTCAGAACTATTCAATTAAACAGCGGAACTTACTTTTTCGTATACAATGTACTAGTACGGAAGTTATTGAATATTTTTATATGCAAATTAATGTGTTCTTATTTTATTTCTTACGTTTTTTAAATTATTATTATTTCTTTTGTACAGCAGTGTACGTGCTCGTATAATGAAGCTCAATTAATTCTACGAGCCTAGAAATGTGATAATCGAAATTTTTACTTGAGACGCAACTTCGTCAACGTTTTTCCTATGGTATTGTCCAAGGGTTGCTCAGTTCGTGCTGCATGGCGTTAATTACAAGCTTCGAAATATTTCAAGGGTCCTAACGCGGTGATGTAAGGGTCGCCACGATTTACATTTGACTTCGGACCAGTCCCGGGCCGAGTTTTTCAATTAATTTGACGGCATTATGTGCGGGGGCCTCTTTATTCAGCCGCGAAGTGGGTCGTAGGTCGGCCGCGCGACAATGCAGGGACTGCCAGAATCAGAACTATGCCGGGTCAACAAAGAGATAATCATCGTGCTTCGCATTGTTAATCTTAATTAACGCGCCGGGGGTGGACGAGGAGAGGCGCGCGCGAATCAGGAACACAATATCGTAAGAAGTTCGCGCGTGGGCTGCTGGGAGCAGCGCAGCCTCCATTCCGACCGAAATCAACGGGACAGTACTGGATTTAATTGGAGGAGAGCCGGCGGCCGCGGATCTTAAATAAAACGAGATCCTTTTATCCTCCGTCGCTGGAACAATAACCGGTGAAAAAAAACCCACCCGGGGTTTTTCCACGGTTTTTCCAAGGAGAGGCTCGGCCCGCGTTCCGTTTCCCGGTTGGCCGCTTTTCGACGCCTCGTTTCGCGTATTAACCTCCCCGAGTAATGACTCGCGAGGATTATCGCGATGTTTGCCATCGTTCTGATCCATTAATGTCCAGTCGGGGGTTCCTAACAAAATTTGCCAAAGCCAAGGCAGTATCAGAATTTTTTTTGGGAGAACTATGAAATGTTTTGGAGTGAGATTTTCCACACATATTGACGGGTATCCCATGCACGTACGTAATTTTTTTCAATCTGATCCATTAATGTCCAGTCGGGGGGTTCCTAACAGAATTTACAAAAGTTAAGGGAGTATCAGAATTTTATTCAGGAGAACTATGCAACATTTTGGAGTGAGATTTTCCACACATATTGACGGGTATTCGATGCACGTATGTAATTTTTTTCAATCTGATCCATTAATGTCCAGTCGGGGGTTCCTAACAGAATTTACAAAAGTTAAGGGAGTATCAGAATTTTTTTTCAATAAAATTATCCAACTTTTCGGAGTGAGATTTTCTAAAGTGAGAATGTTTATGTAATTTTCAATTTTCTAGATAAATTTTCAGAAAGTGGACTTAAATAGTTATTGTCAGTGGCAATGGCCTTTGTAGATAAAATGTTAATAAAAATCGTACCAAATTCTATCGAATTTCGTATTCTAGTATTTTTTGTAAATTTTAACACGCCATAAATGCATAAAGATCCGCAGTCTATTTATAACAGCGGATCTTTATGGAAAATAAAAATTTTCTACTTGAATTGCACCAACTTGCAGTGAAACAGAAATTTATTTTTCTCTTAATATATTTAATAGGGTGAAAATTATGTAACAGTGTATTTTAAGTTCTTCTAATTTCAGTTTTTAATTACGTCTGCTGATTTTTGTTACAAACGCATAATATCCGCTCTCTATTTATAATATTTGCAGTCAAGTGATTACTCGCGAGGTACTTCGACGTCGGCTCGCTAATTTAGTTGCAGGTCGTTCGACTGTCTGCGACCGGCGGATCGACGATGGTTCGTAGATCGTGGTTGAATAAGGTCGTGGTGCTAACGATCCGCGCGGTCTATCCTAACTTGTATCGGAACTTAGACCGGGGGGCGATTCGTTATTGACGGGCGGTCGTGTCGCTTGTCCGCGATCGAATCCCCAGGGCGCGTCGAATTGTAATAGCGGATAATCGGCGAATTTACGAACGCCGCGGCACCATTTGCATTCCGGCGTTCCCCGCTAATGGGATTTATGCATCCCGGTTTTGTATACTTTGCGCCGCGTGATTGGCAGACACGAGGCTAGAAAATTCGCGCCCGGCGGCACGGCATGGCGCACAGTGGGCCGAGATCGACGCGCTAGCTGTTCACGCCTATTTCATCATTATTGCGAAACATAAAGACCACGTTAAATAGCTGTGATTGAATAAAAAATATATAGTGATGAATAAATAATCAATACACGAATATCTTTTCCAGATATTTTTCACCGAAAAAATTCTTTTCCTTTATAATGACGTCCCGGGAAACCTATTGAACATAATGTGACAATTTTTTTTCTTTATGAATAATATATATCTGTATTGAGAACTCACCAGGAAATAAAAATGTTTGTCCATAATTTATTACAAAAGAAAAGAAATACTTAGTGAACTAAAGAAGATCGTCAAAGTTGTTTCGCGAGAGATAAAGTTGCTAGTGGAGCATATTCGTGGGGTTTTACAAAATAGAACATTTTCAGCAATATCTTCTCCAAAGAATCCTGCAAAGATCATTTCTCCTTTCCTTCCCTTCCGGAAGTTACGATAGTTCAAAGGGGCGCGTGACACGCAATTTCGCGACTAGCCGTATCGCACGAGACTCATTGACGAGCAGACTCAGCGGCTCTTAAGAGTGTAAAAACCTAACACAGTCCTATCTTACGAATCTTTTAGATTATACGACCGTTGATAAACATTCGAATTTCTTGCTTCATTTGTATTTGAGAAAGCATAGCATCAGCAGTGATGAGCTCTTTGAGCGCTGACTGTAACGAGAATTTTTAATAACTTTAATTAACATCATCGTATTCGAACGCAATGGAGATTTAAGAAACGTTATACGTTCATAAAAAATCGATACGAGGACCATGATTTTCTAGCCGGTGAACAGGCAGCGCGTCGATCTGGCCCACTGCGCGGCGTTGTGTTGCGTGGCAGCGATAATGTTTCGTTGGCTGGATCGATCCCGTCTCGCTCTCTCGCAAAACCATGGTGGAAACGTCATCGTTCACGAGCTACCGTAATTCCCTGTGCCGAAAGTTCTCGGCCTGAAACTTCATCGACGTCGAACTTCAGGGCCCTGTGTGATAGATCTCTCCGGAGGTAGGTAGCTGAAACTTTCGGACGAGCGAGCATCCGCGCGAAGAAAAGCTCTATCATCGAGTGTGCTTGCGCGCGCTCACGAGTATCCCCGAATCGGTTTTGCAAGATTGGATCACTCGGGAGCGGGACGAGTGGATAAGCTCTAGCTTCTTTTGCGATTCACACGCTCCGCGTCGTCGTTCGCGTTTTTGCCCAGGACCTACCTATCCCGGCCGTGTTGCAGGCATTCGCGAACACCGACCGTGAAAGGGTGCATCGCGTACTAACGAGGTGCAAAGTGCAGCCGGCGAAGTAATAAATGCACCGAAGAAAGAGACAGCCGCTTTTTGCGCGCGCTCGTGCCCTGTGGGATCGTGTAAAAGAAACCGGGATTTAAGCGCTTACGAATCATCCCGCGAATTTGCCTGACTTTCGCGAGAACGATGGAACGATCCGCGGACCAGACAAATTTTTTAATAACATTCGCCGGGAGGCGCGGAATTAAGATATTGCTCTTTGGCAGCGGGTGCCGAATCACGTCCGGGAACATTGAAAAACTTGCGGATCGATTAAAACTGCAATCTGCGGTTCACGGCGCATGTTTGCGTCGGCGTCGTGTAATTTCGAATTTGGCAGTAATTACCGCGGGCAGCAATTATGTTCTCGGTGTCTGGCAGCGTTTCGCTTCCGGTACGAAAATAATTAGCCCGTGATCGAGCGCGAATCAGACGGCGTTAATCGTGGATCGGTATCACGGGAAAAATTACTGCGGAATTAACCGGCGGAGCTTCGAAACGGCGGTGTCCAGGTGTGGAAGACGCGTCGTGCGGCTAATTAAAAGCGTTTGTTAACAGCAGCCGTTGATCACTCCAGCGATAGGAGGAGGGACGAGGAGGGAGCGCGAACCGCCGGCATGGAGAAGCTGATATAACGGGCCGTGCGAAGTCAAATTAAACGATGCAAACGACCGGTAACGATTTCAGCCGTCGCGAACCGTGGCAAAGCGCGGCCGCTGGGATCGGTGCGGCAAGGTGTGAAATATCCGCTCGAGAAGCTATCGAGAACATTTTCTTTGCGGTATCGCAACTATTCGCGGCTGTCTGTTTCAGTTTCCTTTGGCTCTCTCTCTCTCTCATTGTTTCCGTTTGCTTGTTATTCCATCCTATAAACTCGGTCGTTTTGCACGGCCGCCGGGGGAAAAAGTGAAAAAAGTGGCCCGCGCTGAAGAACCGCTTCACCGGGCCCCGGTTTTATTATTTTTCATCGTGAAGCACCGCGGTTTCTTGCCGCGAAACCATCCGCAAAGAACTTCGGAGCGCTCGCGTCTGAAGAGAAGCGCGTTTAATATTTCCATCGTGCTCTCGCTTTGAACGTTAACTTTCTACAAATTTGTCCTGGCCCCTCCCCCCTCTGGAGAAACAGGTTCGCTTTTCGTTTTCAGATCTTCCTCCTCGAACGAGCGAGCGAGCGAGTGAGAGAGAGAGAGAGAGAGCTCTCCTAATTTTCAGAGCGCCGGAGAACGTTTCTGTTTGCTCGAATCTTCGAAGGGATCTAATAAAAGGAAGGAGACCGGAGCTGGCGCGCGCGATCTACCAATCCCTCGTCTTATCCATAAGTAAACGGTGCCAGGGCGCAAAGGGCGAGCTGTCTGTCGTCCAAAGGGCAAGGGGACGAGAGAGCGGATTTGAAAGTCGAAACGTCTGGAGAGCAGCTCCCGCCGAACTTCTTGATCGGCAACATCCGCCATTCAATCCCGCGGAGATTTATGACGGCGACGGCCGCGCGACGACGCGACGTCCTTTTTGTGGACCACTACCGAATCCGCTGGAACCTCGCAAATTGCCAAAGGGCTCGAAAGAGATCAATCACTTCGGTCCGCCGTGAAGGAGCAACCGTCTCCAGGAAAAATGTGGCACCAGATTCCCGGTTAGATTTTTGCAACGGATCCGTCGCGATACCTCGCGAGACCTGTGAAGGTCGATCGAAGGTCGGCCGCACACCGGTATAAATGGACTTTAAACACAGGAGGAAGCAGCAGGAGGAAGCAGCAGGAGGAAGCGAGATATCCGCGTAGAAGACTCCGAAATTGGAGGAGAAAGGAGTAGGAAAAAGGATCATCGAGGAGTAGACGCGAGAGGGACGAATGTCTATTCAGATTTACGCGCGTTCGTTTCTTCTTCGTTCCGTTTCAAGACTCGTATTTCGCCGTTCTTTTCACCGGTGACGCAAATCACAGACGGCAGAGCCGAGACGCGTCTCGTTCGTCCCGTTGTACCGCTGATACTGTAACTCCAATTAATGTTGGGAGGTCAATTGGCCAATTGGGACGGCGCATTAATTGCCTAACCATTTAGACGCCGAATTAGGGGCGCGTCGGGTCGCGTTGAATCATTGCGTAAATACCGATCAAATATGTCGACTCTGTACGAGTAAACAGCTATGCTGCGATCCGACGCGAACGAAACGATTCGAACCGGAAGGCGAGACGGTTAATAATACGGCACCGTCAGTGTCGTGGGAAGAAAATCCAGGCCATCATATTCGGAAAAGGCGTTGCCGCAGAACCGGAGAAACTGAAGTCCCGGTGCGTGAAACGGTGGTAAAAATCGCGGCGCTAAACGCGACACAGAAAGCCGGGGATATGCTTCCGTGGCGCGAAACGCGGTGTAATCATAGTGTCAAGGTGACGCGCGAGCCTAGAGACATCTCTATCCGTTCTCCCGTGAACCTAGATGGAAGAGTTTGTTCCGGCAACCGGCTCTTATTTTCCACAGGCGTGATAAAGGGCGCGTTCACGGCAGGCGAAGACGAGCTCCGGCCCGGCGTCGCCTGTTTTATTCATCCCATTATTCTTTGAAACTGGCGCGAGCGCCACAATCCTTCCCTTGGTGATGCGAAAAAAAGAGAGAGAAGGAGAGAGAGAGAGAGGAGAGAGAGGGTTTTCACAAAAATGCTTCGGCATAATAGAGACCGTGTCGTCCACGGTACAAAAGCGTGCCCACACTTAACGACGATTCTTCCAGGAATTGGGCCTGGCTTCTATTATTTCTGTGCTTATTCTCCGCTCGATCCTTCGGATCGCTGTTACTCTAGAAATCGCGATCTCGTTATCTCACTGGCAGAAAGTCCAAATTCCGAATGTGGTTGGTGTATATGCGCGTGCGTAGGTGGAATAAAATTGTTTAGTGACCTTTTAACAATTATAAACTATATTTAAATTAAGACGACTGTACAAAGTTATAGCTGATGTGATGGTTGAAGACTGAAGACCGAAAACTGAAGACTCCCTTTTAAAGGCTGTAAAAGCTATGGTGGAGGTGGCAAAACGAAGTGGGAGAAAATTGGGGGTGAGATGAGAAAATGGTCCAGACGGTATCCCAAATTGTTGTTGTTACGGAATTCGCAGAAAAATAGGACGAGTCGCTTCGGGCTCAAGAGCTTTCGACTCTTCGATTAATTTATTTCCTCGCGTCGGGTGGTCGATGACTTGGGACCCGGTGTCGGATCCATAGCAGAGAGCTTTTTTGTGAATCTCACATTACGTCCCAACAGTTTACGTAAAGAGAGCGCCCTATGTCCTAGTATTACGAGTATTTCACGGCGAAAACGGAAAGGTGAGGGTGCACGTGCTCGGGTAATACGCAGCGCAACTAGGAATGTATATTAATGCGCCGTGGAAACCGTCCGGCTAGAAAAACGGCCGAAGAACGTGGCGGATATAAATTAGAATAAATAGTGCGTGCACCTGGCGCGAGTCGGGAATGCTAACTAGTTCAATCCGCCATCCGCGTTTTCGACGTTGCACGCGTGTCCACACGGCGAATATCGTCGGACGTGGAGCCTATGGTAACGAGGCCGTCGCGAATTCCTCCGCGAAACACCGCTTCGCGAAATTGCACGGAAATAAAGCACGGTTGACGGATCGATGTCACCGACGATTTTACCCCGCGCCCATTCTACATCTTATTGGACGGCCCGCCGCGGGATTATTCTGTGCTGATATGTGACAGTGAACGTTTGCGGATTATTTCGCGTTCCGTGACACGGGCCAGTCGCTCGCGTGCGCGTAACATTGTGCTTACATATGCAAACGGGCTGACTGACAATGAATTCGCATAACGAGAGCCAACTAGAGAAATTCGCTACCCGGTTACCCGGTTTCCTACCCAGCTTCGCACGGTCTCGTTCCCATGGAAAAGATAGAAAAGATGAAAAAAAAACAGCTGGTCACCGCGAAATTGCAACGAGCCCTCCAATTGCCACAGACACCAGAGACGAAGCAATTACGCTTGACTCCTCGCGAATGTGGCCAGCCGGAAAATGACCATAATCCGAAATTACGATTTTATTAAAAAATTTTTTAAGGCAATTGTACTAACGTCCTGCCGCTTCGGATTTTTATTTTCAACGCGGGGGCTCCGTAATCGGTGGAGGCCCAACATTTTTACATTTATCTTGTAATTCTACTGAAATTATCCCTTATTTCATTTAAATTATACGGGGGCCCGAAATTTTTGCATTTCTTATCTTGTCATTCTAGAATTATCCCTTATTTAATTTAAATTATACGGGGGACCCGAAATTTTTGTATTTATCTTGTAATATTACTAAAATTACTTCTAATTTAAATTAAATTATAGGTGGAAGGGCCCAAAAATATATTTTGCGGAAGGGCCGAAAATTTCTGGTTCCTCCACTGATTTTTATCGGTGTTTGTACACAGAAACATCCACAGCAATTATTCAGCGAATGTTAAACTGCCGTGGATTCCGCATTCGACACGAGAGCAAAGATTCGACGCGGTCGTGTTCATGAAAAAAGTGTAATAGAATCGGGGCCAGACTAAACCGGCAGACGACGGTGGCTAGAACAGAGGGCTAGATGCAAAGGTTCCTTAATTGGGTCGCAGTAATAAGCGCCGGCTAGAGAAACCGGGCTTCCCCTATCCGAACCGTTTCGTAGGACCATCGCGGGGAACGATCCTCCCTGTGTACCTCGCTTATGCATTATGCAAATCTGCCTACAATGGCCTGAATGCCGCGCGCCGCTCCGGTCTGGTTCTTACATTAGCAATAATGAAGACCACGCGGCGATGTAACTTTCCCGGACACGCGAGACCGACTCGAAAACAGTTCAATTCCGTCGCTGTTCGATATTATTACCGTTCGCGAGCGAAAGACGATCTAGATCGGGGGAAAAGGATCAAGAAGAATGATGTATGTGCGCGTGCGTGTGTGGACAGATGTAACCGAGAAATATTACGACGTTAACGCTAGATAGATTGCCGCGTAAGAGGATATTCATAAGAGGATAAATTTCGCTCGAATCCTAAATGGACTGTAAATAATACATTCCGGCGATAGCTTTTCTTTCAGTCGCTTCAACATTCGCCCACCAGGCTGTCGTTAGCTCGAAGGGCGACTTTAACGAACCGTCGCAGGGCGCTTTGTATGAGAGATCGTCCCCAATGGGGAAACGAGCGACGAATCGCTGGGGACCCGATAATGCTATTTTTCGGTGGTTGCTTGTAAAATTATTTGAAAGTTCTAAAGATGTCTCAGAATGACCTGACGTTTTAATTTATTAATGAAACTTAGTTATTTATTTGAAAAGTACAAAATTTTATTTTAACATAAGGTACAAACATGGCGATTATGCGTGGAACACAATATCCGATAAATGGTTCACACTTTTGACGAAATTTTCAATAATATTTTCGCATAATTCCGGACTAATTTCATTAACCAATTTCATTTCCAATTGCTTACTTCAGCTCCGAAATGGTCTGCGGATCATCGGTATACACTTTCCATTTCAGAAAATCCCAAAGAGTCCAATGGCGTCAAATCGCACGATCTTGGTGGTCAATTCGTATCGCGGCGCGATGCGAGATAACACGACCATGAAACTTCGTCTGCGATAGCTGCATTGTTTCGCCCGCAGTTTCGTCTCCGCAAAATTTTCACCATTTTTCTAGTAAATTTTCACAATCTCTACGCGTTGCTCGATCGTGTAATTCTCCATGGCAAAACCGCAATACTTCCAAAGATTAGCACTCTATGCTCACCACAAAAAAATGGCGCGCAATTGAAAATGTCTGGTCATTTCGAGACACCCTGTAGAAGAAAGAATTTCATTCGTTTCGTAAAAATTGATATAGCGAACAACGCGACCAGTGTTAAATTGGACAGAGTTGACAGTGACCAAATTTTTGAATGTAAATTGAAATCCAGTGGCGGCGAGGGTTGCGAGAGGGTGGTTTGTGCAAGTCGTGTGGAAACCATGGGTTTATCGGCGGGCAAGGGTGTCTTCCACGATGAAAAATGGATCTCCGTTTGCAAGAGTGCGTCACGTGTGTCCACCGTGTGTGTACCCGAATACAAGAAATCCATTTTTCTCTCCGTGACTTCGGTCCTGCCATGTCGCGGATCAATCTAATTTTTCTCTATCGGCTTCCGGTCGTCCCCCGGTCTCTTTTCTTTCCCTTCGTTTCTTCGAGGATCGAACAAAGATTTAGAGGAGGACACGTGTTAATGCCTGATCGATCTGTTCGCCCTGTTTGAACAATTCTTTTTTTACCACTGATTTAAAGCGGTGTACAATCTTTCAAATCGCACGCCATCCATTCGCAAATAACCTCGAAATTCTTGAATGATCCAATAAGATTCCAAGAATATTTCCAGTCTTCTTACTGGGCATTAATTAATTTAGAATCACTGGACTTCATTAACAGTAAAAATCACTGACGGAATACCCTTTTCGGTGAGAGGCAATTTTTGGAAAATTGCAAGTTCCTAATTGATATGAATTGGCCGAAGTCTGCAACGGATTGCAGTTAGAAAAATGGCTGCTGGGTTTCCCCGGGGGTTGGAATTACCGAGTGGCGCCGATTAACAACTAATTACGAATTAGCGGGGGTGATGAAGGATCGTGGGAGCTGTTTAACGCGTTTTTCGTTAGTTTCGGGTGCAGTTCCACCGTTCGGTGGAGCGACCGCAAGGATCAGCGATAATTGTGGCGAGAATTGTTCCGTCGGTATTAACGCGGCTCGAGATTTAATTGCGCGATTCACTAATCCCTGACGGGATCACGGTATTACCGTGGGTCCTACACATTCCGAACGTGTTACGTTTCTAGGAGAGGTTGCGGTCCCGTGTCTCGAGGGCGCAGTTATTTCGCCGTGCTGTTTCTCGTTCAGCACGTTTCGACCCGATTGCAGCTTGCGGAAGTGATAAAAAATTACGAAAAAGGCCGAAAATAGAAATCACCGATGGCCGACCGAGGGACCGGATCGACCCTTTCGGCCCGCTATTAATCCATCAGAATAGGAAAATACTTTTTTCCACTTTTTCTCGGACCAATTATTTTTTAACCCCCGCCCGAGTGGAACCGCCCATCGATCCGGAGGGAACACGCTCGCCCCGCGGATTGCAATCGTTAGAAAAACGATTCTCGATACCAGAAATAAATCGACGATTTTATTCGAACGTATCAATAATTTTATACCCGTCCACCGAGCGTATAATAAATTAACTGTTCGACCGCCATTTCAATTATTACATATCATCCCTCTGGGTACACCGATACTCGAAATATATGGACGACTGTATTTAAATATATTAATTATTTTAAAGCATTAACGGAACGTACAATAAATAAAGATGATTCCGTTGAGTTCGATTTACGGTTACCATTGATACGAGCCAATGATACAAACCAATTTTCGAGAACTGATGTGATCAGGAATCAGTCGACAATAGACTGCGACTAATTCCGTGAATTAGTACGGCGCGTGTTGTTCAGCGATTTTTCCATCGAGTTGCGCAACGAATGCGCAACATTCCCCACGGTCCACTAAATTCACGGAGGCAGATTTGAATGTGATTTCTGTAAATTACCGAGAAAAATTAACACCAGCATTAACGCCATTCGGTGAATTGCTGTTTATAGGTGTAATTTGTCGGCCGGTGTAATATTCACGTTTGCACGGGGGTCCCGAGAGCCGGAAGATGGGAAATGGAGGGTGCCTTGAAATATGATTTCGCCCGTTAATTGAAACGTATGACGAATTCGCTACGCGCGCGCGCGCGCGAGGAACGAGCTAATCGGCGAATCGGTGCACTGGCCGTTTATCAGATCAGAATGTATTCTTATTGGCGGACGAATGGCTCCGATATAAACTGTTCCCCGGCGTCCTGTCGGATAACGAATGCGCGTCATTGTTTAAATCCGAATTGTAGATTCGCGTCCGGGAAACGGTAGACGGAATGACGTTTGTCTTCGGCCGCTCGTGAATTTATACTGTGCGGCCGCGCTATCTGCCGTCGGACGCATTAACGATATAAAACCCAATGAAACAAACGACGAGGAACGGTGACAGTTATCTTTTTCACCGAGTCCCACTTTCCAACCCCTCTTCTTTCGCCAAGTTACCCCTACCGCCTCACCACTCCCCCACGGCCGACTCTCGACTGCGCGTCCTTTCGAAAAAGCGAAAACGAAAAAGTAAAATGGACGGCCGGGAATAGACGGCGGTGCAAAACAACGAAAAAACCGGGAAACTCTGTAGCGCGCACGGTAACTCAGAATTTCCACTAGTCGCGTAGCGTCGCGCCGGAAGTATGAGAACGAACACGCCGTTCTTCTCTTGCGCCGCTGTTCGGAGCCGGACATTAATTAGCCGAGTAAAAACGCGGTCGGTTTAAATGCGCTAATTTGCGGACACGCCGCGTTCGAAGCACGAATTTTTACGTTCTCGCTCGCACGAAATGGACGCCGGATATTTTCTCAATTCCAGCCGGAACTGCGCGAAAGCACAGCGACCGAACGTTCTCGCAACGACTCTCGCGCGATTTCCTCGACTATTAGTCTCAACGATGCTCCGCCATTTTTGACGGTCGATGAATCTTGCTCTGGGGCGAACGCGTGTATCAATTTTTAGTGCCTCGTTCGATCCTGCTTCACTGGCTGTTCACGCGTTGGCTTGAAACTTGATAAAGACTATTAATGTTATTTAGGAGACTTCATGAAAAATAAAGATTGCCCAAGTGGTCCTGTGTAATCAGTGAATTTCGAGGCGACGGTGTCCGGTGAAACAATTTTTCTCGAGCAAGAGGGAGGACCGTGAGGCCATCAATTAAAGTCCGCAGACTCGGCAATTTAAAAAGAAACAGGGTATCAACCCCCAGGAAACCGCGAGTCACCGATCTCCACCGGTCCAGTGAAACGATTTCCGGGAAACTTGTGAAACTTGTTCCAAGCGCCGATTCTCCCGGAAATTACAGTTTCACGCGGATCTGAATGCCGGCCAGTTGAAAGGGGGTAATTAGCGTGATTTCGTTTCGGCCGGACGAAAAGAAGTTGCTCGAAGCGCGAGAGAAAATTAATTAGCTGCTCGTTGCGACGCCGCACAGTGCGTCGGCTAAGAGGGCGAAAATAAAAAAATCGATGTTTTTTAAATGTATATCTGTTTACGTAAGTTTCTTTTAAAAACACTATTTATTCATAAACACTCGCTAGAAAACAAAAATAACTGAACAGTAAGTGAAACAAAACTTTTTCTTACCTCATAATCTGACACGTCACTTTTTCTTGTGTTCTAATCTCAAATACGCGCGTAAAGCGAAATATTAAAAAATTTGTTTGGCAGTTTTTACAAATTTTATTTATCTTATTATATTGATTCGAAGTGATTCGTTTTCTAAAACGCGAAATTGAAAATTCTTATAACTTTAATTAAGCTTTTCTCCAAAAAGGTAAAACATGTCTTGCAATTTTTGCTAGAAAATATTCGAAAAACTATCCTTTACCGCGAATTCTATGAAAATTGTCTGCCCCGAACTGCCCCCCTAATTTTAACAATTATTTATTTAGGAAGGCACCCAAAAACCACGTACGCACAGATTTTCTAGAAATAGCTTTCTCGTCCACCAAATGACAGATATCTAACGATTCTCCGAGTACTTCAGGATTTAATTAATTTAATTTTTATTTTATTTTTTTACTATAAACGACACGTCAATTTTGGATGCTTATATCTTGACAACAGTTTATGCAAAAATAATGTTTTCGTAGTGTTTTGAAAGTGTCTTAACCTCACCTAGCAGAAAATATACATTTTCGTACGAAATTTTAAAAGCGACCTTCACAGAGCTTCTCAAGGTCAGAAGAATATATCAAACAAATACAATCACCATACACTCTTCCCTATACCCTATAACTTTTTTTTATACCATGTATAGTTTGTAAGATATGAAATTTTGTTTAAAAAACCAGCATTCCGACGCTCCGTGCACCGTGCGGCTCAAACAAGAGTGACTTCTCTGTCGCGGATAAATCAAACGTGTACTCTCTGTCGATGCGTGTTTCTTTCCTCATTCGTATCGGCGAAGAAGCAGAAGAAGTCGCAAGTCGAGTGGTCGCCTACTTCGCTCGAACCGAAGCTCTGTCACGAAGCAGGTATACTTCGCGATCCATCGATCACGCCTAAGAACTCGCGCGGATCGAAGGGGAAAATCGAGTTTGGACGCGTCGAGACTGAACAGCTCCCTCCACCTCCTCCTCCGCTCCTCTGAATACCTGATCGGTTTCACTCAATTCGGAAATATTTTCCCAACGAATTATCGAATCGCTCCGGAACGAACGAACATTTTTTTCCCGCGGATGTTTTCTCTCCATAGACAAGAGCAATAATTGGATTCCATCGAAAAACAGCGGGCCCCCGAATTCGGTTTTTCGGGCGCGGCCGTTTACCGGCTCTCACGAGAATGTTTTACTTCTTCCGGGAAAAGCCGGCCGGCTTTTTCCGCGTTTACTCTACGTTCCGCTGCTCGTAATCCGCCGGCTCTCAGCTGCCCTGTGATCGCTCTCTTTCTCTCCGCTGCGAGCGATATCGACGAATCAATTGCCCCCGTCCCGCCTATGCACCGAGGATCAAACTTCCGAAATGCGTTGGACAGATCGCTCCGGGGAAGTTTAGAATGCAATTGCTGCGTCCGCTAGAGAGCGAAAGCTCTCTAAAGTAGAACTTTAAATGCGCCTTGCGACGCGTGGACATTGTTGACGAACAGAACGTCGTCGCTTTGGCGGATTGGAAGTACGATTTGGAAGCTCGATGTTTAATGATTTAATGACTGCGGAAATGTGTCTAGAGAATTTCAAGTTCACCATTTAGTATTAGAAATATATTTCGAAGTAGGACATTAATCTTGTTGGCAGCCTTCAATTTACTCGTTTTAATGGAGTTCGAAGATTTATTGGATACTGTGCTCGAAAGACTTTCAACACAAATGTTTAGTGTACGAATATATTTACGTTTAGATATACAGTGTGGTCCACCGAAATGTCTCCTTTATTTGTGATGACGTAACAAACCTGATTAATGCAATATAAATGAATTCTTTGGAAATGTTATTTTTTCTCAAGGTTATGTTTCCCGGAATGTTCATTTTAATTTTCGGAGATCAAGGTCATCTCAAGGCCATGTTATTATACATGTCTCAGTATATTTTTCGATCAGCTAAACGAAAATTTGATTGTGCGATGTTACACGTATAGATAAAAGCCAATTTTGCGGCACGTTTATTTCGCAAGTGTTCACCGGTTCCAGACGTGTACACAGGGTGCGGCCGAATAACATGTACCAGCGGACAGGGGGTGATTCTACATGTGGATATTAATCGAAAAAGAGGAATAAAATATTTTCGTATGACGCATGGTTTGCGGAAAAATCGCGGTTAAAGATCCGTCGAATTCGCGTGCTCTAGTATACGCAGGAAGTAGAATAGGTCAGTCATGATCAGACGCGTCAGACGATTCCTATCTAATAGTACGTATATTCGCTGCATTGTTAAACTCGGTTTCCTCGGAAACGAAGCTTCGGATAAAAAAATTGTATTCTATATTTTTCTCTTATTTTCTCATAAGGAATCACCTCGTTCCCGCTCGTACATGTTATTCGGCCGCACCCTGTATATTACTTTTTATACAGCTTGTACATAAAAATCATCTGAAATTTTATTTGATATTTTTTAAATTGCAAGTGAAAAGAGAACGATTCGGAGACATTTAGGTAGCGACGAAAAGAATATGCATATGATAGTGGGTCACGGAGCAAGACGTCCATGCCTTGAAAAATCGATGAGCTTCCAGGGAGATCAAGGTTCGAGTTTCCCTGTCGACGGCACTTTCGCGGCCCTGAAACCCATCGTTTCGCTCTAATATCGGTTCGTTAAAATTCCATTTTGGTTAGGTAAATGTTTTGCCAGCCCGAATCCTCCTATCATCGTACTTTTAATTCACAATTATTCCGGCAAACTCTATGTGTGCTCTCGTTCGCCCCCGGAAGATCGATCGAAATCACAGAACGAAAGCGGAAAAGAGGAGAAAATAAAAAGAACGTTCTTACCTGCCCGTTCTGACCGCCTTTCGGCGGCCTCTTCCGGTTGGGGGGCCCTCTCTATGGGGGCCCCAAGTAGTTGCACTTTTCGTTCACCAATATCCGGCGCTGTGACAGCTGGAAATGAAATCACCACCGTTAAAATGGCCGTCGCGTGCTCGCGGAACCACGACACGATCACGTAAATGCAGCCGGGACGCGCCGAGAAATCGGGAAACCGTGCTCCATTGTGTGCGAGTTCATGTTGGGAAATGCGCTTTTCCTAATCCGGCGCGTTCCGCGGTACCTCATCGACCGTTTTCGAAAATTCTTGCAAACCGTTCGTTCGATACTGGAATACAGAAAACTTTCGAAACTTCTACTGTAAGCGCGAGGGAAACGGTGATTTTAAGTCCGGGAGCTTGGGGGGACTTCTAAGGAGATTCGGACGGTCTGTTGTCAGACGAGTCGGGCGAGAATAAGATGGAGCCGTTTAATGCAAAAGTCGTGTAAGTCATGATTTGTTTCATACCGGGTCTTTAAAAGTCAATTAAAACGAGATCCTTGTATATTCCACCGTGAAATGCTTGTTCCAGAAATGTATTTGTTCAAACTCTGTGAACTTTGCGAATGAAACAAACCGATTTATGGTACGAAGCAAAATGAAGTATTACCCTAGGATCGTTCGTGCAACTACTTCGAGGGGTGAGGGTTAACACCGCAGAGAATCCTCTAAAACTTTCAACCGAAACAGTCTGACAGGGCTGATTGAGAGTTAAAAAATAATGTTCCCACAAAAGTTTCGAGGAACCGTCGTAAAATTTCACTCGCCGTCGTACGAACTTTCTTCACCGTATAAAAAGATGATTAAACCCATGATACATAGTCAATGATTCGCCGCGAAGGGCTCGAAGAAGTACGTGTTTCAACGGTGGAAACGACGCGGCGCGGCGGCATGGCAGCGAGACACGCGCTGAGCAAGTCGGCCCACGTTTGTCTTCGTAGAAATTGAATTGTGGAATTGGATTACACGGCTGTCTATTACCGCGTAATTCGATTCTCGGGCCGGTGTTCATAAACTAATTAGATAGTTAACGGGGTGTTATTTGACTTCGGAATTCCATGTTTCCTTAAGCGGTACGGTTGGTTCCGCGCCGTTTATTTTCCGCGTCGGAGAATCCGGAGACGGCCGCCGTTTTGTAACACGCTAACAGTTTCCGAAGAATCCAGTCGCGAGAATTAACCCTGGGAAAACAGGTCGTCCCGGTGAAAAAAGAGCGAAAAAAAGAGTGTTTGCGTGAGAGACGGAGACAGAGGCAGAAAGAAAGAGAGAGAGAGAGAGAGAGGGATGGCTCTCCGACTAACTTTCGCGGGTTTGAAAGTTTGCTGCCGCGGCGCCGCTCGAATCACTTTGCCAGGGGATTAGCGGTAATCCTCGAATCATCAATTTCCGCGGGGAGGAAAGGGCGGGAAGAATCGCCACGTGGGAGAGGGAATCTCCATTCCCCAGTTTCCTGGCTGCTTCGCGCCTTAATCGCTGCTAAATCCCGTCGATCTATCCCCTCTATCATCCCCGCACATCTATACACAGGTGTACAGGGTCGTTCAACGGCCACGACCACGCAGAAAATTAGCAACCATATTCCTGCACAAGTTAACCCTTTGCACACCATTGAAATTGTACAGATACAATTACTTGGAGCTGTGGAGCTGAATAAAAATGAAAGAATTACAAGAATTCCTCTGAATTAGGTTTTTATAAAAATTCTGTTGAAATTACAGTTACTTTGAGATACAGAAGTGAATAAAAATTAAATTATTACAAAAATTCTGTTGAAATTAGTTCGAACTATAGAACTGAATAAAAATTTAATTATTATAAGGATTCCTCTGTATTTATATTTTTATAAAAATTCTGTTGAAATTACAGTTACTTTGAACTATAGAATTGAAGCAAAATGAAATTATTATAAGGATTCCTGTGAATTAGATTTTTATAAAAATTCTGTTGAAATTAATTTGAACCTGAAATTAATTCCTTTATGCTGTCTGTTTCGTTCGGAATTGATTGAATTGTTTGTTCAAACGCGTTCAGTTATCTGAAAATTGTCACGTACTTAAGATTGATTCGGTCGCGGAAGAAACGGCACGCGGGGTACGTTCGAGCGAAGCCGATCGATACGTAGGTTTCTAGCGGTTTTTCCGCGGAAAATCGGCCCCCACCCATGACGTGCCAGGATTACTGGGGCGCACTGTATATTTTTAATCGGTTTCCCGAGTGGCAGCGGCGCATCGGCACGGTTTCCCAATTTAAATCGCGGTCCGGATCGATTCTGTCTCGCGAGATCTTCGGCGCGGACGTTCGGAAAAAGCCACGGCCGGAAAACGTTCGACGATGACGGAGACGTCGACGGATAGAAAGCAAACAGAAAGAGAATAAAGAGAGGTTAGAGAGGGAGAGAGAGAGAAAGGGGTAGGATAGGACAAAAAAGTGGGTGGTCCTAGCTTCGAACGTTCGACAGCGATGACACACAGCGTGCCAGAACGGCAAAAAGCTGGACAGAATTCGTGTCTGAGTTAGTTATAAATTATTAATAGTGGGTCTCTGTGCAACAATTGCCTGTACCAAAACGCGAGAACCAGTAGGCGCGTTAAAGCGTCGTTCCTTTTTTAATGATATTAATAATCTTTAATCTTTAATTAAATAGTCTTAAATCCGTTTAATCCGTCTGCCGCTCGATATTAACGAAAGTTACGATTGTTGCAGCGAGTTTGACCCGTCTAAACGAATTTTAACTGGATAGAGACTGAAAATTACAAGGGAACGTAATTTGAACAAAAGTTGAGTCCGGGTTAGGACGACCTGGCGAATAGAAAGGCGACCGTAAGGGGGATAAAAAGTGGTGGTCAGGGAGAGAAAAAGAGGGCGGTCCGGGCGTCGAAGAGGAAAAAGCCAGAGAATAGGGTTGCGTTCCGGTGTCGCGACGCTTGATGAGGATCTTTTCTCCGTTTCCGGACGTCGCGACGCCGGTGGTCGTTGCGAAGAGAGCGAGAGAGAGAGAGAGAGAGAGAGAGAGAGAGAGAGAGAGTCAGCGGAAAAACTGTAGCGGGAACGAAGCGGGTAATTGGACACCGGCCGGCCATATTAGAGCACGGATGAGACAGACGGAGATAGTGGGATCGAGGAACGGGCGACGTGAGAAAACGCGGAGGAGTGGAAGCACAGGCGGAGAGAAATAGATGGGAAACGGGAGACAGTAAGGCGATAGAGGGGATGAGCGAGCTCGGGGCGGCGGGGAGGGGGAGAGGGACACGTCGGAGAGGGAGAGAAACGACGAGGAAGAGAGGGAAGCTCGTCGGAGTGACACAGAAGCGGAGAACGAAAGTGGAGAGATGGGAGGAATGGAGAGGTACGAGTGGATGTGTTCGAGAAGAAAATAGAATGCTGGGGAATTGCAAAAGGATTTGTTCGACGTCGAAAGAAAAATCGAAAATGTTTGCAAAATGAAGCAAACTCTAAAGAGATGCGACAACGAATGAAAAATGGATTGAACGGATGAAGAATACGTTGCAGAAACATTTCAGCGAGGAAGGAAAAGAGAAGAAATGCTTGAGTAATTTTATCGGAGGGAGTAAACGTCTGGAAAAAAAAACAACGAAGAAACAATCAAAGCAGACGTTGAGCTAATATTTCCGAAGATGGCACAATGAAAAAGGTTAATGAACAAAAGCCAGCATTAAAGAATCATTCGGGCGTTAAATAAAAGAAGAAAGTATCGAATGAAACGGAGTAGAAAGCGTTGCCTGAAGCGGAAAGAAAGCGACGAACCCGAGCGAGAATCAGCGGAAGCAGACAACATCTGAGAGCGCCGGGTGGCAGCAGCAGCATTGGAGAGTCTGCCAACGAAGATGAATCGCAATTAATACCGGCTAGGATTGGCGAAGCCGAGTCGATCGTGACGTTTGTTAACGGCAAAGCAGCGTGAAGAAACGGCCGATCGGGAATAAGCTCTCGGCGACAGGGTCGAATGGGGGGTAGGGAAAGATGAAGGATGGTAAGATGCTGGTTCGATGAGGACAGATGAGAACCTTGCCACTGGTCGGACAGAGACAGAGAACAGAGAGAGAGAGAGAGAGAGCAGAAAATCTCGACGGTGATGGAAAAACTGGTGCTCGGGTGTCTGAAATCCGCGGTAAAAAGTCTCGAAACGATTCTTTCCTCGGTGATTCCGTGGGAAGTCTCTCGAGGTCTCGGGTCTATTTCAAACTTCGGCTTGGAGGGGAATAGCTAGCGCCGCGGATTATCCGGCGAAACAGTCTCTTCGACGGGGGGACATGAAGAAAAGAAGGGAAAGAGAAGGGACGGGGTTATGGGGCAAGAAAGCTTGAGGACGGTTTAGGGGAAGACGAAGAAATTCGAGGGTTAATAATAGTTGAGGATAATCTGAGGCACTTCTGCCGTCGTAGAAGAACGTGGTTCTGTGGATTTTGGTCGCAGAGATTCATAGAATTCGAAGGGCCTCGAGGACTCCGGACAAGTTTCCCGAAGAGAGACAAACAGTGGAACACGAAGTGTGCGAGATAGTTGAAAGAAATCGACGAAGTTCTCGAATAAAAATAATAATTAAACCGCGGATTTCGATCGTACGATTGATCATCCAAAGAATCGGAATGAAACACAAATATATTAGAAATATTAAAGACGGTTGAAAGAACTGCAAGATATTGGAAAAATGATAAACAGCAGAAGGCTTGGAAACTGCAAAAAAACGCATTCGGAGCAATTCTATTCGAGAGAGTCAAGGAACTCGAGGGTACGAGAGTGGCCGAGGGTATCGCGAGCAGGATCGTCGGTCCAGAAATGGGACCTCGAGGTAGCCACGAGTTTCCATCACCGGTGACCATCGCGTTCCATGGCCAGCCAGGTTTTTCCACGCCAATGGCGCCCAGCTCGCGCAAGCTCGCGAGCTGGCTTGTGCATCTCGTGTGCGCCGCTGTACCGTTTTAGTAACGGAGCGCACCGGTGCGCACCGGTGTGCATTATCTAACACTTAAAATTAGACCGGCGATGGCGACGGCGAAAAGAGAGACTACCTCTCTCTCTCTCTCTTCCTCTCTCTCTCTCTTTCTCTCTCTTTCTCTCTCCAGGTCGTATTCCAATAGTTTTCGACGTCCGTTTCTGTCTTTCGACAGGGTTCGCCGAAAACTGGTGGGGATAAGCGGAAGCGTTTGAGTCGATGCTCGCGAACGATGGATCACTTGCACTGATGGATCACGTGATACGAATCTTCCAGCAGTCCCTCTCTCTGTTTCTCTCTCTCTCTCTCCTCTCTCTCTGTTTCTTTCTATCTTTTTCTCTTCTCTTCTAGTCTCACGTGCGGTTTTTTAATCAAAATCCGGAGAGGAGTGGAATAGGCACTTCGAAACTGGGACACCAAGAGAAGACGGTTACGCGATTCGTTTCCGCGGCACTTTCGACGAACGATCTTGTTCCCCCGACCGCGCGAAGATACATCCCGGCGATCTATCGATCGATTCGAGGCGTAAACGAGGTGCTGACGATTACGAGATTACGAGACGCACCGCGTTCGTCCGGGCCGGCTGGCCGCCCGTCTCAGAGTGAATGTCTTATTAGTTATTTCTGGCCAGCTACTTCGTCGCCTCTCCGCCTCCTACTTCGTCTTTTCTTGATCCTCTGCCCGAGCTTCCGCCCCACTCTCTCTTTCTCTCTCTCTCTCTCAGTCTCGCTCGGCCCAGAGTCTTGCTCCCGTTCGAGCCACATCGCATCGTCGTCGTCCACGGATCCCAGAGAACGCCAATGGCGATAGCCTTCCTCAGTCGAGTCTGCCCCCGTGCATGATGCAGGATCACTTTCCCGTGGATCACTGTCCTTGAACTTACGCGAACCGATCGTGTCCGAAGACGACGCCCCCGCAACGGCGCACCTGAGTCTATGGATCCTGCCGATCGGAAAATGAACAAGGTTCGTCGGGCGAGGATAGACCGGGAAATGGGGATCTCGATGGGTCCTGCAGGATCCAATGGAGATTAGGCGATCTGCGATGCGGCCTGCGAATATGTTGGTGGTGTCTCGAAGCATCGTCGCTGCTAGACAAAGTCATTGGACAGAATCTCATCAGACCTCGCTCTCCGTCATTTTTCTGGCCGATCGAGGCGTCGCATCGTTGTTCCTTTAATAGAGGATCCTTTAAAATTACGTACGAGAATTTTGGTGGAGTCCAAGAAATTTTCGACGCGCGTGCTCAGATCTTTCTCAATTCCGAGCGCTCGGCCAAATTCTGCATCCGGCTCTGATCATGCAACAATCTAATAACTTCTATTTCTGTATTTTTGAACCTCACGCTCGTGACACCGCGACGTATCCCCGCTGACCGTTTCTCAACTCCGATTCAGTTAAAGGATTCCGCAGTTGATCCTCTTGGCAAGCGCAACGTTCGGTCTCGGACGATCGGGTACGTCTCAATTATGAAAAAGTCATTCCCCCGGCGAGGGAATCGTCGAAAGAAATAATATCGTGCAGTCATGTAGCTGGTGAAAAAAAGAAAAAATATTTGCCGGAACGAAGCTTGCCAGACGTAACGCTAATATTTTGACAAGCCGCCTCGGACATAGAAATTCATTTCGCGGATAACGAAATCCAGTTATAAATCGAGCGGATCTTCGGTGCGCAATTCGGCGAAGTGATTTACATTGGTAGGCTCGGCCCGCCGGTTTTAACAAGCCCGAGCGAGAACACAATTAAACGTTGATCAATATGCGGCGAAAGAAACGATCGCCGTTGAATTAACGAACTTGAACGCGATGCTCGCCCATTAATTTAAACGTTCCCGTAAAAAGAATCTCGCTTCGTTATTCCCGGTACGCGCATGGCGCTACTCTCTTCGTTACCGAAACTTCAAAAGAGTAAAAAGCTCTCTCAGTCCTCGCACTCTCTCTCTCTCGCTCTCCGTCGATGTTTCCCGAAGCTAATCGACTGTGCTCGCAGGTTCCGCGGGGTTTGCCCTCTTGAACCATCTTCGAACCCATCGCGTTCACCGACTTAAACGAATCTCTCGCCGGTAATCAGTGAACCGAGGACGATCGAACTTTCGACAACGCCCGGAGAAAAACCCTTGATTCTGATGTGCCTCGGAGCCACTAATGAGATACTCCGCCGAGGCTGGAATTATCACCTGTCGACCCCCTCGATGCTCCTTCCACCGTTAAACGAGAAACGAACTCGCTTAACTCGCTTATGGTCGAGACAAGAATCGTTCTCGGAAAAATCCTTTTAAATTAGAACCACCAAGGATCCTCTCGACTGGCCGACTCTCTCTCTCTCTTTTTTCCTACAGATTCCGAGGAGCTCCAGTGAAAATACTTCAAAAAGGCGAATTAATCCCGACGAGACTTCTCGCCATAATTGTCAATCGTAAGGAGCTTCATCGGATCATGCAAATCTCGGGTTTATAGCAATCCCAGCGATTAGTATGCAAATAGGTGGTGAGAGAAATTCCAAAGATCCAGATCTGCGGGTTTAGGACGAACATAATTGATTTAGACCCTTTGCTCTATTTTCCGTCGGGTTCGTGGAACTACCCTTTAGACGAGCAATAATATATATATTTATTTAAAAAGTTTGAATAATACAATACAATATTTTCTGGTCTAGGTGTAACATAATTGATTTGGACCCTTTTCTCTATTTTCCGCCGATAGCGTAGAACTACTCTTTAGACGTCCAATAATATATTTTTGTTTGAAGAATCTGAATCATAAAATATTTTCAGTCGAAATCCAAATATATTCAAATAAAATAATATCTTCAGATGCTATTTTAAAAATGTATTGCGTCAAATAAAATTGTTTATTTTTGAATTTCAACGTACAGTTCCAAATGAATTATTTATCATAGCTAATTTTGGTCTCTCTCTGCTCGGACCGCTAGAAGAGCTTCATCGGTTAATTTAAATTTTTTCGGTTATAAATTATAATACCGTGAGCAATTGCGCAAGAATGCGAAGCTTATTTATTCCGCGATGTATCATTGTTGCGAGTATCGTTCGACTGTTTCAGTTCGGAATCATAACACGGTCCTGTTGGTCGCGTAACTATGCTAAAGATAGCAGGCCGATGAGTCAGGCTGCCTAAAACGGTCTACTCGGTTTTTCGCGTGTGCGATTACGCTGCCGCCACCGCCTCCGTCGTCGTTGAACATCGCGCGTTTCGTCGCGGTTTCGAAAGCGTCGCGGTACTCTCGATCGGATGCCGCAGAAATTCCGCGCATATCCCGCGGCCCCATATTTCGTCGGCGGATCCGTTGAATAGAAACGCGTTTCTAATTCCCGTGGGCCTGTTATTTAACCGGGGCGTCACTGAATCGGACGCCGAGCAGAATTTCGTGACAATTCGGACTAATGGCGCGGCCGCTCGAATCCGACAATAATTCAACATTTAATTATGAATCTGTCATTTCGCGCGGCCCGCCGCGCCGTTCCCAGCGAGACCGCAAACTGTACGCGGCCGCTCGAACGTTGCGGACAACAAGCGGACCCGGCGCGAGCTCGGGATATTGTATCGGACCGGAAGATAAATCGCCGTGTCCGCTCGGAAACAAAGTCAAGAGCAGCCCGTCGATATTTCATCGCGGCACAGGCTCGAATAAAAATACGATCCGGACGACCTACGCCCCCACAGAATTACGGGGCTGTCGCCGGACAGCTGATTCCGGTCGCTCTTGCACGGTTGCGCGAGACAATGATCCTCCGTCCGAAACAATCGAAATTAGGTTCTGTTGATAGAGCAGGCTCCCTTTTGATAGTGCGTTGTCCAATTTTTAGTTTTAGTGAGGCAAAATAATTTTTTAAAATGATTAATAATAGTCCCAAAATATTAAAATTACTTTTAAATGATAGAGCGAGTTCCCTTTTAGTAGTGCGTTGTCCAATTTTTTAAAATAACTCTTAATAGTTAAAAAAAATTGAAATTAATCTTAAACGATAGAGCAGGCTCCCTTTTGATAGTGCGTTGTCCAATTTTTAGTATTAGTGAGGCAAAATAATTTTTTAAAATGATTAATAATAGTCCCAAAATATTCAAATTACTTTTAAATGATAGAGCGAGTTCCCTTTTAATAGTGCGTTGTCCAATTTTTTAAAATAACTCTTAATAGTTTAAAAAAATTGAAATTAATCTTAAAGGATAGAGCTGGTTCCCTTTTGGTAGTGCATTGACCAATTTTTAGTTTGAGTGAGGCAAAATAATTTTTTAAAATAATTAATAGTAGTTTCAAAAAATTCAGATTAATTTTAAATGGTACAGCAGGTTCCCTTTTGGTAGTGCGTTGTCTGATTTTTATTTACAATGAGGTAAAATAATTTTTTTGAATAATTAATAACATTTCCAGAAAATTGAAATCAATTTTAAATGATTGAGTAGATTCCCATTGAGCGGCCATCCGTCTCTTTTAACTTCACGGAGGAATCCCGCTCGGATCCAGTCAGATCTGGCTTCGTATGATATTTAAGCTTTCTTCAGGATACCCCGGAGGTCCCAGTTCGTTCATTCAGCCGTCCGTTTATCCTCGTCCGCTTTCCCCGTGCACGAAAGCGTACCAAAGTCGCGAACAGCGGCAATAAAATCATGTCGTCCGTTGTTTTCCGGTCGCTGGCAATCCTAGAATTATTTCTGGCAGTTATCGAGAGACTTCAAAAGCCACCGTGAAACCGTATAACATTGATCTTGGCATTAGCTGTGCGCCTCGTTTCTGCCGGTGCGTCTCTTTGAGCCCACGAATCGCGAAGGTTCTCAAACGGCTTCGAAAAATTCTCGTTAACCGGTGACAAAGCCGGGAATCTTTATAACCGCATCTCGCACGGTTAAAGAGCGGAAAGAACGTTTCGGGACTCTTATCTAAAAAGCCATCGATTAAACAATTAATTAAAGTCGGAGGTGGACAAGAAAATAATAATTCACCGGGCGGGACCGTTGAAAAGTTAATGTTTACGCGAGATATTTCCGCGAGCGTTTAATCCATATCCCGGGCGATACGGGGCGCTGTCGCGAAGGAAACTTTCATCGGCCCCGAAATCATTTTCCCGGCCACTTAACGGGATTAGCGTTGCAATTTCGCGATGAAGTTCCCGTCTAGATCGCTCATTAATCGTTTCGCGTGCCTCGGTAAAATAAACGGACGCGGCGGCGCGGCGGTTGAATCACGAGCGCGCGGCCCCGTCGTCGTTGTTCGCCGAAAATTTCCGCGCGAGCTTTTAAAGCTTCACCACGGTTCATTTATTCGCGAATCCTAGTGACCAGCGCGCTGTAGTGGGACGCCTTTCCGAAATTAAATCGACTGTCTCGCCGACCGCACGACCGCGATCGTTCTCGGTCGAGGATCCCCTGTTTTTTTCGACGACAGATCGGAACGGATAAATCAAACGTGTTGTGTTAGAATTTGCGCGCGAGGATAATTTATACGACGCGCTGTCCCGGGATCGAGAGAAATTCGTGGCGAAGTGACATTCGATTTATCATCGATGCGAATTTATTCGCGCACTGAGTCCACCATTGCGCCATTTCTCGCGGACGATACTGATCCCCCCGGCTTGATCGAGCTTGTAGCGCTGAATCCTTCTCGATGGACTTTGATTATGTTTCGCATAAATTTTTCGCATAGACTTTAAACCGTTTTTAAACGACGTCGAACGAATTCGCACAAACACGCCCCTGTATCGCCGAAGTGTAACGGATGAATTTTATTGTTCACCGGAACGATAAAATATGTTCCCAATTCCGCTGGGTATTTTATGGAAAGCTAGAGCAGACCTCGTACTCAGAATGGATCCTCAGAAATCCCCAGAAACACTTTAGCCAGTTTCTTCTCATTCCGTTCGTCGGGGAAGATCGATCGTCGACGATTACATCGGTAAGCCACCATCCCTTTTTTTGTCAGCGAATTCTTAGTCGCGAGCTTTATCGCCTCGACGATTCGTTCAATTGTCACCGAGGAGATAGCTCGACCTGAAAGCGAACCTGTGAACCGCACGTTCCTTCGTTTCAGCAAATTTACTTGCGATTTTGCTCGCTGGGACGGACGACGAGTAAATACGTTTACGAGTTTCATTGGTACGGAACGCTGGAGATCCGCTGCTGGGTCTCCTCGCGGGTCAAAAATAAGATCAAAAAGTACACGGTACCAAGAGGTAAGATCCCGAGGATCTATATAAAATTATAAATTCCGAAGTTGCCGGTAGAACTTGTTTGTTGTGAAATTATGAGCTACAGAAATTCAGGAGAATTTGTGAACATTAATTTCGATAAAAACATACGCTGAAGATTAACATCAAGATTAATATCTCCGTGGAAACGGTGAAACATCTGCTAAAACTTAAATTCATTCGGCTGTGGACATTTTTATGGAATTTGGTTGTGTGTCTGACCGCGACTGTCCGTTTCTACTTGTGTCGAGCACGAACCGTGTACCTCTTAGAAAAATATAGAAAAATTAAGGTAACGATATTTTTCCAAGCCAATGAGAATGATCTCTCTTTAATGAAGGGTGTGTCGGTGTTTTCTCGGTTCATCGTGGAATTTCGGTGGATTTGCGATTCCCTCGTCTTCCAGGGACGAGGGAAGAAATGCGTGAAAAGGCCAGGAGGAAACTTGCTCTCGAAGGATCGTCATCAATTTCCATTCTCGTCGGATTTTCGACGCGATCCATTTTCGGGAATGTTGCGGCCGCTCGCTCGCGTGCTGATCCATCATTGTCCGAAACAAGAAATTCGCCGGGTGACTTATCGCGGCAGTTTCGAGACACGACATCGATGGTCCCCGGGAGTGGACATTGTACGGAATTCCTCGTTGTTTGTTTCGCGTAAATGGTCCCCGGGGGCCGAGACAAAGGGCTCTCGCATCAACAAGCCGCGTTTACACGCGCGATTCCATTGCGGAGACAACTTACGCTTCCCTGGTGAACCTGATCGATTGACTGCGGTTTCTTTCTCCTCGATCTTCCTATTCAATCGTTTAGAATAAAAATCACTGCGAGAAAAAATTTCGATCGAGCAGCAATTCGTTCACTTGTTTTTTTTATTAATGTGAAATGTTTTCGTACGACATAATAGAATGAATATCCAGATTGATGGTTCTCCATTACAGTTCCCGCAGAATTCAAATAAATTAATACTCGTCACTTTTTCCGCAGCGATGCATTGTTTAATGTTGTGGTTGTTTCTGCGGCGTGTTTTTAAAATATTTTATAACAATCACACCGGCGTTCCGAGGCTCGAATTGTTATTACAAAAATCATGAATAATCTACGTTGAAGCGGGATGGAAAAAGTTCCCTGAAAATGTATGCACGAACGAGGCAATGATTTTTAATTATATTAATAAACTTTCGCTTCGGGAACCCGGGGGATTATAAAATTGTGCGTTTCGCAATTTGGGTCGGCGTTTGTATTCCGGCGTAATCCGCATTGCAGAGTTCGGAAAAGTCAGTTTTTTTCGGAAGAAAAATGGTCACCGCTGCGGAATTGTTGCAGAGAGGAATTTCCGGTTGCTGTACCGGCGATAGAGCGTGTGTGAGAGAGAGAGAGAGATAGAGAGAGAGAGAGAGAGAGAGAGATGAGAGTTACAATTCGATGATTCCCACTCGGTGGAGAGCGAGACCACGGGTTTCGGATTATTTGTGGATTAAGGCGGTTCGTATTTCGAGAATTCGGGGCCATTACGGGAACCGAGGACAGAATTAATATCTAGACTAATTTCCGGGGGCCGAATCGAGCAGCCACCACTGTTGTAATCACCGGGAAAACGGGGGAACATGCCCGGAAAAGTTAATTATTCCGCGTTTGTGTTCGCGGCGCGCCGCCGTCTCGGATATCTTCCGTCGAACTTCTCAACTTTAATCCATTCAGAAAGACCAGCAACTTTTAATCACTGAACGCCGGCCAGTAAAAAAGTTTCTCGCCGCGTTTCTTTCGCTTCGCGGTCGTCAATGTCGCGTAAAAACGCGCGACGTTTCGCCGGATTAATTTCCCTTCGAGTTTTCGAGATTGCAGCCGAGGCTCCGCGACGGACCACAAGGCGCCCGAGTTGTCACGGCCCTGGCTGCTATTTTTGCTGTCGTCCGCGTGATATTTATAACAACAGACTTATTTCGCCGTCGACACGACTTCTATCTGTCGCCGGAGACTCAAACCTCCCGACTCATGCTGGAAACGAGCCTCTCGATACGACACGCTCATTTTCTTTGTTAATACTAAAATCCCGATGAAAGCTGCATGAATTTCTGTAACGTTAAAAATAGACAAGTCTTCTCCAGTCGATCAGATTATTCTTGGCTGCGGTAGAGGCTGAAACATTTCATTTATAATTGTAATATTTTCATTTATAATTCTACTGTAACAAACAATGTTTCGCTTTGTAATTTTTCATTGAAACGTCCCCTCCAGGCTCCATGCAGAATTTCAGCAGATTCATTTCTGTTTTATTTAGTAGCAGCCTGGAAATCTCGATTTTTCTTCGACTTATTTTTAGACTCTACGCTAGAGCGAAAAACATATCATTCCCCATTCATGTTTCCTCCGCAGCACAAAATTCCTCGAACGCATTCCTCAAATATTTATCTCTTGGCCACAGAAGTCTTTCGACGTTTTTTTCGAAAAGAATTTGGGCGAGAAGATTCACTTTCTAAAATTAAACATTGCTGGCTTTCTTCAACAACTTTCTGCCACCTCTCGATGTCTTCATTTATTTATAGAACGCACATCGCACTATTTATCATAACATAAATTCTACAATATCGAATGAAAATTTCAAAGACTTTTTCGGCAGTTCCATCGACGATTTATTGAAGAAAATGATCTGTCCAGCAGCAACGAATTAAAATTACTTTACAAGAAATACAGCGCCGTTCAATTAAGCTCAAGGATCGCCAGCTGAGCCGGAAACGAATTGAAAAATGAACACCATCTATATCCCATCGCAAACAACGAACAAACTACCCGATAAATCTCCTCGATCGACGATTTACAATTTCCCCAACGACGTGTTAACTAACGAACGATTTTTCAACTGTCGAAAAAAAAAATCGAATCAAAGTGCGACGGTGGTGGGGAGTGTTGACCAAAAAAAAAAAAACAAAAAATTCTATTTTATGTGCAACACTTTATTTCCAACGACGGTTCTCCTGGCCGAGCAGATTCCGTTCGCGATCGAGCGCGATTAAACGCAAGGTCGATTCGCGTTCCCCTCGATAAATTAACAATCACCGAGTTTATCGAGCGCGGATTCGCCTCGCAGAACCGAACACCGTCCATCTTACGAATGGTGAACACCGGGACACGGATTCTCTGATCCGGGGACCTTTCGATCCGGCTGAATCGGATGATCGTTCGAATCGAACTGAATCCGCAACTCGGAAATTATAGAACAACCTGCAACGTCCGCGAATTACGCTGCTCGCGGCCATTGTTCCGCGTGCTTGCAACGCGCCGCGCCGGATCCGATGGAAATTCATTATGGCCGGGATATTTGCGCGAAACGTTCGAGACGCTCTCCCTTGGTTCATTAATTTCGCGGCTTGAATAGCGTCGCCGAGTGACGAGTGGCTGTTCTCCCAGTGGAATAAGTCCGCCATTGCGGCCACCGTGCAGCTTCCTTGCACTTAGGGTCCTTTTCATCGGAACAAGAATGTCTTCTAACGAGAACCGTCCGTGGAAGTTTTTTCCGCCTTGTCTAGAAACTGGAATAGAAAATCTCGTGAACATCGGAGATCTTTCCTTGAGGGGGGTGGGGGGTTGAAAAAATAGGTCCGCGCGAGAACTGTCGAGGGAATTTTTGCTATCTTCTTTGGAACAGGAGATTGAAGGGTTCGTAAACCGGTGACGAAGTTCTTTGCACTTTGGTGCTTCGCTTCGGGGAGAATATTTTTTAGGGCGCAGCGTGCTGAGGCTGCTAGTTCGCTTTGAGGAGAAAATGCACAGAGATAGAGACTTTTGATGAAGGATATTTTCTTACAAGGGGTTAGGATTGAGTAGCGGATGAGTTGTGCAACCCTGAGGAACCTAATCCACTATGAAAATTTTAATATTAACTTCTGGAGATGGAGTTGCAATCTTTTTTATGATCAATGATTCCAAATGCGAATGCGGCAAACGCTCAAGATTTTAAGCATATTGCTTGACAACGCACCTTGTTGGAATCACAAAGAGCTGATATTATGAAAAGATTGATCAAACTCAGTTTACTCCCACCCTTAAATATCGGATCGTTACTTTACTAATCGAACATTCAGGCATGTCGTCGTCTCTTAAATGTTTTCAAGCAATGTAATTTAAAGATTTAAAATTATGCACTTAATGCGTTATATTCTGCTGTACCTATGCTACTAATGCATAACTGTAAGGTGTTATGACGTTTATCAGACCGTATTGTTTCTTTCGCGAACAATCGTTTTATATTATTCGAACGCGTATACGGGGTTGTAAATTCCCGATCCGAGCACGACGATTCGTTACGCGAGCTCTATATCCAATTAAGGAAGTCGAGTTGGTAAACAAAAATGAAGATTTGAGATCACTATTAGAATACTTTAATATACAAAATATTAACAAAAACAATACAATGAGAAATACAAATGTAATGGTATATCGTGTGAGTGTTCGCGATGTTGGTGGAGAACTAACTCGGTTGAGTCGAGATGAATTTGAATCTACGTTTTTCGTGGGCGTGACTTCGAGTTTGGGACAGGCGGATTCGTCGTTGGCAATTTTTAGAGAAGAGAAAGGGAATCAGTTGTGGAACTTGGTTGGTTGAGAAAAAATCATAGTGGGAGAAATTCATTACAATTAACCGTCACTCGCAGGTATGAAAGCATCCTTGGAGTGACGTACCTGGGAAATCCGCTTGCCCCAAGGGGTGATTATATTGAATCATAAAAAACCCAAAAATTGCCTCGACTCGGACGAAGTATTGCAATTAACCTTCGGAAATACCTAAATTAGCAGTTCACATCTGGGGCCATAAACCAGGGAAAAAACAAATACTAAGTGTTTAAAGGAAAGTGATGGCTTAAAATAAATTTTTATGATGGGGTGCAGAGACCCTTACTATGGAACGAGACACGTATGTTAATCCTAATGTAGAACTTTATAACCATCTATGGGGAGTTCCAATTAAGCTTCGAATAAAAGAAAAATTCCGGAAGCTCAGAGACCTGAAAAATATCTTTTCACAGGGGGTTAAAATTGAATAATTATTTGTGCAGACAATACTTCAATTGTTGTAAAAATCGAGCTGTTGCTAATCGACGGATTCAGGTTCCATTTGCGCGTTGGGATGATGGCTTGCGCATTGCCGATAACTGTTACTGAGAGATTTGATTAGTGATGGAACATCAGTATCGGGAATATGGCGGCTTTGATGGGCGGAACTGAGCAGAGCGTTGCGAATTTAAGACAGGGCTCGACCAGCGGAAAGATCGATAAATACAGCAAATCGCTAGGAACATTAGCAAGCATTCCGGGACCATTCGTTCCCATTATGCGGCCGATCACGATCATACGGAGGCTTCATTATGTGGTTATTGATACTGTTGGTCATTTATCTCGCGACTTACGGGGTCCGCCCTAATCGTTAATAACATCGGGACTTAATTATCCAGCCATCACGAATTGGCAGACTAATAATCATCAATCTAGCGATACGTGTGCGCCGGCCAACTTCAGCCGTTGTGCGCGTAATATTCTGGATCCAACGAGCTATAAATTCGGCTCGCGGACCGAAAGTAATCGTCTAATCACGCCGGACTAATTACAGAGCTGTTAATAGCCACCACCACCACCCCCACAATCCCTCGGCGAAAAACAACCCGTTTAGGCACGCCTCGATGCATCGTTACCGATCGTTTTGTTTTTGCAGGGTGGAGACGCGAAATTACTGCCACACGAAGCCGCAATAATCGAGACCATCGAGATCCCACCGTGAGTAATCGACCATCATTGTTCATTAACAAACGGTTGCTAGAACAACTGGATCCTGAATGTCCGAGTCGGCGGTTCAACGTTTCTGTGGAAAATTGTACTTCACTTCTCCGAGAAACAGTTTCTCCGAAGAACATTTATTTAAAACGAGACCTTCGGTCGCTTTTACAAATATTTCCGAACTGTTTCTCGCAGAGTGCGCGACTTTCGAGGCACGCGCGCGTTCGGTCAGGTTTGTTATGCGGTCGGCTGGAACATGCTATTTTCAAAAGTGTTGCGAATAAGTATATTCTCGATGTCGATGTAAAATGAAATTTGGAAATTCGTTTGTCCCGATCAGGTGTTAATACCAGAACAACGACCTTGAACGACCTTGAGAGAGGTTTTTGTAAATATCCAATTGTTCGGGACGTTGTTTGCATAATACCGTGATGGAAATTCAATCGATCAGCCTGCACACCGAGAATAGACGAGTTCAAGTGAAGCGAAGCAGCCAAGAGGAAGTTGAAGCGAGTTCGCGTGCAAAGTCGCAAGTTAAATGCATTGACGAAGTTACGTTAGTCGAGCACACTTCGTTGTATCGGGGCAGGGGCCACAGCTACACGGGCCTCGGAAGCGAACATTTTCTTTTCCCCATGACCGCTGGAACGGTCCCGTTTATTTACACGGGGACGAGTTATCGCGTAAATCGAGCGTACCGGCGTGGCGTTCGGTTCCGCGGATTTCGGAATCGGCTAGAAAAAATTTCGACAGCGGAAAAGCGGCGAGGCGTCGCTACGGACTCGAAATAGTTTGATGATCGTCGATCCGTAATTTTAGTCCGACGTGTAGGTTGTGTGACGCAAGCAGGCTGGCCGACAGGAAATCGTGGTTTTTCCGCGGAAGTTCTGGTGTTAATTCCTCCGTCGACGAAGGTTTTTGCGAAAGCAACAATACTTTCAATTCACGAAACAAATCATGTATTAATATTTAACTGTACTTAGCTGAAAATCAGACTTTATTTACTGAGCTTCTGCTGTAGAAATAGTTGAATAATTTATTTGCAGCCTTCCACGGGTAGGTGCGCGAGCAAATGGCAACGATATACAGGGTGAGTCATCTAACGTTGACACAGTTGAATGATTCAGTGGGGTTCACACGATAAAAATATTTGTTTTTAAAGATCTCAAGGTCACCTCCATCTTTTTATAGCCACTGAATTCCTAAGGATAGGGACTATCGTTGCAGGTGTTTCAAAAAGGGTGATTCCATTTTTGAAAAATGAAGGTCACCTTGATATCTTTAATAAAAACAAAAATATTTTTCGTATTAACTGTTCCACGTAACTTTAAAAACAGCAAAGATATTTTAGTAGCAAACGGTAGGTGACTCACCCTGTATAGGGTGAATACTTCGTGTCAAATTTTTTGTGGAAAGAAGAAGCAGCAAAAAATTCCGAGTTCAATAATTAATCGTGAGCCAATAAATGGCGCCAGGGGGAACACCTTACGGGCCGCGATGGAATAATAAATAACGGGCGAAAGCGTGGCAGCGTGCTCCACGCTCGTCGCGGTATCTACTTTGATCTTCGTTCTGCGTTCTGATGTTCACAGTAGATTCATCCGGTGGAACCAGTTCTGCGTGTGGAAACGGCTGCGGAGACACGGTGCAACCTCGATAATTTCGGGTGCGAGTGGCACAAATCGCGAATTAGAACGACACCGAACGCGTTCAACCGTTACTCCGCTCCTCCTACCCGTCTCGATCCGCGATTTTCTATTTTCCCGGCGACCGATTCGACTCGTTTTTGTTGGAAAACACACGCGCACCATTCTAGTCGGTTTATCTCCGACGGTACACGAATCTCTGTCTATAAACACGCCCCCGCGTTCAGTGTAGTGTTACGATCCGTGAAGATGATTTATCCGCAGCTTTTTGACCGGCTTCCAAGCACTGTCGTTTCTTCTCGATGCACATGTTTTCTTTATTACCGAGTCGTTATTCTTCGTTAACGGCTAAATTTATTTTCAAGATAAACAGCCAGATAAACACTGGCTCGTGGGATTAATTATTATTATATATATTTCATACTTCCCGTAATAATTTTAGCGAGTTAGAAATGTCGATGTTCTTAAATTATTCTACAGGGTGTCAGACGGATCCCCTCACTGGAGCATAAGCAGTCCGTCGCGAAGAAGATGTGAACAAGTGAAGGAGTACAAATTTTGAATCATGTATTGCGAAAACACTTATTTAGCCGTAAATCCTCTTGCTGCTTGGAAATGTGGGTCATTGGACGAACTACACAGCTGGCCTCAGGTATACGACAGTGCCGAACGGTGAGGGACGTACGGTCAGGTCAACGAACCGCACAGCTGGTGAGGAATAGTAGGTATACGATCTAAGGCTCAAGGGATGCGCGGTGACGTCAATGATCCGGACCATCACTTTCACTGTTCAAATGATAAATAAATCGTATGTTCCTGTCACACAGATGCCATAGAATTTTCCACACTCGCGATCACTGTTCACACTCGTTAACACATAGCTATGCACTAACAACAATTCTAATATCACTTGTATCGCAGCACGAATCACAATAACCAGGTAATACGATGAGTAGACTGCGCATTCCATGCATTTGCAGCGAAAATGAGTAAGTGCATTTTAAAACAGTAGAGAGATTAAAATAATTGAAAACAACAATGTATTATTTTCAACTTGTTCAAATGATTAAAGTTAAAAATCAAATATCTGTTTGGCTCCTGACCCTTGCGACACCAGCAGCCAACTTTTATTTAGCATAAAAATCCGCAGTGATTGCCACTGTTAAAAACACACACATCAGCAGCCGCGAGTTTTACACTGGTAACTTTTTGGAGATGTTCTCTCTATCACGGCTCGAACGTTTTTGATCGTTTGAACAATGAAAGCGAATCCCTTGAACCTTAGATTGACGTATACCTACTAATCACCATCAGCTGTGCCGTTCGTTGACCTGACCATACGTCCCTTACCGTTCGGGACTGTCGTATACCTGAGGCCAGCTGCGTAGTTCATCATTGAGTGGCCCAGTGACCCACATTGTCAAGCAGCAAGTGGATTTACGGCTAAACAAGTGAGTCTTCGTCGCGGCGGACCGTTAACGCAACCACTGAGAGATCCGCCTGGCGCGCCGGATCATCTTTAACAACATGCGTCTAGCTCGCGCTCTGATTGGTCCGTGTTTTTCGTTAACACCTTTCCGTACTATTTTCTTTGCGGTTACAGTGATTAAAACGTCTTCATCCCCTTAAATATCGTAGAAGAGAAAAGAAAAAATATATTTTTTGTATCGCTACATGGATTTTAATGGTGAAATATTGATTGATAGGAAATAAAATTTTATTTCGTCTAAAAAGAAAGGCGTAACATTTGTATTTGTTAGACTTTATTTAAAATCTTCATCACGAGTCTGACTCGTTAAAATACGGGAAGGGGTTAATAACTTCTAAACGAAACCCGGCGGACATTTTGCAAAAATGTCGCTCCGTATGACCACCGTATGACCGCTCATTTCCGGGAGTTGAAGGAGTCTTAGGACACCCTGTATATTTGTAAATTACACTTGCGTTTTTCATGCCTTGTCTGTTTGATACGACCGAATCTACCGTCTATTATTCTCTACGCGGTTTTTATGTGCAGTATTTTTATTTCGATCGATGAAATAATCAAGAATAGAGGGATTTTAATATCTCATGCATTGTCTGTCTTGAACTGTTGAACCTACTTCCGAATATTTGATGTGCACTTGTCGTGCGCGATATGTTTACTTTGATTGATAAAATCAAGAATTTGCTGTATCAATATCTTACGCGTGTCTGTCTCGAACGGCCGAATCTACTTGTCAATATTTCATACGTCTGTCGTGTATGTTAATCGATGAAATCAATGAAAGTTAGACATCGACCGTTGTCTCGAAAGCTGAATAGGCTTTCTGATTTTTGCGCATCCGCCAATGTCGAGAAGTTCGAACACCATTTGCATCAAGAGAAGCTGATGGTCGACGTTTTCAGCAGCCGGGCGGCTGAAACAACGCGTTAAAAATTGCACAGTGTTATAACGAACGTCGGGGGAGATGGAATCGCGGCGCTCCGAGGAAACTGTGTTTCCGTTTCGGAATATTTTCGCGCGAACAGACAACTGGGAGCGACGCGGCGTTGCTCTGACATAGCGTTGCTCTCACCGGGAGCAAGATTAAAAGCCGAGGATAAATAAGTGCGTTTCGCGGGAAAGCATCGGCGCGTCTCTTTTATTTTTAATTGCTCGCGTGCATGCTGCATCTATTCTCTCTCTCTCTCCCTCTTGACATTACAGGACGAACAAAACGTCCGTTTGAGCAGTCTATAGAACACCCCCATTGTCGTCCACGTTATAATCGCATCGGTTTGCGATCGACTTCGCGTAACTCGACAAAGATTCATCGACGCTGCGCTACGAAATCGTTGTCTCGCCGAAGACTGCGAAATGACGAATGGATGCAGTAAGATCGAATCGCATAAAACATTTACAGGAACCGTTCCTACGGGCGCTCGCGCAATTTCCGGTTCTCCCGATCGAATTCCCAGAACTCGGTATCAGCTTGCGACTCGGTTTCTTGATAATGGGTTTCGATGCCGCGTAGAAATTTCCACGGGGCCGAAAGAAAAAACCGGGGCCGTGCAGACGACGCGGCGTTCGCACAGTTTAATTGCGAGCCGTTTTGCTAATGGAAAGAAAACCGCGGGAACTATGAATCACAACGTTCCTCGTTCTATTCGCTTTCCGGTGTCTCTTGACTCGCCGCGAGATCTCCTTTATTCGCTATTTCGCTGCGAATATTATTTTTCAATTTTTCGAAAAATGGTGCCTGGCCGGCTGACTGCTCGAACGTTATTAATTGCGACCGCTCCTGCTCCATTGTACTTCGGACTTTCCGTAGTTTCTTTTACGTTGATTCTATTTCGTTTTCACATCGATCCTCGTGTTACCGTTGTTTTCTGCTGTTGGTAAAGGCGACGTGATTGTTATTTTTTTTGTCGATAAGATGTGTTGTAACCCAGATCATTCAATATTAAAATTTCAGGAATGTGGTGGCGTCGATGGAACGTTTGTACGCGGTGCCGTCGGAGAAATTACGCGTCTGGTCCGCCTGGCTCACGAAGATCGGCGAAATTACGGACGAATGGCAGAAATGGTTGCGATCGAACATCGATCTTGCGATAAGGATCGGGGAGCACTTGGAGGCAGCCGAAGAGGCCTTGAGGAAGTCCAAGATGGTGAGTTCCGTTTCGTGTTACCACTGGCACAGCGCCTATTCCAGGATATTTATGCCGGACCGTGGGGAAGAGGCTGTGCAACAGATTAAAGGTTGCCGCGCACTAGGACGCACCAGCACCGGACCACCGGCGGCGTTTTGCCTTTCTTCAATGCAATTTCAATGCGACTTAGTAGCCGCAGCATAGAACCGGCACGGACTCGACTGCTGCTGTTGCGTCTTAGTGTGCGCCAACCTTTATGTTGTCATAAAAGGTGCTCGGGAATCGTATGGAGAAATTACTGCGGCACGAAAACCTCACAAATGTGTCACAAATAGCACAGGTAGAAAAAATCGTCACAAGCGCTAGAAATTCCTGCGAAAAAATCGGTCTTCTCGCTGTCTCTCCGTGTTTCGAATTCGTAGCAGCGTTTAGGATGCCAGGACCATTCGTAGTCCCGTAGATCCACGGTGGACGCGATAACGCGTATCTGCGAGGGTCCAGGAACGGATCTTCGGAATTCCCTGTTGGATCGAGTGTCATTAAATCGGTGGATCTCGTGGTGGAAGACGTATCGGCCGCTTAAATTTCGCGCGGAAGTTCGGCTGGCGGTCTGCGGCGACCTAATTTCGGTCTAACGACGCCCAATACGTTCGCGTAACGACGTATTGTAAGAACGCTGTCGCACGCTAATGGTGCCGATCGTCGAGCCAGATCGGGAGCGAATATATTATTGCCCGGGACAATTTCGGTTCGAGCATCAACGGCTCCATTTATCGTGGAATCGAACGACGGCCGATCTGTAGTGGCGGGTATCGTTTTCCGATCGTTTTCGCGCACGGTTCCTGAGAGATAACGCTGCTTTCCTAGATGCAGCAAGCTTCCCTCTCTGTCTCTCTCTCTCTCTCTCCCTCTCTCTCTGTCTTCTCTGACGTTGCACGTGCGAGTCCTTTGACAAAGGTCCGCTAACAATGCGCGCGCGATACGCGCCACGGCGCACCGTAAATATCTTACAGTCGTAAAAGCACGTCTGAATGGAACGCCGACGGAGTGCCTCCTGTTCCGTCGACGACGACGACGACGACGAACCCAGACATTTCCACGGCGCATCACAAGTTCACCCAGCGCACGCCTCGCATTGAAGCGGCCGCCTGACGACGACGACGACGACGACAATCGGGAATGCGAGCACGAGAATCGCACGCCTACACACGGAATTGGCATAATGCACACAGCACGCCGCATCGGCGAATTTCGACGGCCAGATAGTCGGCTCCGTTTCCGGTACACGAAGATTGGTACCTTCGCGCGAACCCAGCCTGCGACTGGCGACGCACGCCTCTTCGACTTCCACTATCCTCCATTGAAATCGCTTTTTTCATTTTACGACACACCTGCCAGGTGATAGCGAGTCCATTAGCCGAGGTAAATCGATTTTTTTCGACACGTGTTTCAACGCTAAACCTACCGAGCACTAAGAGCGATTCAAATGTTTTAGCTTATGAAAATGACAAGTCTTTGTTTATTTGGATTTTCTGCAATTTTTATTCCAACATGTGCTTGGATTAAAAAATTGATCGAATCAATTTCCATGTAAGCAACTTCATGATTTCAGGTAATTGCCAAATGAGAAATATAAAATCGGTCGTTCGGCCGGCATTGGTAGGTTCAGTGTCAACGTATTCTCTGGGAGCAGTCGCGGTTTGTTGTTTTTGGGAATTTTTCTAAAGCGAAACTGACGGGCAGAAAAAATTTGAAAGTTCGCGAACATGTTCGATCTTCAGAGAATCCAGCAATATTTTTTTATACAGAGATATTTTGATTCCAGCGGATGTTACGTCGAACAGAGTTCCGTATAAAAATGCATAAAATCCGCAGGCTGTCGAAGACTAGTAGTCACAGCGTGAAAAAGCGTCGAAACTTCCACTCGACTTTCACCTCGGAAATAAAAGTGTCAAAAACGCTATCAGAGGAGTGCGTTATTTCGCGAGCCGCAGAAATTTGAGCGGCTTCGACAGCCCGGAAATTCCGCGCGCAACAGAAACACCGAACGTTTCAGTTTCGAAAATGCTCCGGGGACGGAGTTTCGACGAAACTTCGAATATTAAAAGAAAGCATCTTCTTTCGTTTCCCGGAACGCATCCGGGGATCTCTCCGCCTCCGCATTGTGCCCGTTCGCGTTCGGCTGGAACGTTTTCGTGAAACGGCGTCGTTGTTCGATTTTATTAAACGTTGTTTACCTCTCGGCGTTATCGGGGGCGGTCGACGATAAAAATTTCAGGCTCGAATCGTCACGGCATTCGACACACCGATACATCAATGGAACGAGACATCGCGCAGCGGCCCGCAATCGCAAAAAGCTCGACAATATTTACGATCTTTACGGGAAATAAGAATTTTCCGTATCGATCGTGAGAGGCCTTTTACATTTTTAATGTATAAAATAAAATAACATTAAAAAAATGATATACAAGATAAAATAATTCCCAATTTGATCGTGAATTTTTACTCAATTTCGCGACAAGCAAAACTTCCGAATAAATTCTAGCTCTTTCGTGGAACACTGGCCGGTACGCGGCGGTACATCGAGACATCGATACATCGGCGAGTCTCTGGGTTTCTTTTATTAGTGAGAGGCCTTTTACATTTTCAATGGATAAAATAAAATAATATTAATAAAATCATGTACAAGATAAAATAATTCCCAATTTCATCGTGAATTTTTACTCAATACGAGACATCGATACATCGGCAAGTCTCCGGGTTTCTTTTATTAGTGAGAGGCCTTTTACATTTTCAATGGATAAAATAAAATAATATTAATAAAATCATATACAATATAAAATAATTCCCAATTTCGTCGTGAATTTTTACCCAATTTCGCGACATGCAAAATGCCGGAATAAATTCCAGCTATTTCGTAGAACACTGGTCGGTGCGCGGCGTCGCGTCGATACATCGAGACATCGATACATCGGCGAGTCTCCGGTTTTCTTTTATTAAACGCGAGGCGGCCGGACACGCGAGCCGCGACTAAATATATAGCGGTCGCTCGATTAATCTTCCGTTTCAAGGCCGACCTTCGCGAGACCGTGGAGACGCGCGTGGGCGACATTCTTCATCCCCCTTTTATATTCACCGGCGAAGTGGTAACTCACTCATTGGCCCGCCAGACAGAGATTTAAACTGTTCTCCTCGTCACACAGTGGAGCATAAATCTTCCGTCCGACGGAAAAGTAACGCGGTTACCAGCACGGACACCTGTGCCGTGACGCTCTTCGGCTACGAAACACGGCTGCAACCCGTGCTCAAGGTTAGCCTCGTCCTCCGTTCCGGCTCGAAGTACACGGCGATACCAGTGGACCGCGTAAATTATGCGACTCCGGCTTCAGGAAACAACTTGGGACGAGAATTAACCAGAGAGTCTGACGGATTAGATTCCCCGGGAAGACGGAGAAGATTCCCGGAACCCGAGACCCTTTCCACTGGAGAAATGGCAGAAAATAGTGGCAATTTGAAATATAATATTTTTCTCCGGGAAATTCTATTTCGAGAGTCACCTTTCGACGGAGATCTGATTACGGTAATTCGGAGACCGAGCGGCGGCTTTCACGGGCGAATTCACTTTATAAAATGGCTCGCAGAATTGTACGTTGTTGTTGCGTGCCTGGTATATAATTGCAAGCAGAGGGTTAATTAATTACACACGGTGTGTTTGACGTCACCGCGTGTCGCCGGAGCGTTAAGTTGAATGGTGTTTTTAATGTCGAATGGGAAATTCGATATTGGGCCACAGGCGAGTCTCGAATTATATGCGAAGATTATCTGTAAATTTCGTCTATGTTACACGATCTGCAGGAAATTCGATAGGATAAGGTATCGCGGGAATTGCGAGAGCCTGAATCCGTTGCGCGATTACGGGCCACCGTAATCGAGAGAGAGAGAGGGAGAGAGAAAGGGAGGGAGAGGGACAGTGTGTTCGCTAGAAAATTTTAAACGTCCCAGTACAGATTTATGCACTGGCAGCGACGGGTGCGGGCTCACGTTTCTCCGGTCCCGCGGCAGATAAGGGGCGCAAATTTAATTTTAATTTTAATATGCATTATTCGGCTGCCGTTCTGTTTGCCTCAGCCAAACTCCCGGGACGTTTCAGCACGGAATTGAGTTTCGACGAGACGAAACCACCGCGAGACCATTTTCTTTCCAGCGAAACTGCTACTCGTGTTGTTTCTTGCGGTTCACTGTGCGCAACAATCCACCCTCGAAAGAAAACAGAATTTTCTTGACGGTGCTTGATCACCGCAATCTTCTCGAGCACCCTTTAATGGCTTTATTAAGTAAGCCAGGTCCTCGGCAAAAATAACTGGAAAAAGCTTGCACGTTTTGTGCATTCGGTGTAACTATTCTCACAAATTTTTCTGTTCCCCGTTCTGTTTCCGTGAACTTGTCGAGTGTTGAACCGTTCAATATTTGACTTGTTGTGGGTATGTGTTTCCAGATTTTTACACGTTTTTTTTCTGTGTAAATTGCGGCGAACCGTGCGATGGTTAAATTTGACGTTTCAATATTCATTTGACTTGCGTTCGAAAGCGTATCTAATCATATCGTGCGAAGTCTCGTCTTATATTCCTGTTCGATTAGAACATGCTCGTGCCGGATTTAAATAAGAGAATCCACGCGCCAGAAAAAAACCACGAGCCGAAAGCTATGAATAAAAATGCCCGAATGCGATTTAAATACATCTGACCGCCGACACCTGTACAATTTCTACCAAATTTCCGCCCTCCAAGGGTTATAAATAAACCGCGAATGTATACAGGGTGAGGCGAAATAACATGTACCAGCGGATAGGGGGTGATTCTACAAATGAATATTAATCGAAGAAAAGGAATAACATTTTTCCGTATGACGCATGGTTTTCGGAAATTCGCGATTAAAAATCCGCCCAATTCGCGTGCTCTAGTATACGCAGAAAGTAGAATAGGTCAGTCATGACCAGACGCGTCAGACGATTCCTATCTAATAGTACGTATATTCGCTGCATTTTCCAGCATATTCGCTGCATTTTCAAAATCGGTTTCCTCGGAAACGAAACTTCAGTGAAAAAATTTTATTCGTGCCCGCTCGTACATGTTATTCGGCCGCACCCTGTATGTTTCGACCTGAAATTATTACGAAAATAGCAAAATGTTCGTCTCGAAAATCCGCTTTTCGTCGGACTATTTTCCAGCACAACGGAGAAACTAATTTCCCCCGTAGCCGAACGAGTACTCGGCGAGCCGAACACGGACAATACAGAGATAAAGGATGATTTTCACCATGTCCTTAAATCACAGTTCCGGAATTTCGCATGATCCGCTCCGCTCGCGACCGACATAACTTAGGGTATCAGAAGGGAAGCTAGGGTCGGGCGCGGGGTCTCGCCACGGTTCCCTTTCTGCGGGACGTGGCACATAATTCGTCCGGGTCTGATTACTTTCATTCTCGGGCGAAAAAAAAATTACAGTGTTTCGCGTGAAAAGCCGAAAGATAGAGGAGCGCTGGCTCAAAGGGACGGCCGTTTTTTTTCGCAGGCGGACGAAGATAAGGCTGACGAGGATGCCGGCAGCGAGGGGAGGAAAGAGGCGGCGTCGCAGTCCGTTGAGGAAGAGCTCGCCGATCCCGGAGGTGAGAGACGAATAATTTAATCGATGCTTCCTCTCTTCCCTGTCCTCGGACTGCCCCGTTTGTTGTCCGCGGAGTACCATAAACCGAGCGAAAGAGGAGACCGCGCGGCATCGAAAGAGGGAGAGGAGGCAATAACAAAACAGTAATTTCGCTAGAAGCCGCGCTATAGTCGACGGTATAGCACTTATCACAAGATAAATCTAAAGGTATGGGTATTGTGCTCGCGAGCCGCCGCCACGGCGGTATCACGTAGTGCTTTTACGTTGCCCTAAACAGATTTTATGGGATCACGAAAGATACCCCGGGCCCGTTAAGCCGAGAACATCGGCGGGAAAAAAGGGGAGGACAGCGCGCGCGACTTCTTATCTCCGCGGTTTCCACCGCGTATTTAATAACTAATTCCTCCGTCCATCGGTGTTATTGCACGGCGAAATCTGGAACGCGATAATGGAGCTGTAAACTTGAAAAATCACCGGTTATTATTAGAGGAAATGTCGGCGTCCAGGGCAGACGTTTCTTTAACTACTGTGGGAACTGCGGCGAGTTCGGCTAAGGAAGCGTCCATAGCCGCGGTGGAAAGTTCTAAACAGAGTGTACAAAAGGAGCCATCTGCTTCGAGGTCAGCAGCGGCGGAAGATTCTGAGATGCCGATCTGGCCGTTGGGGGTCCCATGGCAGCCCGTAGAAGAGGAGGTGGCAGACGCTGAAGAGGAAGTTATAGAAGTCAGCCCCCGAAACAATTTCCGAAATGCGGCATCGATTTTCACAGTTTTTGAACAGTTTTATAGAACTTCGTTAAGAAAATGTTTCTTTCAGACGCTGCCGATGCCGAGGAACGAGGAAGAGATGAAGGAGTACCTGAAGAAGTTCAAGGCCGACGCGGTCATGTACAGGTCTTATTACAAGCACTGGAGGGAGACAGCGGTTCAAGTAACGATATCAGAACGCGTATCCGGTTACCGGTTTGTTTAAAAAAAAAATGTCAAGCGACTCGTTTCTCGTAGACGATGAGCGAAGTTGGTGGGAGATACGTGATGGCCACGTTCCTAGTGCAAGGCAGACGGGAGGAAGCTTTGAAGAGGATCGCCAAAAAACAGAAGCGTGTAAAAGTTGCGAAAAAAGCTGGAAAGGTGGCCGCAAGGAGAAGAAAACGTTCACCGTCTATCACGTCGGGCACGGCCAGCGAAAGTTCCGTGTACGTCACCGCGCCTGAATCTCTGGCATCCGAGGCGCCCGTGACGTCCGAGCCAGCCGAAGCTGAAGAAACAACCGAGGATCCCGAGGAACCCGACGAGCCGGCCGAGGAGCCTAAAGCGTCCAGCTCTAAGCAGACCAAATCGTCAGCAACTGTCTCTGAAAAGACTTCCCCGAAGAAAGAGATCGAGGTAATGCGGGCAAACATAATTTCAAGCTGGAAATTCTGTGCTTCTCTTCACCGCGAAAGAGTTTCTCCTCAGTGTCTGCCTTTCAGTCGATTCTCACCGCTGCGTACTTTCTCTTTCGCCTGTAAAATATTCAAGAAGCGATCTCCAAGAATATCTTCCGCGGCTATGCTCCATCTCGTTTTTAGAATATTCGTAAAAAATCCTCCAACGACGATATCGATACGCCGTTCGATTTCGCGACTCGATAAACCCGTGTCGGCCACGGCTGTCGATTCTCGACAAGCTTTTTGCGGGATCTTCAAACGTCATTAGGCACGAAGAACCCGGGGAGAATGGAGACATAACACTGGCTCGGGTTTTTCGTCGCACAGTAGAACGGGTCCGCGCTCGGTCGGACGTTGGGAATGGAGGTCGCGTCCCGTGCGGAGTTACGAGACCGTGGCGGGATGTTTTTTTCGGAAACAATTTTGATCGGTCGCGTCGGACGAATATATCTCCGTGGATAAAATCCTTTTTCAAATTTCGTTGTGAAACACGGCTTGAAACTTTTTTGCGAGATGCAATTTGATTCATGGGCGGTGCATACCGATCGATAATCCGCGCAATTGAACGTTTCGTCGACCGGTGGGAGCGTTTAATGAATCCGGGAGCAAAGTTCTTCGGTTTTACGGTCCGCGACGAATGTCGGCAGGCCGTTCCATATATTCTGAAAATTCTTCGGGGCTCATCTTCCGTTAATAATGGCGGCCATTATCGTCGGGAAAAAGTCGCCGCCGATAAACGATTGGGCTTCGTCAGGCTACGAATGATTTCACGGGGACGCGTCCCCGATCGATTTATCATCATCGGCGTCATTAAGAGCGATTTAACTCTTGGCTGTGCGTCTTTGCCCGATATCGACGGGTTCCGCCGGCCGAAGAACGATGTAACGTTTGACTGATATCGAAACTGAAGATTAATGAACGATGATCGTCGGGAATCGGGAGAGAAAAGAATGGGCCGCCGCGCCGCGCCGACCGATTCCGCGGGATTGAATCGCGCCGCGGCGATTGATCCAATCGCGGCTCAATGATCCGTGTGCGAGCGAAGTAACCGTTCGTTTATTTACGTCTTCGGTTCTTTTGTTGCTTAACGCCGCGCCGGTGTGCGGGCATCCATGCATTTTCACTGAATGAAGTTCGCTAGCGAGGAGTAATGAGGTATCGATCCCACGATGAAGCATAGCGGGGCCCGGTTTCTTTCTCCGCTCGCAATTAAGCGATCCGCGAGTTTGATTAACCGGTTCACTTCACATTTTTACTACTTCACGGATTCCGTGGACATTTTATTCGCGCAAGTCGTGTTTAATGAGTAGGTTAGAAATGCGTAGGTGTTGTTTGAATCGATAAAAAGACGAATTTCGAAGTGCTGTGACATTAACACTGAACCTACCAAGCGTTAAAGGTATCGGTAAATGTCGCCTTGTAAACATGGTAACACTAAATTTATTCAGATTGCCCAAAATTTTCAATATAGATGCTTCGAGAAGGAAATTTATTCTATTTTCCACAAATGAATTTTTATACTTTCAATAATTGCGATAATAAATTGTGGTAGATTCAGTGTTAACCCTTTACACTCAGTGCTATTGTTATGTCGCAAAGGCAGATTTTTGCTTAATTATATGACCAGTTTATGGCACGAGCGACTTCAGCTAATCTTGAGGAGGCTTTACCAGCGGTAGCCTTGGCTGTCCTCGGATCAACCTCGGAGTCAGACCCAGCGAGCCTTTATTAGGGTCGATTGTAAAAAAACGTACTTTTGTGGATTTTCTGGGTTCTTAGCATAACGGCGATTGGCAGTAATAAACAGCCACGTGCGAGTCAGCTGTTGGTAATTCCGAACGCGAGGGGACCCTTGGGCCCGGTATTTTTTTACGATATTACCTCTTCGGGTCACCACCGAATACACCAGATGTATCTGGTCGGGAAAACAACCGCCCACTCGTTTCCTATGGGTGAATAATGTTTACGCCCAAGAAGGACCCTCGGTTATAAATAGACTAAGGATATTGCGATCGGCGCTGTTTTAAAGATATTTTTGTAGGATTCACATCGCGAAGACTGTCTTGTCTTTTCGGTTATTTAAGTTAAAATTAAGATTCCGTTTCCTCCTCGTTTTATTTGTTGCTTGTTAAAATTAAAGTTACAAGTTGCGTTGTTATCCAATTGGACTGTCAGTTATTAATCCCTCATTGGGAAGCGTTGAACTCAACTAGTCCACAACAGCTGTTGGGCACCGAGACGACGCATCAGCTATTTTCACTTGAAAATTAAACGTTTCTTCCAACCTAGAATAATTCCGTTCTATATTATTTTTCTTCATTTTATTGATATGAAATTAATGCATACAATACTTAAATGTTTAGGAATTGATTAGATAATACCATATTTAATAATATAAAAAATGTTTTGAATAATGGTAAAGCAATTTTTAGTGGCGAGCTTGAGTCGCCACTGAGTGATAAGGGTCAATTTCACCCTGTTAAACATATTAACACCTTGCCGTATAATTTTCTTTACGGTTACAGTGATTAAAAGAAATTATAAATTTTTTGTATGGCTACATTTTAATGCTGGGATATTGACTACACACAAATCAAATTTTACTTCATCTAATAAGAAAGGCATTCGTTTTTGTTAGACTTTGTTTAAAATCTTCATCACGGGTGTGACTCGTTAAAGTACGGCAAGGGATTAACCGTTTGCACACGGAGCTATTTTAATTTCTATAATTTTTGACAGCGTGACGAAGCACTGGACGTGGACGAGCTGTTCAGAGACTGTTCCCGCGCTGCCGAGCCAATACCGTACCACTTCTACTTGAGAGCGGAGCCCGACGTCGAGCTAGCCGGTGTGGAGGACGAGGACGACGAAATTTTAGAAATTGACCTGACCCGCTCGGAAATGATTGGCACCCTGAAACGTCTGTGGTACAATATCGCGGAGAAACCGTGCAAAAGTGGAAAGCCCTGGATCTAGCCGACATATTGCAACGCTTAATAAATATTCGAGAACTAGTTTTAGGTAAACAAATTCAGCGGGTATGGGCTCTTGAAACTGACGCGGCGGGGCTACATGAAAGTTGAAAGGAACGAAATTGAACGGGAACGTAACGGTGAATAAGGGATAAGGTAATTGCCGAATATTTCCGCATCGCAGCGAAACGGCACGCCGGTTTACTATCGGGGACAACGCCGAAAGTAACGGCGAACGCATTAAAAGATAATAAACCGATACCGCGGCCCGGCACAAATGTTAGTTCTACCTCGTGATAATAATAATGCAGCCGGTTTGCCCGTTGCATTCTGTATGGCTGCCAATATTCGGGAATAGCAGGAAAGGACGACAAATAAGTGGATCCTGCGGCTCCGTTGTTTTGGGAGTTTTGATGAAACCTCCCCGGTACGGAAACTCCTCTGCAATAAAGCCGACGATAATGACTTTATTACACACTGCGGCGAGTACATAAAGAACCGAATTGGATTACGACGGTGCGGAACGAGTGCAACAGGGAACATGATAATTAATGCAGAGCGTAAAGTGCGAGATCCAGAATATACTCTTTGACTCGCGTATCCTTTGGCCGATCGGGTCGGCGTTTCATACGGGCACTTTGTCTCGATGCCATTTCGATCTCTCGGATGGTACAATCCGACGCTAAAATAAATCACGGGCAGGCTGTTGGCTGCTAAAAATTTGAGAAATATGAATTCACAGCAGAAATTGTGCCGGCGGTTTGCAGATATCGCTGGATCTGCTAAAGTTTAATGAGCGTAGCGCTCGTATTGCTCGTTGGAAGATTTCAGGTCGTATCACGGCTCTGTTAACTTTTACGATCACTCGGAGACTGAATCGCGAGCCGCTGATGCTCCCGTAGACTCCTCGGCAATACGAGCGACGAGTGGGGCACACCGTTGGAAAGCGAAGTCTCGCGAGACAGGCAATCCTCGCGTCGAGTTCTCGGGTTCGGAGTCTAAAACGCGAACGCGCGGGGATCCTCGTAGAATCGAGAATGGGCCGGATTATGGATGCATAAGGATTCGCGGACGGGCCGGGATCCATTTTTCACGGACGCGACTGTCCCAGCCGACGGCACACCCGCCGACAGGTATCTTTCCCACGGGCAAACAACCCCCGCGAGCGTGTACGGTTCCCTCCGTAATATCTGCGTTCGACATCAAAGACGATGTGCCTTCTGTCGGCTGTCGTCTGACAGAACCGACATTGGTTTTGCCGCGGCATCAACAGCTTATTACGTAACATCAAAGCACCGCCCCGATATTTGACAATGTCGAGCACTCGCGAACGTAATTTTACCGCCTGGGGTTTCAGCGGTTTACGCCGACAGTTTCCCTTGTTCGCCTGCCGGCAACAGTACTTTTAGCCCTACGCTAATTGCCGACACTTAATCCAATGCTACGAGACAGGGTCGCGTCTGATCAAGCGCAGACTTATCCACTTGCTGGCCGATCGATCGGGGACTCTCGATTTGATCGAGATTTAGTCGTTCAGGTGGTTAATTTGAGGTTTAAAGCGGATTGTTCGCTATGTCTGATCAATCGTCGATTATTCTACTTGCAACTACCTAACGGTGTCATTAACAATTGCCTTTGAGATTCCATTGCTCTGATTAAATTTATGCAACAGTGTATGATTGAACAGCTAAGAAAAATATTTCAAAACACCTCTAATGTTTAATCGAAACGTTAAATTAACTTCACCCTTGTCGTCTGATCAATGGTGGAATATTCTACTTGGAACTACCTACCTTTTCAATTGGCTTTGAGATTACATTGCTCTAATTAAATCTAAGCAACATTGTATGACTGAACAGCTAAGAAAAACCTCTAATGTTTAATTGAAACATTAAATTAACTTCACCCCTGTAGTCTGACCAATGGGTAATTGATCTACTAGCAGCAACGACTTCGCGACGATTCCCAACCATCGCAAACGACTTGAACAGTAGAAAAAACTGCGCACAGATACCGAATAACACTTTACCTGCCGCGGCTCATTAAGGCCCGACATTAAACACCATAATTGCCACTAACGAAATGCTTAATAGCAACGGATTTAAAGTCACGAGCCGAAGCCACCCTGTTCGTTTTTCGGAGCTTAGTTGGCCTTAGCACAAACAGCGGGTCTTCTCTTCAGTTTCACGTGTCATTAATTTTAATGACCATTAAGTCCCGTGTGTGTGATCAACGTTTTACGGGGCCGCTTTCGCTGGGACGTAATTTTTAACACAAATTCCCAGAACAGGGTTTGAGGAGACGCGTCGCGATTTAAGCAGGGAAAATCTGTAACCGAAAGCTCCGGGGGGAGGTAATAAAGTTCAGACGGTACTGTTTACTCGTCGGAATATTACGCGACAGGATTGTGTACCGACGAACTTCGTTCTGCCTCCTTGGGCGACCTCGTTAACTTCCCTCGGGTCGGAACAACGGCGAGCGATTGCTGCCACGAAGTTTATGGACCATTACTGATGAACTGCACAGGCCTGATATTCTCAAAATATGAGGAAGTCTTCCTAAAGATCTTGGAAGCCCAAGGGGTCAGTACTCTCAACGACTTGAGGGCACAAAGGGTTGGGATTCTTAAGGTCTTGGATATTACAAAGGGCTATTGGTATTATTAATATTATTAAAGGGTTTTGGGAATAAAATAGGACAAAAATGCACGAATTACTACGGCTTGGTTTAGGTTAGCTGTAATAAATACTCTAGACTGGTTTTAGGAAAACAAATTCAGTGGAAAGAGCTCTTGAAACCGGCGGGTCTACATGAAAGTTGAAGGGAACGAAATTGAGCGACGACGTTACGGTGAATAAGGGATAAGGTAATTGCCGAACATTTCCACATCGGCCCGATATTCCCAAAATATAGGGAATTCTTTCCAAAGATCTTGGAAGTCCAAGGGGCCAGTGTTTCCAAGGTTTGAGGGCACAAAGGGTTGGGATTCTTAAGGTCTTGGATATTACAAAGGGCTATTAGTATTGTTAGGGCTTTGGGAATACAAACGGTCAACGGTGCACGAATTACTACGGCTTGGTTTAGCTTAGGTGTACACGGATGAAATTTTTAATCTTGGAATATTGATCAGAGGGTGTTTAAGCAGAGGGCAGGCTACATATCCAGCATCCCTTTTCATGGACAACGGAGTCGCTGTATATTAACCGTATCGCTGTGCTGTATGATTTACACTCGCTACAGATCTGGTAACGTTTCGCGTAGCAACTGACTGTATTTTCTAAGCTCTCTCTCTCTCCTCCTCTCTCTCCGGTTTCCAGTGATTTATCGTGTCGAACTGCATCGCGCCGCTGCCTCCAGGAATCATTTCGGATCGCGGAATCTTCGATTGAGCCTCGATAAGGCTGTTTCCAGCGAGCATCCGAAGTAAAATGAAATGTTGCGCGAGCTGATGGAATCGGAAGTTTATATTAACCCAGTTCATGGCTCCGCGTGGGGAGCACCGTCGGCAGATAAACATTTTGTTCGTGATTTGTGACCGTAGCGAAGTGATTCTGGCGAGACGTTTTTAACAGGTTCGAATTCCCGTTAACCGGAGCACTTGTTTCCCAGTTGATTACCATAGACCTCGGTCTCTGAACTATAAGCTGTCCGATTACAAACAACCGCGGCCACCGGAACTATCCCCGAACAATTAGGACCAGTAGAATTAACTGGCGATGGTCAGACTCCGTTGAAACTATGAATTCCTATTGTGCGAACGTCCCAGTGTGCAGAACGTTTTGTCCGGCGAGTGGAACCGCTTTGACGATTAAGCTGCTCCACTGGGAAGACCAGTTAATTCGACAATTTTTAATTGATTCAGCTCTCCCCGTTGATTTTTCTTTGTTTTCATAGTTTTGTCACCGTCGAAGTGTTGTATTCTGTTTTTCGAAAGTTCGAAAAAATGAATCTTTAATATTTTCCAGGGTGGTTTGTTTTTACGAATTTAGAAAGAAGCGGGTACTAATGTAGGAAATGATGTTAGAGTCGTCGGAAACGATGATTAACAAATACAAGGCTTTATTTTAATTTGAACAACGATGTACAATGATACCGGTTCTCTACACTAGCCCGGACTCTCGAATCTCTATTCTCTTTTTCTCTCTCTCTCTCTCAGCGAACTCTATGCTATCTCGATTCTCAGATTTTTAACTGCTCGAGACCGCGACCTACCTCGCATATAGGGTGAATTCGATAAAGCAGGACACCTAAATATCTCCGTTACTTTTCGTTGTACAAAAAAACTTCGTAGGGCAAAGTTACACTGTTTGAAGGGCCACGTATGACGGTGTAAGGGAAAAAAAATTTCAAGATCATTTTTATGAGATTTATGAGGTTATCGATGTTTTTTAAAATGGAATGATATATTTTCGTTAACGTAATGTTGTAGCTGACAAAATAACGTATTCATGCATGTAACACAATATGACCTTCAAATGACCTTCAACCCAGAAAAATGGTATAAATAAAATTCAACGTGTAAGATTCATTTGATGTATTTCTGTTACGCCAAATGTTCAAAAATATTCCCTGTATAGTCAATCGTCGCGCAAATAAAATATAAATCGGCTTACATACGGTGCTCGCGGTCGTCGCACCTTTGTCACTTTCTTTCTCGCACACTCATGCTTTCACGCTCACTCTCTCGCTCGCTAGGGCGTTCACCTGTCGTGTATTTGTTTTTGAGAGATTCGCGGTTGTCCGATTCGGCGAAAACGCATGCGTTTTTGCCTTCCTTGTCTTGACCGCTGACTCGGTCGTGGCTAACGGCTCTGGCTCCTACACTAATGCGATGCACGCTCTCGAACTGACCGATGATTTATCGTTTCAATCGCCGCCGAGCGAAATACGGAGGAGCAGTTTTGAATCTAGGCTTATCGATCACCAGCCGAGAACTGCGTGGAGCTGACTCCCGGAAACAGTAGAAACAGACTGCCATATGCTAGCTGCATTAGTACGACGTGTGACTTTCAATTGAGCTGATGTACAGGTCGTCCAAAAATCAGTGATCCGATGCACGATTGAAATTTACCAGAACGAAGATTTTTGGTAAATCTTTGCTGAGAACTTGGAAGAGATGATTCGGATCACAAAAGTCAGTACTCCGAAGGATTTAGGAGTACAGAGACCTGGAGTCGCCAGGGTTTTGGGAATACAAATGGCCAGTAGTCCCGCGATAAAATCGGGTTATGTATTCGTCGGGCCTTGGGCTCGGCAGTGTCATTATTAATTGATTAGATTGTTAGTAAATAATTGCTGTGAACTTGGAGGAGATGATTCGAATCACAAAGGTCAGTACTCCCAAGGATTTAGGAGTACAGAGACCTGGAGTCGCCAGGGTTTTGGGAATACAAATGGCCAGTAGTCCTGCGATAAAATCGGGTTATGTATTCGTCGGGCCTCGGGCTCGGCAGTGTCATTATTAATTGATTAGATTGTTAGTAAATAATTGCTGCGAACTTGATGGAGATTGTTCGGATTACAAAGATCAGTACTTCCAAGGATTTAGGAGTACAGAGACCTGGCGTCGCCAGGGTTTTGGGAATACAAATGGCCAGGAGTTCCGCGATAAAATCGGGCTACTTGTTTGTCGGGTCTCGGGCTCGGCAGTGCCATTGTTAATTGAGTCAGCGAGAGATCGTGATGCAAACAATAAAGGTGAAATTTCAGACTCGGTAATGGCTCGCGAGGGCGTTAAACCGCCGCGATATCTGCCGCGCAGAAGTTCCGTCGACTTAAAACGATACGCTCGTTAACCGGTTACGCCGCGCCTCAAATAAATAAGTGCAATTTATTAACATGCCGTGGCCGAGGAGGATCGCACGCGCTTACTACGTCGAGATACCCGCAAATTCTCTCTCGCTTGGTTTTTCACCAGTCTCTCCCCACCCCCCTCTCTCTATCGTTCTTTTTCTTTCCATCGTTCGCCCACGGCTCTCGCGCCGTGCACCCGGTGTAAGAAAAAAGAAGAACGAAGACGATAACCACGTTATCTCGTGCTAAACGGCTTGATAGCAATCTCGTTCAAGCTGCTGGACTTTATTTATCATTCGCAGGGGAACGGACGCGAAATCTGCAAGGTAATCTCGCGCCGACAGTCACCGCGAACGAATGATAATACGTCTTGATTGCGTTCGAAGCCGGAGCTACGCGAAACACGAACCAAAGAGCTGGACACAAATTGCGCTCGATAAATGTTATTTATTCGCCGTCCGTTTAAACTGACAATTCCGCGTGTTTATGAACCGCATATGTCATTTTGAAGTCCCGCTTGGATAGAAAACATCCCGTTGTATTTTCTCAATAATTTTTCTTTTCGATCTATCCCCTCGTTGAAATTGATTTTATAAATGCGATTAAAATTATCTCATCATTTTTGTTCAATGTACACCGTAACGTACGTGTACTATGCAGGGCGAGTCTCGTAACGTGACTATCTCAAATAAGTTATTTGCAAAAGGAAAAATGTCTCGAATAAAAGTTACTAATTTGTTTTTTATTACCTTGCTTTTTTATCGAGATATGAGGATTCAGTTTTTTAAGTGGAATGTCGGAATGTCGGATGAAAGTTCGGATAGATTATGAAATTATGCGTAAAAATGTATTATAGAAGGTGGGACTTAAAATGGTTAATTTTTAAAATTATTAGAATTATGTATATTTGATCATGATTACTCCACAATATTAAACGAAGAGTATCCGACCAGAGCCTTATTTTTAATAATCATATTAATTGTCCCTCCCTCCTTAAGGAAAATCAATTTTTACGTACCTGAACGTGTCTAGCAGGATTTCAAACACTTAAATCCAGATCTACATGTGGATTAATTAATCCAATAAATCGCATTATTACAGACTCTATCACTCTATACAATCGTATTGATTTGTTTACTGGGTCTTTACACGTTTTTACAAAACAATTACGTACGATTATCAAATAGTACTATACCTTATGTACCATGAGTTTTTGTCCCTTCTTTGTTATTGTACGTAACTTCTTTTTTCTGTTATGTAAACATTTATGTAGGAAGGCTTCGGTCTGTTTATAATAAAATAATAATATATTAATAATAAGAAAATGATTAAAAATTAAACTAAAGTTATGAAAAACAAATTAGAGCACTGTGTCCCCCAGGAAACCATGCAACTTATGCTCGAAACATTTATTTGTACAACAAATAACATACGAGACTCACCCAGTAGATTCTGTAATTTCACGATTGATCTTCGCCACGGTATTTCCACTAAAAATAAGAACCCGTTGTCTGACCACCGACACCGTTTCCACTGGAATTCCCGTAGTCACCGGCAGTTTCCAAGGGAACTTATCTCCGGCACCGTAAACGAACGACGTTTCGGCATTCTTCTGCCAATATTTTTATAAGAAAGTTCGCGAGCGAGCTCCGCTTATCTACACCGTTGCCACCGAGTCTGTTGCGATATCGCAGCGGCGCGGGAAACTCGAATTCACCGTTTAATCAGCGAAAAGCATCGCGCGGGGCGAAGTATCAGAAAATTGCATCTGCCGGTCGCGCTTTAAACGCGGAGGCCTAATGAAGCCTCACGGAGGAGTTACAATCCGCGACGCTTCCCAACCGACAAGCTGGATCAATTTATTAAAAATTCTCGCGCCAAAGCTCCCGTTAACAAAAAGAAATAAAAAACATTCTTTCAAGCCTCTTTGCTGGCAGAAAATTCCGGTTCGATTAATCGACAGTTTCATGGAAAGAGTGAGAAAATAGAATTTTTAAATAGGTTCCACATTCCCGTTTGTTTACATTGTATACGATCATGGGAATTCTCTCGTGGAATTTACTTAAATAAATGTCCTAGCAAAATATGTTTCCCTGCAACCCTTATTTTACAGATTCCAAAATATCTGTTCATATTCCAAAATATTTTCGAAGAAATTCCTACGGGGCAGCACTCCCTATAAAAATTCCCCGGAGGACAGACATTTCCTCAGAACGTATGTTCGATCAGAATTTTTTTAGTCGTCGGGGAAACCTGTTTCTTTCGATCTCCAGCACGGACCGGGCGAAAATCGATTCCCGCCGTTCGAAAATCCGCGTTGACAAAAAGCGTAGAAATTTTCGCAAGTAAAAAATTTCTGAAGCCAGTCGCGAACGAAGGATTCCGTTGTAGATCGACCATTATATGCTCGGCTCGAATCGAAATATCCCGTGGATCCTGGGCCGCGTTTTATTGGAATATTCCGCGGCCGTGAAAAATAGAGCGTCCCGCGCCGTCTCGGGCTAATAAAATATCTGCCGCGAGTATCTCGGGATCGCGGCTATTTTTCAATCGTGAATCATCGATCCCGTCCCGGACGGGATTTATCTCTGCGCGCCCTTTGTTGCCTGGAAAAATGATCACTCGTCCGATAAAACTCGTAGAACCGATGGTGCTTCCCTTTGACTCCGATGTCCGGATTGATTTAACTATCCGGACGATCCGTCGGCGGATCGGTACCCGATTTTTGCCAGACATTTATGAAGTATGTAGACGCGATTCCGGTTAGTTGGCCAATTTCTCCACGGCGGGAACGAATCTCGAACCAGCGCCTCGGCGAGCCTTATTCACCCCGACGTCTTAATCGCCTCACCCCCTTTTAACAAGATTCTGATCGAGGTAATTGCTTCCCGATACTCGTCGAATATTTAAGAATCTCCTCGATCGCTAATTAAATCCGTCCCGATTTCTTTCACCCTTTCGAGCACCCTCGCGTACGTTCCTTGCAGTAGATTGCTTAAAAGAAAATTCTGGAGAGATTCACTTTCTGGCATAAATTCCGGAAAACGACCATCTTAAAGCTAAATGTTTTATTAAAATTTTTTACATTATCGTTTAATTATTGTAATCATTTCTTGTTATAGCGTCTCCATTATGTTGTTATAAGCTGCCCTTAGATACAGACCAATTATTGAAGTTACTCTGTTAACAGGCTTCAGGTGGATAAAGGTTAGGGTTACTCGTTACAAGCGAAGTGTTTCGGTAGTAGTTTCTCGTAACTGCACGAGACACATGTGTCCTATTAGCGGCGCGGAAGTTAAATCATCTCGAATCGACATCGTCGGAGAAAAGATGTTCCCGTTGGGCGACGTTTCTCTTCCGCCTTCACGGGGAAAGTTTGATGAACTTCCCCTTAGTCTCCTTCCCAAGAATCGCGGGGCCATTCTTCGTCGGGATCCACCGCGAGATGTCTCTTGCTCCCCTCTCTCCCCCGCGAATTAATCGATCGTCCACGGGGGAAAGAAAGAACTTTCAGAATCGCGTCTCCCGATCGCCGGCCACGATAATCTATGCCTTATGAAGGGGGCATTAACTGGGGCCGGCACTCGTTCGAAAGCCCACCGTCATGCTTTATTCTGCCTCGCCGAATTGCATGGTTTCCAGCGTCGTTGGACGGACGAAAGTTAAACTGAGCCGCTTTGATCAATTTTAATTCCGCACGGCGGACGTCGCTTTATTGCGTGGATAGATCATCGCACGGATCGAAATTACCCCTTCTGATACTCCAGGACAGGTGAATGCTACGTTTTATTTTGCGAAGGATCATAAATGGCTCAACCGAAGAGCTCAGAGCAACGAACAGTCAGCTCGATCTAGACACGACTAGCCACGTAGATTTTCTAATCGTTCGGAGCAACAAACAGTCAGAGCAAACATTCGGGGTAACAAACGGTCACCAATAAAGTGACATACGTCACTGACGTATCTTGTGTCACAAACGTTTCATTTTATGACCGTTTATTGCAACGAACTATCGAAGAAAATTTGTTCTCTTACAGTCGCGTCGAAATCGAGTTGATCGTTTGTTGCCCTGAGCTCTACAATTGGCACGAAAATCAAACATTTTCGTGAATATTATTTTGAATAATGGTGTAACAAATAAATCGAATTGAATAGTACAAAACGATTGGAGGGAATGAATGAAGAAGTGAATGGATAAGTAAGGAGAATAAGTAAACCAAGTCAGACAAAGCTTAACAGGTTTACGACCTGTAGGAGACGATAGAGATGTATTTCTGGCTGATATATTTCATTTGTATCACTTACTTTGGTTCAGCAGTGAAAAAGAAGCAGGTCCGAGCATTGTCCGTGTCATTTGTCTTATTCTACTTGAATCTAGACGGTTGGGAAGTCACTAGATTGTGGATTAATTGTCTGTCTGACTTATTTCTCTTCTTCTACTTCAGTGTATTGTGTGGAAATTATTTTGTTCATTCTATTGTACTGGCATAATTATCTTGCTCTGCTCGCAGGCTATACCTGACACCCAAGCCGCCTGCGTCTGGTACGTCCATCTCATTCTACTTATATTCTCATAATACTCCCGTCGCTCCGCGCTTCGTTGAATCCATCCCGTCCGACTTATTTCATTTATTCCACTTACTTTCTCCTCTGTGACTGCGTTCGCCGCTCGTTCAATATTCCGAAAGTTTTCTCGACCAACAGAAAATCGAATATTCTCCTCGCTTCGAACAACTTCGAATGCCTCTATCGTTGATTTATCATTTATCGCGAGACAAATTTAATGTTTCCGGATCGGCTAAACTCTCTTCCAAGCAATTTCATTCGTTTCACCGATACCGTGTTTAACACGGAGTTTCATTGCGTAAACAGCGGAACAAACCCGTTGCAACGGTGTACTCCGAAGATTCCCGTGCGAAAGAAAGCCGATGGAATCTCCGAGAATAATAATTTTTTCGCGTACTGGGTTCCCGGTGCTCTCGGTATATCTCGTGGGAGAGCGTCTGCTCATTTGCATTCGCCGGGTTGCGAAGTTGAAATATATTTAAATTTTTCACTTCTCGATGAACCGTCGTCGTATCGCGTGCGCGCGTTCGTGAAACTTTTCCGAACCAGGATAGCGGGAGGGGGGAGGGGCAGCTGGGACGCGTAATTCCTTCAGGGCCGATGCAATTTTCGCCGGGAACCGTCTGCGTCGGGTTCCCTGTTTCCTCTGTTTCTCCAGGTCCCGCTTTCTTTTCCCTCGTCCCCCGAGCGGATTCGACGAGCGTCCTCGCGACGACCAACGAACGAAGAGAGGCGCTGCGCGGCGCGGCCTTTGAAAATTAATACGGGAATACTTTGTCAGGAGTTGCTCGGCGAGGGCCGAGGGGAAATTCCAACGGCGGCGCGTGATCTCTCGCAGTCCCAGCGTCTCTGAGTAATCGTCCCGCAACGTCGCGCGGGGAAACGAGGCTAGTTTATGCAACGCTGGCGAAAATTTTCGCGTGCGCGCGAAACACCGGGAACGGAACGACTCGAACGACCTTCGCGAATCTGTATAGGATATTTCAGATACCGTCGGATCGTTTCGTCTCGCAGCGCACGCGACGCGGACGAATCTCGTTCCCCTTGAACAATTGTATCCTGTACCCAAAGATAATTGGACGAAAAGGGAAGCATCCTCCTGCAGGACACACTCGCCCCCGTTTCCCCGTTAATTAAGCATTCTTTCGGTCGCGCGCGCATACCTTTTTAAATTCTGGATTTTTCTTTAACGCGGTCTACACGCCGAACGGGACAAAAGCCGGAAAGATAATGCAATTATGAGGACCGCTTCTTGCGCGAGGGACCTTCTAAAATTTCACGGGAATTTTCGTCCGCGTGCCCTCGAGGCCACCAGACACCGTGTCACACCGGCCACCGTGTGCTCGCAGCTCAATTTACCTCGAATCCCCCTCCCTTATAACTCAATCTCCGCCCACTTTTTTTTCTCCGCGAATGCATATTCACATTCGTATCGTGCCGCCTCCGCGAAGATAACCGAATTTTCGCAATGCTACTGGATATTATGCTTTCTCCTTCCAGCCGGTCCTCCCGACTTGCGGTGTATTTTTCGAGGAATTTTTCACCGGCCGGCCTTGAACGGTCGTAACACCAATCTCCGGCTGACGAGATTATTCTACTTCCCCTGAACGTTTTCTTTATTCTTTAATTTGTACCGCGGGGAGGGAGATTGCACGATTTATGAAACGCGTAACGTAGAATTACACGTTGCCGTATGCATGTTGCACAATTGTGCGTTTTTTAATGCACGCTATCCGCCGAATTATTGGATGCATATTATTGTATGTGTAGTTTTGCCAGATTTAATCGTTTACGAAACAGTAAAAATTTTATTTTTCAATTATTTTAATTCGAAAATTTCGTGGTCTTGATTGGACGATCGAGTACAATTTCAAAACAGGTGCAACATTTCTGAGGGATTCAACTAATTTCTAAACTTGATGAGCAGTCGAATACATTGGTGAAATTAAGTAGAATTGACCGTGGATGCCAGACAGGTTCCATATCCACTTCTAAAGAGGAATGAAATTTCAGAAGGGTTAAAGCAATTTCCAAACTTGCTGAGCAGTCGAATATATTAATAAAATTACCTAGAATGAACCTTACACGTCAGACATGTCCCAGATCCATTTCTAACGAGCTACACAATTTCCAAACTATTACAGTAATTTTCAAACCGGCCGACTAGCCGAATATATCTGTAAAATCAAGTAGAATAAACCGCATATGTCAGACAGAGTGTTAGAGTCCGCCTTTTATTCATATATTTTCATGTAGAAAATCGAATTAAGACCAGAAATATGACAGGAGCGTATATTGAACGTAACACGCGCGATCTTTCGGTCGCCAGAGGTGAATTCTTTGGGTAGTGGGCGTAGCAAGCCCTCGGAAGTGACTGGAAAGCACAAAGGGACTGTCGGGTAATATTAGCTTCGAAATTGGGCAGCATTGTTTGGAGTATTTTCCGATGCACCGTCGCAGCTCGGGAACGTCAGGTTTCCGAACGAGCTTCGACAAGTTGCCACCCTATTTCTCGGCATTTAGGGGGGTTGATGCGATGCAGAAGTGCAGGGGGAGGGTGGATGTAAGGGCGCAGCGAACGTTGGTACGTGTGCAACCGCGGCGTCACACCTTTAAAAACCGTCGTGGAACTTCCGTCGTGGAAGAAACTTGCCCGGGCATCGAAGGGATTTCCGCTGCTTGCAAATGCATGATGCTCCCTCGGAAGTTTCGCAATCTCTGCCGTTTTGCCAACTATAACGGCGGCGAGTATGCAAGCTCCCCCCGTACGATTACCGTGGGGGTCGCATCGCGCGCTCTACAGCGTTGGCCGACGAACAACAAAATTCTCGAATGTGCTTCCCCGTCGGTTTGCAGAATCGCCGCGTAAAATCCGCTCTGAACGCAGAGGCAAAATTGTGGAAACGGCTGGGGCCGCGCTGCACGACGCGGATACAACTCGGAGAACCGTGGGGGAGAAAATACACGGTATATTCCGTAAGGTATCGACGTGGCTGGTTTCTGTCTCGGCCGATGCGATCGTGCCCGCCGATCTTTCACCTAGACCCCCTTCGGCGTTGAATCGGTGTTTCGTGAGTCACGAGGAAATGATAGGCCGCGATGCGACGACGGCACCGCGTATCCTTGAAACCGAAGTCACGAGAATTATTCTTATCGACGCGAAGTGGCGTGTGTGCCTTTCAGGGTCTCTCATCTGTATCTCGGTTTTGTTCCTTCGGCGCCAAGACGCCGGCTAAACCGTTTCCTGCCGGTCGTTAAAAAAAGAAAAAATGAATTACACACCCCGAAGATCTCGCGTCCGACGCTTTTATTGCCATCGACATGCGATATCGCAGTAACTTCACGCTCGCGACTCATCTTCCGGCGAGAAAGGGATTAGTATGGCCGCCGTTATTTATCGTGGACGCCCTTGCTCCCGTTTCGACCGTTGCGAGAACCAACGGATACCGGACTGACCAATTTACCAATAACCGATCGGTCACACTTCGATACCCTCTGTTCGACTGTGTACAAGAAAATGAAACGAAGCTCCACGATCGATTCGTTCCTTCTCCGACGATGAACAAAACGTCGAACGCGCCTACGATATTCGCTACGCGGCGAGAGACCGAGCGAGACAGAATCGAGAGAGAGAAACAGAGAGGGAGAGAGAGAGAGAAGGAGGAGTGGATCAGGTGTGCAATTCGTTGCATGGAAATGGACAAACCGAGCTATGATTATTTATACGACCCCTCGTAATTTGTCCGTTTGCCGGGAATTCGAAAACAAATGCGGCTTCCAGAGCAGTGTCTGTTGCGCCGCGATTGTGTGGGACACGTACCGTTCCTCAGAACTCGATTGGACACTTCAATTCAGTGGAACCGTGGACGCGAGTAGAACGGGACTCGTATGGCCGACATTTACCAAGCGTGGGAGCCGAGAACGAAATTTCTGAAGGATTTAAGCAGTTTCCAAACTTATCGGACGGTCGAATATATATTCCCGGAGTCAAGCAGAATAAACCACGCGTGTCGGGACCGATCCCGGATCCGTTTCAGAGCGAGGATAAAATCGCTGAATTATTGAAATTGTTGCCAAACTTATTGAACTGACGAATACGTTCCTGCATTCAAGTAGAGTGAGCCGTGCATGCCAGACATACTCTAACTCCATTTCTAAACATGTACAAAATGTCAGAATTATTTGTACAGTATTCAAATGTATGGACGAGCCGAATTCCTGTATTTAAGTGGAATAAGCCCTACGTATCAGACATTATCTAGACCCTGTGCTGAAGACTTCGCTGGAATTCAATGTACTGCTGTCTGACTTATTTCTTTCGTTCTACTCGCTCAACCATAAAATACGTCTCTCCGACTAGTCTAAGATCAATGCATTAATTTATAACGTTATTTTTGTTTTATAATACCTGACAATCAATTTTTTCCTGTGTCTGATACGTCCATCCCATTCCACTTATATTCGTATGATAGTACTTGTCGTTTCCAAACAGACGGGACAGTGGGATTCCCGAATTTAAGTAGAATAAGCCGAACATGTCCGACAGTACCTAGATCCAGTGTCAAGGACTTGGCTGGGAGACAATGTACTGCTGCCTGACTTATTTCTTTCGTTCTACTTGCTCAACCATAAAATACATATCTGCGACCGGTTTAAGACCAACAGATTAATTTATAACGGTACTTTCGTTTTATAACTCTACTTACAGGCTATAACTGGCGCCCAACTTGCTTCCTGTGTCTGATACGTCCATCTCATTCCACTTATATTCTTATGATAGTACTTGCCGTTTCCAAACAAACGGGACAGTGGAATTCCCCAATTTAAGTAGAATTAGCTGTACATGTCTGACAGTTTCTAGATCCCGTGTCAAGGACTTGGCTAGGAGACAATGTACTGCTGTCTGACTTATTTCTTTCGTTCTACTTGTTCCACCATAAAATACGTCGCGGCGTCCGGTCTAACATCAACAGATTAATTTATAACGTTACTGTCGCTATGATATACAACGGTTTCTAGAAATTCTTTTCTCTCCGGTGTTTCGCAGACACTCGCGGCTCTTCGGAAGTTCCGAATCGCGCGTTCCACCGGTTTAGGCGGACACGCGTCGAGCGAACAAAAACTCCGGGAGCGTTACACGCTCTCGGACATTGTCCCCTCGCAGCGATTCGGGCCGTTCCGCAGCGGTCGTGGTCCTCGACGTGGTCCATTGTTGGGGATCGTTCGGTCCACTGTGAATTTCATTTCCCGCGACACCTCTGACCAGGAAAAATCGCGCGACATCTCGCTGGCTCGATGAAAGGGACAGCTCCGGCCGTGTCGGACGGCGACGAGAGGATTTCGTCAGCTGGAAGGCCGATTGTTCCCGCTCCCGATTTTACGATCGCGGAAATTACGGAACCGTTGTCTCTCTCCTTCTCTCTCTCCCTCTCGCACTCTCTGCCAGTATTCTCACCGACAAATCCGGGGACAAGCAACGCATCGATGAATATGTATATGATCGGTAAACATGCATCGTGAATCGGGCTACCGTTCAGCGGCGCGCACTGCAATTTCGATAATTAAACCGGCTTTACCAGTCCCGATCGACCCACTTTAACCCCGTCTTCCCATTGTTCGATCTTAAACCCAGTTTCGTTGATCGATATCCTCGGCCACGAACTTTCCGCTCGCAGGTTGCTCGTAAATCGTCCTCGGGCCGGCGCGGCCCGCCGGTTGCTACGCCGCCTGTTCAATTTCCAAGCGCGCAGCAACGCCGACAATAACTCAGAAAAATAATTCGACGTTAAGCAGTCGTCGCACAGACGTGTTTGCTTTCCATCGGGAACCGTTTCCGGCCGGAAGACTTTGAGGCTTCCCGGATCAATCGCGCGATACCTCGAGCCCGTCCCGGATTCCCGGCGTCGCGTCGCCTCGAGACTCCCGCAGCCGAAAAATATTTGCGTTTCATTACGCCGATTTCTGTCGGAACACCGAAACCCGAGGGCGGATTTCTACTTTTACCATTCTTCGAGTCGCTCCCTTCGTTGGGGGCGGGGAGAGGGGAGGGGGTGCGGCACACCCGCTTTGAATTTCTGCTCGTCGATACGCTTCGCGGAACATTCGCAAATAATGAACAATCCCGTGGAATGGAAAAATTCTGGAATATTTTCTGTTACTTCGCGAAACGAAGAGAAATATTTTTCCACGGTCCGGCGAGGCTTCAAACAGCGCTACAATGATTGAAAATGAACTTTACCGGCGGTTAATGTCAGACAGAGAGCTCGAGGAGGTCGGTTTTCGAGCACGTGCCTGCGCAAAATATTAAGAGAGCGTGCACTTACGTAGATTACCGGGCCGGGAATCGCTTAAAGTAGAAATTTTTCTAAGTCTAATGGCGTGTCAAAAATGAAATTTATGTTTCGCCAGGCGAAGTTAAGTGTACCAGCTTGTACATTAAATATAGCCCAGAGAGGGAGAGAGAGAGAGAGAGAGAGTCAGTCGCTGCAAATGGCTCCCTTGACGGTTTCGCAGCTCGCTCGACGAAGGGTGATCGTGCGAGCAACGCGACGGGGTATCGATGAAACGACGATAGGGGAGAGAAACACCGACGGGGGGTAGTAGTTGGAGATTCGTGCCTCTTGCCGTTTACACCCCCTGCTTCCAGCCCATTGAACCGTCTACCTGTTCGTGGCCCTCTTTGTCCACGCAGCATGACGCAGCCAAGTTTCCATGCCGGTCGACGGAGACTTTGGTGATCGTCGAGAGAGCCGTCGCCTTCGCTGCTGCTCGAAAAGTCTCCCCGAACTTGACCAGCAATTCTCTTAATTAAACTCAACGATTGGTTACTTGAATAGCGTAGCGAAGCGTCCCCGTAGTTTCGAAACGATTGGCTCGCAAATGTTCATTGATTTGCAATAGTTTACGCGAGTCGTTTCCCGTCTGTCCCGATCATTCGAGAAGTAGAAGTCAAGTAGTCGCAGCGACGAATCGACGTTTTATGACCGCGTAGTGATAGAGCGTGTTCAATAAATCAGCGGCGGCGGAAGGTCGATAAATTTATGAGCGATCCGAAGTTCAGGAAGTCCGCTCGAATGTACGGAGAATCGTCCACCGGCTTCAATCTAGATTCGAAGACGACGATTCCCCGCGGAGAAAAAGTCATATTTCGAAAAATTATTTCCTCTTACGTCTCGCTTTGTTCCGTTCCCGAGATCCTCGGCTTGTCGTCGCGTCAGTCTTTCCATTCCGGATGTACTTGGAAACTCGCGACGAGAGCCCGAGGTCGCGACAAGACCAAGAACTCCTTGCCATAAGGCACGAACTAGCTCTCTCTCTCTCTCTGCCACGACGGCACATATTGCGCAAATATTGGTCAAATGTCGGCTCTCGATTTTCAAGTAATAATAAACGGGGCCATTTCCCGGTGTCGGAAAGGGTCGTGGCCGATAACAAATTGAGGAGGACGGTAATAAAAAATCAACACTGCGAAATTGAACTCCGAGGGACGACATTAGGTCCCCAGATAGCGACCCGATAAATTACTATTACGGGGATGCAGCTGCTGGAACGTACGATTGCTACGAAGATACCTGTGGTTGAGAGGGAAAACGTCGAGTGTCACCATTTTCCAAAAATTCGAGTTTATGTATTAATTGCACTTTACAGAAAAAGTCATGAAACAAATTCGAAAGGCTGAAAAAAATAACGAAACTTAGTCGATGTCCTATACAGACAATAAGCTATCAAAACTGTAAACGGCAAAATCTCGAAAGTGAAATTATATATACAACCACAGATACATCAACCAAGATGAAATATCGAATACAAGAAACACCAAAATAGAAGAATAACAGGCGCAAGCAATTAAATGAACAGTAATTAAATACAGTTTATAGTTTCTACGGGATTCTTTGAGCTGAGGAGTCCCCGAGGCTGCAATTACTTTCGAAACAACGCTCCGGAGGAGGCGGCTTCGATAATTCCGGGCACGGTGCCGGGGCTGGTTGCCGCAACTTTTGAATCTGCTGGTACATTGTTGCCGGTACCGAAGACAGGACGCGATGAAAATTTCGATTCTGTCGGCCGCGGCTCGCCACGGTTCCTTATTATTGAAACTTGTAAACTTATAACCGAACTTCCCGGCGCAAGTTCAATTGGATTTCTTCATACTATTCATAAGTTGAATTAAGATGAGTCAACGTGTTTCCAAGGCGCGGGTCCCGCCCAGAGGGCGTCCTCGGCCGCGAAACATCGAAGGTCCTCGGAACTCGCGAAGATTTTTTGCGGGGGTCGAAGTTTCGTCGAAGTTCGAAGTCGTGAGGAACGCGTAACGATTCGAGGAAACAGCGGTCGGTGTATCGCGAACGATCTAAATTACGTCGTCCTCGCCCCCCTGCGCCGGAAACAAAAAGAACGAAGACATTAGACAGTGAAGTTACAAGCGTCGGGAATCAGCGGCGTCGATGGCCGGGGAAACTCGCGCTTCTCGCTTCCCTGATATTCGATTCCGCTTTCCCCGGCTCCGGAAGAGGGACTCTCCTCCTTTTAACGAGCGCGTCTGTCGGCCGAGAGCCGAACAAACGCCTCGAAGATCCTCCGAGCCGCGAATAATTACTTCTGCGACCGAGGGGCGGGTCCGTTCGGTAATCAGAAACTTTTCAGCGCCGCGTTTTCGACAGCGAATAAATTTTTCCGATTACGATCGCGCAGGGAAGCGCGGATTTCTCGGCGAGCGCGCGGAGCGCTGCCGATCGAGAAATTTAAATGACGTTTTCAAGCATACGGGTCGTCGAAAGTAAAAGAGACCAAAATATTCGCGAGAAACGACGGACTCCACGGTACACCGTGGTATATTTTCTATTTTCGAAAATTTCCGCGAGACTCGAGGAACTTCGCGATAGAACGCTGTTACTAAATTTAGCAACTTTTACAATTTTCCGGATTCCGAGTCCAAATTGGAGAACAGAATTTTTGTTTGAACGTCGCTAAATTTCCCGTTCGGGACCGCCGCGGCGCAACGCGCGGATGGTATATCGTCTCGGTTAGCCGGGAATCCATTATCCAAATTTTCCATTATCGGATCTCGATTATGACGTATCCGTCAGCGGAACACCGTGTAAAATCCTCCGCGGAGCAAAGCGGACGCGAACACCAACACCATGCAAACCGGATTCTTTCAGCTCCGCGGTCGGCTCGAACCACTTGAACGGATCGTCCCGTTCGTCTTTTCGATCGTCGCTCCTCCGACGTGTGCAACGATCGATCCTGTTGTTCGCCGCGTTCTGAATTATCTCTCGATTCTCCATTCACGAGCATCCTCGAGACCCTTGTTCTATTTTCACTGTTCCCCTGTTCGATGTATATTGATAGGGAGCTTTATCACGTCGGCGCCGTCGGAAAGCCACCGGTGCCTTTTAATTATCCAGCTGGAGGCCTGTGTTATCCCCAGGGAATATCCGTGCTGAGGCCAAAAATATCAACCCCCACCCCCATCCCCCACGTCCGAAATGCAGCGTCACGTTTCATCGTACAGCTCCAGCGGAAAACTTCGTTTCAGCGAGGGGGCCCGAGCCCATCAAACTTCTCCAAACGCGTTACAACTCGATATTCCGCTGTTTCGAGCTTGCCTCGTAACGATGCAATTGCTTTGAACTTCTTGGGGCCACTTTGCGATGCATGGAGCATGATTGGTTACCGTTCCGCATAATCCAAGCACGTTCACCGGCTGGTCGTTTCGGTGTACTCGAGAAGAATCTGTTCCCCGTCCGATTTATTTCTCTCGTACTACTTGCTTACATTGAAAATGTAATCCATCTGCGGAGAAGCTCGCGGTCCACTATGCGGGGACCAAGGAGGTTACCATCCCCTATGCAGCCGGTTCCTCGTCGGCGTTCTAGGAGATCGTCAATACCGGAATCGTGCAGGCCATCCCGCGGTACCGGTCGCTCCGGCGCTGGTGGCATCGGTGGCCGTGTAGGTCGGCCGAGTCCTCGAATATCGGAGACGGTGGTGTGTTCGAGGGGGTCTGCGATAGAAGTAGAGAGAGACAGAGGGAGAGGGAGAGCATTGGTGGGCGTAGGGTGGTCGCGATGCGAGAGCCGAGTGTCCGGCGCCTGCGTAATACCGTCTGTGTCTACTTGTCAGCCAAGCGGAGCTGTGCCACCACCCTGCCCGCCGCGCCGCGCCGTTTCCCTCTCGCCGCTACTCGATAACAAACTCCGGAGTAGCAGTACTGGCACGGTACTCCGGACCACCGGGTCGCAGCTGGGAATCCGCGCCGTCTATCTCGCCGTCTCCGGCCCCGTTTTCGTTTCGTCGACACCGGATATCGACGGACGTGTTTACGGTAACGACGCTGCGCAACGCGACGCCTCTCGATCGACAGCGCGGCACCGGGATCGAGATCTCGCGCGCGATCGACCGACCGCCCGCCTCGTCCTCGCGCGTTTTCCCACGGAGATCCGGCCGTTCTCGATCATCAACGAAGCAGGACGCTGCCCCAGCGGGCACCGCCACCGGCCACGTCCGCGCCGATTCCGTGAAAAATCGGCCCCGCGACGCCTGCAACCGACCATCACACCAGTGCGTTCTCACTTCATCGACCGATCGATCGAAAATCTTTTTGTCGCTACTCGTTGTGTCTCCTCCGCGGAGCCCCCCACCCACGGATCCGATCGGTGTTCTTCCGTGGAACGTGTCCTCCCGAGCAGATTCCCCGTCGATCGACGCGAGTGAGCCTGGCCTGTCGGTTGGTACGCTTGTCATGGTGCATAACTTGTTGCTCGGCCTGGAACTGTGGCCAGGCGATTTTAAATCGCCACCTCGGGATACGTCCAGTTAAATCGCTTCCCAGGATTCTTCTCCGCGTTCTTGTTCCCCGAGGAGATCCCCTCGTTGGATTTATGACGGCCGAGATAGGACGCGTTGGACGCCGACGAAAAGGATTTCGAGGATTCTTCGCTCCGGTGTGGCTCGAGCCTCTCGTTACCCACGGTTTAGGCCGCCCCGAAGCAAACATGCTCCGTCTTACCCTAGATATTTGCTCCCGAGATTATCCTGTTTGCTCCCGGATCCCCCCGAGATCCTGTTAGCGGCGATCGGAGGCCCGCCAGGATGCACAAATAATGAAAACGATAGCCGCAGATGAGGGAACGGGTCGGCGTGTCCTGCGGTTGGAGGAGGTTCAATTTGTGGGACAGTTTTGAGAATTCAACTGCGGTTGATCGAACATCGACGATTATTGCCTGCGGGACGAGAGGATCTGGGAAAGATTGATGGAAATAGGAAATTTATGCGTCGGAGTTCGTTCGATTTGGTTAAATCAGTGGGGTCATAGTACGTCAGGAAATTTCATAGAATTAGACGGTGCGTTCGTCAGAATGAATTTTGCTCGATCGAATCAGTGTAGTGTTTCCCAGTCCAATAACCCGTACAGATTCCAGTTTCTGAAAGAATTTTTCAGATAGTGCCAATAAAGTTCTTCATCGAAGAATCTTGTCACGTGAAACAGAGTCCGGGTACTGCGAAGAATGTCTAAAAGATAGACGAACTCCGAGGAAACATATATAAACTCGAGTTAATTTCTCCTGATTAAGACGTAATCGCGCAGGAGCATCGTCTCGGTGACGAAAAAATTGCATAAAATTGCACAACGCAGAGATCACCGACGATTTCAGCTGGCGTCAGCGTTTAAGCCAATTACCCGACCGTAAAGAGCCGGATTCCTCGGAAACCAGGTCTGCAGGGTTGACGAACTCCTCACGGAGAGATCGATGTCCGAAGAACGGGTCTGGGGTCCATGCACGGTTCGTTTCATTGTTCCATTCGCGCGGCGTGTCAAGAAGACGGGTCGTGTCGGTGCGACCGACCGCGAGACCGAGGGGCTGGCTCTTTTGCGGAGGATCGAGATAGATCTCGCAGTGCCTGGGAGAGGACGGGAGCAAATTGGAAAGTCCTGGGCACACGCGTCGGCATCTTTACGATCTACCCCGACGCCCCTGGTCGTCCTCGTTCACCCCAGAGTCCCCCATAGGAAACCGTGGAAAGATTGGACGCCGGTAGCGTGCGAGCCCGCGTACCGAGATTCCTCTTCCCCGTGAAGTCCCGTTGTTACCCGATGCTCCCGAGGTTCCGTGAGAACCGGCGATGCTTCTCCGACCAGCCTCCGACGCGACGCGACGCGACGTCAGGAACGGGCCACGTCTGTTCCAGGTGAGAGACCGTCAGAAGTTTCAATTTCACGCGTCAAGTGGTCGCAAAGATCCGGTTGAATATCAAAAAGGAGGAGGACGAGGAACCTCTTTATCGTCCCGGTTCCGGCGTTGTCGGTGCTAGCGAGGGAGGGAGGGGAATTTTATTTTCGAGCAAACACGACGGATATGCTCTGCCTTCAGTCGCCGAGAGTCCAGAGCCAGCCGGCGAATCCTTTAGCAGCATACAGACAAAGCAACCGGGACCACGACCTTCTTCATTCTCTCCCCTCCGCCCCCTCCATCTCGTCCCGCGCGCCACGCCGGTTCGAGATTAATTTCGCGCGATCGAACGTTTCGTCATTCCTCTCTTTAATCCTCTTTCCCTTTCCGAAGATTCGATCTCGAGATTTAGCCGTCCGACAAATTGAATTTGTTCCGAGTTGTCCTCCGCAGGACTGAGGGACGTTGCTCCGTTTCTCTTTCTCTCTCTCTTTCTCTCTCTGGGGCTCTGTGTCACTTGAAAAATTCCGAGAGTGGACGCGGTCGGCTCGAATAATTCATTCGCTCGATAGAGGGTGACCGGGAGAGATCGCATCGACGGGGCCACGTGATCAGAAATCTCGGAGGTTCGAGTTCGGGCCTGCACGGGCCCCCGGATGTGCCGTGAGCTCACGGCCCCCGTGATTCCCGCCTCCTGCCGGCTGACAAATTGAATTTTTCTCGGCTGTCCCCCGGCTTGAAAGGGGGCGTGTCTGCCCCTCTCGCGCGCTCAGGCTTTATTTATTAAAAAGCCTCGGCCTCGATGTTCCCCGGGAGATAAATCGTTCCGCCGGCGCGCACAGCCGGAACCATGCGGTTCCACCGGATTCCTCCCGGTTCTCGGATCGCTCTTCCATCGCCACGAGAATTAAGCAATTACCGGTTCTTTCGAGCGGCGGCGTTAACCCGACCTCGATCCATTCTCTCGGTTTTTCTCGCCTGTCCTCGGCAATCTGTTAAGCTCCTCCGTGTACCGGGAGCGCAATTCAACCGCGGAACAACGGTTCTTCTGCCGGCGAGCGTCGGCTCAATTGCGTTCAACAATGGCTATAGACAGCGAATGGACTGCGGTTTCTTACACTTCGTACTTTGTTGCCCGCGCACAGACCGTGCCGAACGGAACAACCTGCCGGCCCGCGAAACCGCATTTTCCCCGGACGAACTACCGCCATTCTTCTCGAGAATCGTCTGATTTCATTATCCGGAATTCGTCAAATTATTTTCCCGTTTTTCTTCCATCCGGAATCTTTTTCCACCTTGCTTTGACCTCTCTGCAATCGTACACAGTCGAAGTGGACGACGATGACGACGTCGTTTCAATTATAAAGTTGCTTTCCGTGTTTCCACAACGATTGTCCAACTTCATCGGAAAAATTATTTCTCCGGTTCGGTGGATCGTCTAGGAATTTTTTGTCCCGGTTCTGTTCCCGAGCGTTCAACAAACAGGGCAACTATTAATTTAGAGAAAGTCCTCCGTTTGTTTTCGCAGCAACTTCTGTCGTTTTATTATCCCGCGGATATTCTCCTTTTACGAAGCTCCTTTGTCTAGGGAGATAAAGGATAATTTATTCGATGTGTTTGGGATTCTGTTTAGATTAAGTAGAATGGGTGAGATATGGTCGGGCAGGCTGGGGATGACAGTTTAGATAACACGAAACACTGAAATTGGTTCTCTCGTAGAAATCAGATTCGATACAAATTGGATTTTCTTCGTGTCAAGTGTAATAGACTAGATATGGTCAGACATATTAAGAATATTACTTTTCCGCGTGTCAGCAGTTTAAAATTCTGCTGTCCGGGTGAAACACATTCGCTGCGACAATGAAGAAAAGGCAAATATTGCAGGTATTAAGTAGAATAGGTGTACTATGGTCGGACGGTCATGAGGAAATTCTTTTCAATGACAAGGCAAGTTAAAATCCTACTCAACACTGCAAGGCACATGTAATTATGAAGAAACTATGTTCACATTAAACAAGAACTTTATAAAATGCACACTGTATTAATTAACCACTCTGCCGTGTCTAAAAACGTTCCTATGGTTTTTCCGATGACTGGACGGTTTCAAGTGGTAAAATATTGCTGGTATTAAGTAGAATAGGTATGCTATGGTCAGACGGTCGTGAGAAAATTCTTTTCAATGACACGGCGGGTTAAAATCCTACCCAAAGCTGCAAGGCACATACAATTCTGAACAAATTACGTTCACATTAAGCAAGAACTGTATAAAATCAACACTTCATTAATTATCAACTCTGCCGCGTCTAAAAAGGTTCCTATGCTATTTCCGATGACTGGACGATTCCAAGTGGTCAGGGAACGGATCGATCAGCGATTCATAAAATTCCGTGACGGTCGGTTTTTCCACTTGTCCTTGTATTCTTGGAGAAAGAGTGGTCGTCGAGCCACCGCAGAGCTGTCGGGGCGTCAGCGAAAGACGACGTCCTCCTGAGTTTTCCCATTAGGGGAGCAATGGGACTGTTTACGTCCTGTTGCGGCTTTTCACCGTTCACCGAGTTTCTCTTGACCAGGCCACGACAATCCGTTGCAACGTAATTGCTATTTGCGTTTGCCGTTCCCGGTGACCGGTGGGGTGGGGGTGTGGGGCGGAGAGGATTGGTGCCCCGTTTGTCGAATTCGAAGTCCGTTCCCCCCGGTGAATCCGTCGAACGATTAAATCGTGCCGTTGTTTTCGCGCCGCCTTGATCGCGGTGTCTTCGCGTACAGCCCGAGAAAGTTTCTCTATCTGTGCGCGTCACGCGGCCCCGCAGGAAGCTCCTTCGTACGGTTTCCCTTTCACCTTTTTAAGAGACGCGAGTGCTCGATCGCGACGAAAGGAAGCTTGGCGCGAAGTCTAACAAGCCACCTCTCTCGGCTGTGTTGGCTCTTTTCAGCTCTGGCGAGGCGAGAATGGCTCTGTTTGTATTTTAACGGACGCCGGGGGAAAGAACACGCAACCGTGCAATACGTGGCGCAATACACAACAGTGCAACTCTGCTTGCCTGCCCGGCTGCCCGGTCGTTCTACCAGCCACGTTCCTTCTTTATTAAATCGAACAATCGCCTGTCTGTGGCTCCGTTCGACCTTTCTCCTGCCAGCATGTTGCACGATGCGATGATGAAATTGACCTGTTTAACGGTTTTAGTATCTCGTGGATCGCAACGAACCTTTATTCATCTCCAGTCTACTTCCCAACACAGATTTTTCTCAGCCCGTCTTGCCACGATTGAATATTAGTTCTTATTATTTTTTGTTTTTACCCAACCCAATCAAGCCAGCAGTCACGAAATTCCTCCGCGCGGAAAGATTTGTGAGCCAGGTTCCGGACGGGTGAAATTTTCTCATCGGGGCTGGAAGTTATGTAAACAAAATGCAGAGTTTGGCCATTTAAGTGATATAGAGTCGCATTCGCAGTCCTCGGGGACAATATTAGAATATGGGAAGCTCGTTGAATTGTTTCTGCGAGCGGAGACCGGGCTCGTTGAATAGACATTAGATCGTTAGCGGCAGGCATCTGGTCTTTCCGCCTTTTCCCCGCGCCGCGAGCCCGGAGATGCACTACTCGATCGGGAGATGCACTTTTCCAGCGGATCCGCAAGGATTCCTTCGACCGTAGCTCGCTTCGTTTCCCTTTCAAATTTCATTGGAACAACGAGAGCCTCCGAGACCTGTCGACACAGAAGGACCCACGGTTCGATCCTCGAAAGCGATCCGGCAGCCCTTTGTCAGCGCCCCTCCGCCGTGCTTATTTAGTTTTATTGGTTTTATCGAGCATAACGGGTCCCTCGTTCGACGGGGCGTGATCGGCCACGGGATTACGAACGGTAGCTAACAGGCTCGCCTTTTCTACGCAAGCCAGTGATAATGCGTCGTTCCCGACGCAACACGCGTTACGTAACGCGCGCACCTTGCTCTCCGCTGGAATTCCAGCCCAATTACTCCTCCGCGCGTGACGCTAAGGCTGAATTATTAGACCGCGAGAAGTACCGGCTACCGGAGGACGCAATGCTCGCGTTGCGCTTGGTCCACCTCGTGAACACGGTTTCGATCTAGCCAATCTTTAATCAGACCTAATATTACATCCCCGTCCAACGATCTATGCGGAGCTCGGTGTAAACCTAATCAGAGAGGGGTCGCACTGAGCCAGTCTGAGCCGAATTTAGAGCCGGTCTAAATCAAATTCCAAGTCCAAAGTTGGATGTACGAGACACATCCCGTAGTCGAAAGAAGCTTGGCAGCTTTCAATTTAAAAGTTCCTTATCGAGAAGCGCCTGGCAGTAAGTTCGTCCGCCGTTACACAGGCCCCCTCACCCCCGCCGGGTGATTTCATTCCATTCGCTCCCCTTTTGCCGCTCATTAACCACGGTCACAAATTTTTCTTGATCCTCTTATCGGATCCGATTCCGTCTCTTATGGAGTCTACAAATATTCCCCCACGAACCTGGAAGGGGGGCGCGAGTCGCGCAAATACTTCGGCCTCGTGGGGATGATTTACTTAATCCTTGGTCGTCGTCGACGGCGACGGTGCGGTGGTGGCGGCGGGCGACGGTCGTGGTGGTAACCGAAAAAACGAGAAACCGGAGGAAAGTGGACCGGTTAGGAAAAAGGACGCTTTAGTCACCGGCAGCAGTTCGTCGAACGACGGTTTCAAACCGCTGCGCCGCGGACCAATTAATCCGGCGGGTGTTGAATATCGGCCGGAGACACGTATTAATTGGAACCCGATGAGAGGATTAAAGACGGAGTCCGAGGGGTGTGGTGATGGGGTGGTGGGGTGGTTGGAGCTTTTTCCTCGAGGACTGTCTTCCAACGAGTAGCTTCTGGCTCTAGAACGTAGAAATCAATCAGCGACACGCCTCACCGGGCATGATAATGAACTTTCCAACGGGATAGGGGACCAGGAGGATGATTATAGGACCTGCGAGAGCTCAAAGTTCCGACGCCTCAGAGGGAAAAGCTGTGCGATAGGCCATCGCGCCAGCTTCGGACACTCTCTGTCGCTTCTCGTTCCCTTTCCACGGGGCCAGGCTCGCTCGGCACACTCTCCCAGACGCTAAATCCTCGGGAAAAATGTGGCCAGCACATTCCGGTACCCCGTCGAGAGATTCACTAGCATTCGGTTGGCGCGTCGATTACTCTCGTGTGGGTGTTCACCGAATTTTCTGTTATCAGTCTTATCGAAATCAGGGAATTTTACCGGCTGCACCATCTCCTACACATTGTCTCCCACACGCGAAAGAATCGCTTTCAACTTCGTTCCGCTCCACAAGTTAGGACTGTTTGAAGTTGCCCGTGTGCGCGACGACGCGCGCCGACCTCCTACTAGCTGCTAAATTATTCGCCGCGCCGTAGGAGTTGTAATTTTTTTCCTCTCTCGAAACTTTTCGAAATGTCACTTGTTATATTATTCGCGGTCGAGCAGTTATAGGAAAATGCCAGCGAATGTTCTCGACGTGGACCACTTCCGCCGGGCGCCTAGTTGCATTACCGTCGCGATCGCGTGTCCCTTGGAAATAAACGGTCGGCGGCTAATGGTATTTCCGGCAGGTGTCTCGGCCGATAATGCCCGCGAGCCTAAAACGATGAAAACGGCGCGTCGATAGCCGGCGTCCACCAATTTTGCGCCGCGCTAATGACCGGCCGCGACGGTTGAACCTGTTCGCGAACCTGTTCCGACTGTTCAGGGTGCCTAATCGCCGTTGGATCGTGCGCGCTGGTTGGACGAGGGAATCTGCTGGCGCGCCTGCAGCCGTGTGCAGCAAGCCTGCAGCAAGCCTGCAGCCGCCGCGATGCAGCCGGACAACGTGCCCTGAGACCTGCGCACCGATCACAGGTACGAGACGTCCAGCCGGTCACGTATGGCGACACCAGCGCGTGACTTCTCACTCGAATGGGTTGTCGATTGGTCCGTTGAATCGGCGGACGTATTACCCGGACATGTTTTCGAGGCGGTACTGGCCACAGTTGTTGCGAGAACGGCTGCGCCAGATCGTCCGCCGCGAACGCTGAATGGATGATTGTCCCCGAATCGGTGATAACGCGGGATGTTTATGCGTTCCCCGGGACCTTTGTGTCCCGTTGAAATACGGTTCGAATAAAGTTGCACGCCGGGTGTCTTGTAACAGGTGGTGTACATAATTTAGACGATAAATAAGTCGACGGAGAATTTTTCCTTCTATACCCGGGTTCCTTTTGTTCCGGGAATTCAAAGAATAATTCATTCGATGCGCATGGGATTTCTGTTCGGGATTAAGTCGCGTGAGCTACGGCCGGACAGTCGCAGGAAGACCGTTTTAATAAGATAAAACACCGGAATTGGGTATTTTGCGGAAATTGCAGTCGGTACGCGTGTACAGGGTTATCTTGATTTTAAGTAGAACAGGCGGGATATGGTCGGACACTCTGCCAAAGTAATTTTCCACAGTGGAACGGAATAAAAACGAGCTAAACATGCAAAGCGAATTGAATTCATGCGGTTACTTCGTTCTCGTTGAGTAGAATGAAGTGACCGATAGTTGGACAGCTAGACGAAGGCAGATTCTACGGTACCGTAGAATGAAATTACCGCCTTGAACAAATCACACGTGCCTCGCATATGAGGTCTGTTCAATTTCCATTCTCTGGAAATTGAGAATCTATGTATAATTAGTTCAGCGATAATTAAACGCTGTTCTTTTAAACCGGCGAAGTTGAATATTGACATCGTTTCATTTCACCGCCGTTAACGATGTATCGATTATCCATTTCCCATTTTCTTCATCATGTTCTCAACGATATAAATCGCAGAAAAATCCGCAGGGACGATAACTGTCCCGGTAGCGCTATCAGGTCCGGTATTATTGCCGGTATTAGGTGTCCAATAAGTAATTTACAGTTTCCTTTGAATCGTCCGGTAACTCGGTTAAGATATAAACGATCGCGGCGCCGTGGAATGAAATATTCCCTTGGAAATGAATATTGAAGGTTCACGAAAGAATTCCCCGCGGCTCGGCTGAAGCATTCATTAATGCGTTTCGCTGTTCCCGGTTGAAACACTTTGAAAAAGTAATGTTTCAAGTTAACAATTTTTAAAAGTTCCGGCTCACGGCGGACACGGCTAGTATCACTTGTTTCGCTTGTTCGAGCCACGAGGAACTAGCTGCAGATTCGCTAAGTCCGCCTAAGCTAATAATAAATGGAATTTCGTGTGCCGTGGCGGCGGGTACTAATGCAAATAAACGCGTATATTTCGCCGGAATGTATGCATGTATGTGCACGGTAAATCCTAGCCGACGAATTCCAGTTTGTTAGCTGGTCCGACGAGACGTTCAACGTTCTATTCGCTTCCGGTCCCGAGCCGCAGTCGATTTATTCGACCGGCGAACAATCGATTAATATTTTTTTCATGACGGATTAAGTTTTCATCGGAGCAAATGGGATCGATCGGGACGGTGAAATATTCAGAGTTTAATTACACCGTGAATAAATAACGACCGCCGAGATCAATCCCGTCCGCATCGACATGAAACTTTTTCAGAAATGGCCCCGGCGATTTTAGAACGGTCCGCAAATAGAGTCTCGGGTCTCGTCTCCTGCGGGTACCATCCACCAGTGGCGGGGAGGGGAGGGGACGCGCGAAAATTAATCGTCGACAGACACGGAGTGCACGGGGGGACTTCCTTCGAATAAACACTGGCGAAGTTTCGTAGGTCGCGAGATTAAAGTACGATCCAAGACAAATATCTCGATGCGGATGAAGAACCACCCCCGGTGTACACGGCCGCCGCGCCAGTTCGTGACTTATAAACGTTACTAGCGAGCCATACCGTTGTGCGCTTGCAAAATTTGTCTCGGTTAATCGGAAAACTTTCCGAAAAGTGTCTTCTTCTTGGATCAATCCGAGCTTCCGCAAAGAAGACACGAAGTCGTTTAATCGTTGCAAAAACCACCCGCGAATCGCGGGAAACTGTAAGCAAATTACACGTTTCCATCCTTGCAAATTTGTCCAGCTAAATCAGAAAACTTCTCCGAACGTGTCTTCTTCGCGGATCGATCTAACCGCCTAGAAAAGTGGAGGAATTTGTTGAATCGTTCGAAGGGAATGATCCGTGAATCACAGGCGAATTCAAGTAAATTTCTTCGTTTGGAAAATTTGCTCGGACTAATTGAAAAAGTTTCCAGGAAGTGTCGTCCTCCTGGATTAATCCGGAAGTGAAAAACAGGCGGGGAGTTGTTTAATCGTTACCGAGTTGATCCCGGGATCACCAGGAAAATATTCAAGATATTTTTCCTCGCCTGGGGTAAAATGAAATCAACCGCTCGGGAAATAAATCCTCGCGATAATTCGCTTAATTGTCAGAGCGCATAAATCGTGCGATGCGATGATTCACTTAATTGCTCGATCCTGCGATTACGTTCGAGGAAATAAATCCTGTCAAACGACTCATTTAAGCCCCTTAGTATTTTGTAAGAAAGAAATCCCGTGAAAAATGACTACCTGAATCTTCTACCTACTTTTGAAAAAAAATAAAAGGATTCCTCTTGGCGACAGTGAGAAACTGCAATTATCCTGAAACTGTTTACACAGAATCGCAGCGTCGAACGCTAATTCAAGCGAAAGAGTTAATCTCCCGCTGTCTTGTACCGCCATTTAGATTCAGGCTTCGAATCTACAATGCTTGATCCGAAATGAATTTTCTCAGTAGGGAATTCTGTTGCGCGAGCTATTATTAATCATCCCGAATATGCTCCGATCGAGCAGCTTGTCGCGCGAGACTATTATCGCTGGAACAATCGCACACACCCGCGGCACGGTAGCCGAGTTTTCTCGTCTATGAAGCCGACAGTCTCGCGTACGGCGTGATATCGGGATCATCAACGCCCGGGCGATATTGAAACTCGTTTCCCAAGTCCTCGTCGCCGGTGTGTACGTTGCTACCCCTTACGGTGAACTTTTCCGCTGGAAAATATTTCGCCCGGTCAAAGGGTTTCTTATCGTTCGGCAGCAAAGACGAGATCAAGGGAATTTCCTCGGGAGAACACTCGTCCGCGTCAAGAGAGAACGCTGGAAGAGAGAGAGCGAGTCAGTCTTGCGGGGTATGTTGAGGGGAAGTGTTGGATATCGGCGCGCTACCTTCACGGCAAAAGCCCTTGTTCCTTTAATCTAGATTTCTCGCGAATCTCGCGCGGCGCGGGAGCCGCTTTTAAAGGCTTGTCTCCCAAAGAGAAACGGCTAACTTGTTGAATTCACGTTCAAGGAGAGCCCCCGCTTTTAGCCCGGGAGGCCGAGAACTCTTTTCCTCGCGGCTTTTCAGGGCCCAGTCAATTAGCCCCTAATATTTAAAGAGCCTCGCAGCGTTTCTTCTCGCCGTTCCAGCCTGTCCGACCACCGGCCAGAGATAATTCCGGGCTTTCCAACGGATTCACGGCGAATATCGGCTTCCCGCGTAGTCCCACCGGTGTCCATCGACACCTCTAGTCAGGTCATCATCCTGTTCTCAGCCCGTCGAAATGTCACAGATTTTAATTTGCCGCTTGGAATACCGGCTCGAACGAGCGAAGAAAATATTTGAACGTGTGTATAGCTGGAGAAATTAATATAATTGGGATAATGCACTGCTGCGAATATTTATCGCACGATTCAGAAATTTCTATCAATGCAAAATTCGCTGCACCCGTCGAAATGGTTTCTGAGTTTTGATCGTTCGACTGAGATGCGAAATAAAATATTTTTCAACGAGCGATGTTGGTGTAAATTTTCCTGAAATTTTTCCAGCAGGACCGTGCAGTAGAATTATTTATTTTCATTAGACGTATTAAACGTACCTGTTACTGAATTATATCCGTTTTTGCGCATTTTTGCACCGTCCCCGTGCAAATTCCGCCCAGCGAAATCAACTGTTTGCCAGCCGATCCATGAACGTATTGATTTCTCCGCGTGACACGCGGAACGTTACTTGCAATATTATCACCGTAACAAAATCCGATTTTGTTGGTAAATAATGGCCATTGAATTGTTTAGCAGAGAATCAAACACGCCGTTAGTGTACCGAGCGATTACGCGTTTAATAATCGAGTTATGCGATGCATATTTCCGCGCGCAAGTGTGCATTGTTAAATAAAGTTTAATTTCAGCTTCCCAGGTAGCACTCGGATGTCCGATGGATGTCCTAAATACGTCCGTAGTCGGACCTTCGTATGTCCCAGGGACGTCCGAATCATGTCCGTATGTCCGAGATATGTCCGATATATGTCCGATATACGTCCCAGAAATGTCCGAATGATGTCCGTGTTACAAAGTGTGACGTACATAGGACGTCCCGTGCGGACCTATCTGGGACCTCCCTGGGACGTATGTGGAATTTTTCAGTAAATAAAAAATTATGAAAATTTGAAAATACTGTAGGTTACGTTATTGTTAATTATTCCCTTTAGGGTTATAATTCCATTAACAATGCTCCAGCATTTTCCACCTTCCATTTATTTTTTTTATTTATTTTATTTTTTATTAAATAATATTCATCGTATTGGACCTACAGTTTATTATGGTTGATTCTGAACCATCCCGGTGTGTCACGTTTTTTTTTATATCACTTGAGAAAAAACCTCAAAGGTGCCGGGGGGATTCGAACCCGGGATCACAAGAGTCGTAACCGCGAGCCTCATCACTTGAGCCACTGGGCGTTTTTAAATTTAAGAAAAAAAAAATACTATATATTGTTATATTATTTGTGATCTATTCAACATATTAATTAAGAAAACAAATGCCTATTTTACTTCTGTTATTTGATGCAACTCAAGTACAAATTTTTTATTTTGTATAAATATCCGCTCTCTAGCTCTTAACTATTATAATATATATATATACATATATATATATATATATATATATATATATATATATATATATTATTATATAAATATATATCATATACATATCATTAAGGTATTCGAAATACATGAGGAAATTCGAATATATATATATGTATTAATATATGTCTCACGCGTAAAAACTGAGTACTCCGACGAGATATAAAATTGAAGTTCTAAGTCCGAAATTGAAGTCCTACGGATGTCCTTAGGACGGAAAAAACTAATGTCCCTGGGACGTCCGAAATTTAGGTCCTACGGATGTCCTTAAAACGAAAAAAACGACGTCCCTGGGAAATCCGAAATTTTGGTCCCACGGATGTCCTTAGGACGTAAAAAACGGACGTCCGTGGGACGTCCGAAATTTAGGTGTCAGGCACGTCCGTGGGACATACAAAACGGACATAGGACGTATGGACGTAAACGGTACCTAAAACGGACGTCCCATGGACGTACGGTGCTACCTGGGTTGTTTCCGAACGCGGCGAGATTCTTTTTCGCTGATGTAACATTTTTTTTTAATAAAATCACACGCTGCAGAGGGAACAGACTCTCGAAAAAATACTCGATTCCCGGGGCTCTCTATGGACCTTAAATTCCGGCCCCTTTTGCAGCAGAAAATATGAGAGTGGACACTTGAGCTTTCGTGCGATTACAGTCAATAAATGTAACTGAAGCGTTTCATTTTTCTGCTTCCGCTGCGCCGAATCGATCGCGAGTGTTTATTCGGAACAGTGCGCGTCCGGTGAATTTTTCGTCTGTTTGTCCGACGGAGGGATACGCTACTTGCGATGTAATTGAACACATCGTCTGAAAGAGTAATCAAAATACACTATTTACAATACCATCGAATTTTATATACATTTGCAGTTCCACTGATTTTCAGTTTTCCTACACGGTATTTGCATTCCGTGTCTGACCATTGCAAGATTGTACTACTTGCACTCTATAATGCAGAATAAAACGCATTCGTACGTACTCCCACACGACATTTAATTGGTGCCGGTACTGTAAATAAAAACGAAGCAGAGCATCGTTTAGATTGTCCGAGCATGGCGGACTCGTTCTACTTCCACAACATCTGAAACAAAATTTCAACCCGTGCGAGATTTCATTTTCCGTTGGCCGAACATTTTCAGTTTTTCGCGGATAGAAATCAAATAATTCCGCGTATTAACGCGTGACTGATTAAAATTCAGTCTGCGCAGGGTCCGCCAATTAGCAGTTGCAATTCTTTCGCGGATAGTAGGGGAGGCGGAATCGCGTACACCCAGCGCTGCAATAAACCGGTGTGGAGGAGCGCAACCTAATATTTTTCAGCGGAATTCACCTCTTGAAAATCTGCTGGTCCGATGTTTATCCTCGCAGGGAATCGTTCCATCGAGGGCAGCGTCCTATTTCCGAGCGATCCCGGTGTTGTTGCGAGATGATTGGTTTCTCCAATTGAATTTTCATCGAAATTCCATTGTTCCGGGTGGGAAAACGGGGTAGCTCTGTTTATTCATTAAAAGTTCGGGCACCCGGTCAGCTGTGACGCGATTCGAAAAACGATGCCTTGCTCGCTTGCTAGCTCGCTGGCTCGTGTTCGTCCCGGCTTCCTTTTTCTATTGTACTCGCCCGGTTATAATCAACGATTTTCAGGCGGCTCAGCTCCGCTCGACGGCCGTCTGTCCGTGTCTCGAAAACGCCAGGAATCTCGTTATGTCGCCGCGTTTTATCGACGAGTAAATAATTATCGGAAAACTCCGGATCTGTTCCGCGCGTTATTAACATCAAACTATCGATAATGAAATTCGAGCCGGACGGCCGGCGGGTAAACGGGCCCGTTCATTTGCCCGGCACGCCGCCGTCGCCCACACCAATATACACACGCAACACCCCTCGCCGCCATCGTCGGCTTAATCGTGACCGACGAGCCGCCCGAACATTGTCGAAATTTATTTATTAAAATCGTCGTTCCGACGCTCCGCGCATCCCGTGACCGTGCGCGGCGAACAACGGCAAAACTTGTCCCGGGATTCACCGCCGTTTCCTGGATCGTTAAAACTTGAGGTCCGAGGATCCGCTTCCCCGACTCCAACGCCCGATTAACTTTTCTTTACGCCGTAAAACGCGCTCCACTTTCGAACTACGGCCCCCTGATTCACTCCCGGCAGCAGATTCTCGGACCGTGGAACCGAACCGACGATTAAAAACTCGGAGGATCGTCGTGTCGCGGAATCGCCGGACGGCCAGATCATCGACAATCCTCGACAAATTACTGTACCGAACCGCATTTTTCATTCTGCCGGTCGTAGTCGACGTCCCTCGCGATGTTCACTCGGTTTCGAGATCAATCCACACTCTAACATGTTAAAATGAAAGCTGCTGCTGTTAAAATCGGAACTACTCCAAACTTTAATGAGGAACTTTCCGACAGGAAAGAATTTTTCAATGCCACAGCGTGATTAAAATTTCCTCGATTAAATATCGTCACTGCGCAAATTAATATTCAATTTCTGCACAGAGGTGATCGCGAATTTTAGGAACTGGTTCGTCAAAAGTTAACCCATCCGCTGCCAGAGATACCTCGCAGTGTTTTTTTTTTTATTACTGTAAATCCATTTTAGTAATATATTTGCAACTAAACGTTATTATATTTTGTGAAGATCTACGTGGTTTCCTTAAAATAAAATCATGGCTCCAGGCTAAACGCTCTAAATTTGACTGGCGGTGAATGTGTTAATTACAGTAGAGTTTCTCTACAATTTCGCGGACATTTTAAAATTGTTTATACCTCCCTCTCTCTCTCTCTCACTCTCTCGGTATTTTCATGGTTTCTGAACGCGAACACCCGCTGCCGCGCCGCTCGCGGCCGTGTAAACTTTCCGCGTATCCGTAAAATCTGTCGGTGGGTAAAAACTGTGAAAATAAATATCGGCGAGGGAAAAAAATAATCTATAACAATCCTCCGTTGACAAGGTGTGTTTGCACAGTACACATTACCCGACAAACAACGCGGATAGAGCTCCATCCTTTAAATCGCAGGCAGTTCAAATATCGCTAAAAAATCTCGTCAATGTACACATCGGACTCTCTCTCTCTCTCCCTTTCTCACTCTCCGAGTATGCCGATGACGCATATACGCGAAACAATTAAGCATTGTTCGGATCCGAGTGTAGAACAGCGAGACGAGAAATCTAAAAATCGGATTGCGACAGCGGAACGTGTCGAGCTGGGAATTCATTGCGCGGAACGGTGTGCACGCATAATCGCTCGAGAAGAAACCGGGGAACAATAACATTTTCATTAGTTGCTCGTTCTCGTCGCGGCTTTCTATTTTTTTCTTCTCTACGGCGTTGCGGCGGTGCAACAATGCGACTGGCGTAAGTGCTGCGGGGTCCGTAGCATGAATTACAAAGGGAATTATCGCGGCTATAAATAGCGGGGATAATGTCGCCGGAACGAAACGCGCTGCTTCACTTTTCCTCGCCGCGAGGCGACGCGAGGCGTGGCGAGGCGTGGAAAAGAGTAAAAAGCGAGCGAACACCGGGGCCGACTTACAAATCTATCGGTCGTGTACACGTGGTATATTCGCTTGTACAGCACCGGCGTGATTAACTGGCCGGAGGGGGAGGGGCCGGTTATTTTATCGGTTAGATTGACAGACAGATACAGTTGTATCATCCGTTTTTGATTAACGGCTCGGTTTAAAGCGATCTCTGGCAGGTCGAGGCTGCTCCCTCGCCGCGTTCCAATTGTTTCCCACGGTTCGGTTCACATTTACGGGCAAACGTGCGCGGAGCTTGCACCGTTCAGCGAACTTCTCGTCTCGTCGGAGCTCGAGCATTTAACCGAGGAGACGCGACGCCGGATATCCGAGTCGGCGTAGTCGCTCGATCGCTCGGAAATCACCGCAAACTTCGCACCACCGCGAAATAATAATTCCCCGATCGGCGGGTTCAAGGGACCACGAGGATTCAATACGATCGTTCGAACCTTTCTTTCACGCCGGCGCGCCGCGGCGTCGGTCTTCCCGACCGACGGATTTCATTGTCTTCCCAGGGATCGCGTCACCGACCCTCGAAACTTTTGCTCAGGCGAGTTCCCGCGAGTTCCCGCGAGAGCACGTCTCTTTAGTGGACTCCGAGCAACTCTCTAATTGGTGTCGCCTCTGCTGGGAAAATGCTCCGACACTCCGCTCTACTGGACACGTAGCTTAATCTCGAAATGGCCGTTGTGAAAGTGGACTGCGACCAAGTAGGAGATTATGCAGTCAGAAATAAGCGGAGAATGGTCGGCAACCTCAATTTTAGACTTGTCTGACCGTGACGGAGCTGTTCTACTTGTGTCGCGTTGATAATTTATTTCGTTTACGTTACTATTGATGATCCGCATCGAGCGCTTGTCTTCCTCGGAATTATCCAATTCGCGTGTCTGACCATTCCCAGGCTATTCTACTCGCAGAGTTACTCGGCAACAACTCAGATTTAATTTAGGGCCCTGTTCAAGCTCAGCTTTGATCTACGGTAGATTTAGCTTGGATCTACCTTGGATCAAGCTTGATTTTAATTCAGTGTCTCACTCGGACTTGGATTTTGTTAACTGCAGCTTGACTCGCTGCCTGGACTCGCACCTCAGGCCTAGCCTTCGCGAAACTTTGTCAGAACTTGGGATTAATAAACCCCCGGAGTACTCGCCAGCCTGGAAAGAGAAATAAATAGACTCCGAGTGAAGTACAAACTAGTTCGGAAACTGTCGAACATACGACGACTACGACGACGACGACGTCCCGCAGTATTAAGAACGAAATATCCCGGTTTTAACGTGATGTTGCCGAGCATAACTGCGAAAGATTCGAATCGCTACGAAATGCATTTTATCCGGCAAAATGACGTGGCTCTTCCTCGAGATGTTTCAAGACGTGTCAACTCAGCGGCGGAACATACGAATACATGGAAGAATGCTGCCGCCACGAGAAAGACGCAGTTCGGTGGACGGAGATAGCGCGCGAACGACGTCAGATATTATCATAGAAATAGAGTTTTTCGAGAGGTTCGAGCCGCTCGAAAAGATTTTCGGGCGAGGCTCGTCGAGCTAATTTGCCAGCTCGTTTCGCGGCGTGTTTCCGGCCGAGTTATTTTCAAACCGGGATACGAGTTTACATGTTCGAGCATCCGGTCGTTTAATCCGTCGACGGATAATTTTTCCCGACGAGACTCTCGCTAACTACCGAAACGGGTTTTTTCCCCTCCGGAAAACCGCTCGGAGACCTGGAGACTGAACCGTTAGCCGTTTTCCAGGCCTCCGGTCCTCTCGATGTCAGTCCCGTCGAACGAGCGCGTTAAAACGCCCAGACTCCTCGCAATTTCCAACGCAAACTCTCGTTAATCGCGTTACACCATACCTCAAAATCAAACCGTCCGTTCTGAGACAACCATGATCAGTTCCTCTTCGACGAATCCAATTTCCATTTCCGGGAATCGATATTGTTTTTACATTAATTGTTCGATTCCGCAAGCGTAACTAGCGAAATAGCCGTAAAGGCCTCTTTCCGATTTTTAGCCGTCCTTCGAGTAATTAGAAGAATGTTAACCCTCGACTTGCCCCAGGGGACACTCGAGGGTTCGAGCTGATGGCATTGGAAACATGGCCATAAAGTCAATCCGTGACACTCGCGTGCCGGGCACTAGGTACGTGAGGGTCTCGGATTCGGACGCAGTGGGCCTTATGGTCCGCGTATTCGGCGACCCGGGGCATTGTTATCTTGGGTCGCATGCGTAAGCCACTTAAGCTTTTTACTATTTATGATGCCTAAGCGTGGCACCCCGAGCTCGCCTGCGGATCGGTTAGAACCCTTGGCCTTCGTCACCGGACCCAGGCCAAGGAGTGGTAACCATCTGCGGGCCACTTGGGTAAATTCACTCGTGCTGCTCCGGGGTCCTGTATTTTGTCCATCTCGGGAATTCTCGGATTTGCCTTGAGCTGGAGACTTCCTCCTCCAACGGTGAGGGCGGTTACGGAAGATCCTCCTCCTCCCTCAAGTCAACCAGCGAATGGGGATGATTTTCTCCCCCAAAAACGGGCCCATGTCCGAACTTCTTGCCGATTATAAGAAGGTGCGGACTCCGGGGCAGCGAGTTGGCTTCATGAAGTTCGGCTGCATTGCGATTATCGAAGAGACATCGTTTCGGTCTCGTTCCAAATTCAGTCTCACCGTATCGGAGACCATAACGTACGCGTTGATCGCGACAATTCGCTACAACCTCCGTGAACTCGTCTTTACCGCGACAATCCACTGCCTCCGTGAAATTAGTTGCCCCAAGTTAATTCCGCCGGCAACAGACTTGTATATAAAATAAATAACTGTGATACAAAAGCTGTAGACAAGTCCTTATTTCGACACACGAAATAAACATTAATCCCGATCGTCCGAACGGACGTTCGTCTCCAAAGTCTGTCCCACGGAATCCATGGAAATTCCCATGACAGGCTAGCCTCTACCGAAGCAACTCCGTGGAGAAGCAGGAACGCGTCGGACGTTCTTTCGCGCGACTTTCCGCCCTAATTCGAGCCGCGTACGTAAAAGGATCGACGCCGCGCTCGCGGCTAATTACCACGGCCCCAGTAATTCTGGTTCCCACTCGGCTGGCGCACGCAAATTTATGGCGATTCGCGAGGTGCCAGTTCGCCGGGCCAATTTGTCACGAGACACTGGCCACGATCCAGTAATCTTTTTACGAGGCCGGGCGAGCGAGTCTCTGACGCACGTCCTCCCGTCCCTTTGTCTTTCTCTCGCGCGCTCTCCAACCGTTCACTATCAACGATGTACTGGGAATGTGTCACGGTACAAGTGACGCCTCGCAAAATTTTCAACAGTCCCGTCGGACAATCTCTCGACGGTGCTCGAATATTAGATAAAAGTCGAACCTGCGAACACGAGACCCGTGAGATATTGTCACTGGACACGAAGAATTGCAGCGGTCGCGATTGACCGGTTTTCGGCGATTTGCCTCGCGCGTCGTTCTCGTGAAAATTAATGAAGAAATAACAAAAATCTGCACACGGAAGAGGTTTTCCAGAAGTTGGAATGAAATTTCTCCCGACCGGAGGTCCGAAAGGGATCGATCCCTGTCGAAGGGCCAGGATATCCTTCCGTATCAAGGATCGGTTATTCGACGGGTTCCGTTTAATCGAACGTGAAAAGTGTGTTTGTCGGGACGACAAAGGGAAACGCTCGGTGTGCATTCGTCTCGCGAGCGAACGAACGAAGACTGTGGATCACGGATCCGTAAAAAGGATCTGCCGTCGACGAATATCGTACAGGAATGTCCTTTGGCCGTGTGTTCCAGGTGGCACCGGCCCGGCCCGGCCCGACCTACCCCGTTACCTGGAATCGATTTCCCGGAAAGCTTGTGCAGTGTCAAATTGCACGGCGTCGAGTGCACGCATCGGTGCGTTTAACTCACGGATGATCGATGAACGTTCCCGGCCGCGTCCATACGGGCAGAAAATGATGCCCTTGAAATTTGTCGCGCGCCTCTGCCTCCAGATATAACGTACGCGCTTGTTCGTAGCCGGGCCGCATGATGAATACGTCGCCCGTTTTACCCCGTCGACGGTGTTCGCCGTCAGACGCAATAACCGGGCAAAATTGGACGAGGAATCACGGGAGACGGGTTCCGCGGATTGATCGCGACCCTTGGATCACCGATAACTAATCGATCCCTGCCGATCGACGCCCGGCGGGCGCCATTCGTCTCGCGGCCTTTGACGTGGCCATTTTATCAAACGCTTCGGTCCTATTTTCGAAACGCCGAAATAACTCAACGTTACTGAAAATTTACAGTGTCAAGTTGGGGGCGGTTTTTTTTTTTTAGGTAATAGCTAGACTGGTTTACGAGCCGTTGTTAACGGTAAAGAAAGAACTATTTAAAAAATACGCCGCTAGATATTTCAGGGAAGCAGATGCGCTCTGGACGCGAGATAAAGTCCGAAAAACTTGCCGGGCAACCGAATCGCACCATGAAAAATGTATGAAGCAGCGTGTTTCACCGAATACAGAAGTTCAGTGCCGACAAACACGACCGCAAAAGTGATACCTCGGGAGACTTCTCCCGGCGATGGTCTCGCGAAAATAGTTCGCTCCGGCAAGAAAACAGGCGAATTCAAGATATCCACGGTCGTTTTCGCATCGGGGTCTTAACGCGCGGCGATAAAGTATGGTCTGGCGGTCGATCTGGCATAGTCGGTGAAGTCGGTTTTGCTTGCTCGTGGGGCTCCCGGGGAAAGTTGATGGAGAAATCTTCGGACATATTTTAGCGCCGGTAACCGCGGCGCGGTGTGGCGCGGTGCGGTGCGGCGCGGCACGGTAGGGCTTTATTTTACGATATCGCACATTTATCCAGGCCGAATTGCGGCACGTCAAAGTGCTTCTACATAACCGTGATGATCGATGAACGCTTTCGACCGCGTTCGTGTAATTTCACGGGTACGCGGAGTGCGGGGCGCCGGCGGTGGAAGAGAGGGCGAGGCTGTTTGGTGCTCGATGCACTTCCTGCGATCGATACATCGATAATTACTGTGACGAGTTCGAAAGCGACGCCGCGCCGGTGCCGCGAAATCGCGCGGTAATGGAAAAACAAAAGCGATATTGGCCGTTCTCTCCGACTATTTTCTTTCTCCTACTCTTCCCCTCTCTTTTCTCCAAGTAGCACAACAACGCGCAAGGTTGGACAGGAAGAGAATCTCTCCGGGAAGAGAGACATTTTTTCCGGGAGCGGGGAGATGGGGGTAGCGTTGGTTCCCTCGGAAATCAAGATCGGAAATTCGTCGGCCGCGGTTGCCTTGAAATACGACTGAAACTGTGTCTGACCATTGTTCGACGTTTCCACTTGCAGGGAACATAGATCACGCCGCGGTATTGTCTGTGCGCTGTCAGTCCCGCTATCGGTCAATTTATATCCAACTATTGTTGGGCACAGCCACACCGTGCCGCCGGCGTAAACTTTGTAAGCATTAACCTAAGTAGAAACAGTCGACAATGGTCGGACACGCGGCCCACTCGCGCTTAACACCCCGGCTCCATATAGATATTCAATACTAATCGAATAGCCGCTGAAATCTCGCAAGAATTACTATCTCACAACTCTCGTTGAATTAATGTTACTTCGGAACATACTCTGCTGTGCAAAAGAACGAAGCACCCGGCCATATTTAATAGAAAAGCGTGAAAAATCAAATAACAATACTCTAATAAATAATACTTTATATAATACTTCAAATGCAATAAACCGATCGTTGTAAAATACAATTGTTTGTCGTTATATAGTACAATTATACTGGATGCTACTTTCTTTTGCACAGCAGTGTACTTAGTAGAATAGTTCGGTCGTGGTCAGACGCGGCGGTCCAATAAAGCGCTTCAGTGTGAATCCAAGCTGGAAGATGAAAATTGAGTAAGGACCAAGTCAGGAAAAACGCAATTAATAGCTTCAGCTTCCTAACCCAGTCGTGCCCAATTTTGCTGCAATTCTTGCAAATCCTCGTCCGCGAGGATCCACAGGCTCCTTGCACCGGCTTTTTGCGCAGTCAACAAGTTTCCCTCCGGTTGCTCACTAACTCTGAAGACAATCCAGACGAACGTCGCAATAAAATCTTCCCTCGGCGAATAAACAGAATTCTCAAAGACATCGAATTATGCAGCGGCGGAAAATCCGTCGCTGCAGCGCGTTCCGGAATCAGCGTCCGCGAGAGCAGCTTGGGATCGCCTTTATTGAATTGAATCCCCGATTCCCAAGTTTAATCTCACTGTTCAGCGCTTAGGCGGAACGAGACGCGACGCGACGCGACGCGACGTTCGTGACATTCTTACGCGCGTAATGCATGCGATTACGTTCTGGCACGACGTGATGCGATATGAACCCCGCGGACACGGTGTCCCGTGTGTTTTCAGGGCTTGCGAGACGGCAGCAGACGGCGAAGCTAATTTGTTCGTAGCCTGGCTTTATGCCAGCAATATTTCGCGTGTTTTGCGGCCACGGTTTCTCGCCTGGCGTGGAATTATTCATTTTTATCACGGACTGGCCCGTCAATTGATGATCGTCGACGAAGTGCCATTGTTCTTCCCCGACGTAAATGAAATCAATCCCTATCGCCGTGGCCTGCTCTTTTTACATGCTGGTGACGAGCTCTCTCTCTCTCTCTCTCTCTCTCTCTCTCTCTCTGGTAGTCGTTAGCAATTTATATTCTCTGGAAAGGATCCGTTTGTACGTTTACACTGAAATTCGTTCTATTCATTTCTAAAAACAAATAATTTTCTTTTATTTTTACGACGAGTGTGACAAAGTATTAGGTCGTCTCGTAAGTTCGTGCCGCGGATATGTTTATTCTTTCCGCGCTGTGTTGTATGAACATGGAGCGATAAGCGCCTGAAGGGATTAGAGTTGAGAGAGAGAGAGATGAATAGACGAAAGGGTGATTGTAAAATGTATTTTGTCGTAAATATTAACGGTATGCTTCATATCAAAATTAAATAGTAGAACAATAAGCATCAAAACTTATGACACGACCTGATACTTTACACCAGTATATCTAAATGAACGGGACGAGAGTCTCTGATCCTCCAAACAAAATTTTTAAAAAAAGAAGAAGAAAATCTTAAAATGATGCTTTTGGGGAAAAATTCCAGCGACACTGTCGGGTACATTAGGCTCGCCGTCCTGCTTCTCTAGAAAGGTTTCCCGGTGAGCAGCAAACCTGGGATGCTGCAGGGTCCTGTCATCGCCGAAGAATCAAATAGACTGTCCGCATTACTTCGAATTTTCGTTTCGGGCGGGAAGAAAAATCTGACGACGACCCGGATATTTTATCGATTAAGGGAAACGGCGGATCCGCGTCGAAATCCGGGGGGCCCCGGTAATCCGATCGGCCGATTCTCTTTTCCCCGGTGCATTTACCAGCCCACGAGGAATATCATCAGCGACGACAGGATGTCGATGAAGGAGCCTCCCCGTAACAAGAGAGGAAGACGGTGAAATAGAGAAAAGAGGGGCACCGGAGGAACGAAAGCTTTCAAGAAGGCCACGAGGCGATCGAGGGTAGAGCTTATAGCGCCTTTATCGCAGTGTTTCGAAAAACTTTAAACCGCCTCTAAAACTGTCGGGCTTTTATAACCGTGCGTCGAACAGCGTGCCCGATTTTTCAAACAAAAATCACTGCACCTCCTCTCTCTCTCTCTCTCTCTCTCTCTCTCTCTCTATAGAGAGAGAGAGAGAGAGAGAGAGAGAGAGAGAGAGAGAGAGAGTGTGTGTAAAACGATGAATCAAGGAACCCACGAAACGATAATACATTTTGTTGTTCATTAAATGGCAGGATCGATGCGCGCGCGGTTTTACACGTTCGAGCCGTGATACAATTATCATTGGATGATCAAAGCGAATCGCCGAACCCCTCAGCACTATGTTAACATCAACACGATTTTAGTTTATTAATTGTCTCTTTACAGCGCCGGGCATATGGATCACTTTCCACTGTTCCGAATAATTAGAGGATCAGCTAAATAAATAAATTATTCTTTGACTGTGTTCCGGGCAATTTCAGGTCTTTGATTAATGCATCAGTTTCGGGCCCCGCAGAAACATGGCGATATTACCGCGGAATCGGCCGTTGTACGGGAAATTACACCGTGTAATGATCTGCAAAACATGTTGAAATAAACATTAACGGCGTTACAACGTTTATCCATTATTTACTTTGTGCGCAACATCATACGGAATTAACGCACGAACTGCTCCTAACACGTTGCATTTTTGCACAGGTATTGTTTATTAATTGTTCTTTTTCCCTTAATTACAATACAACACCATATATAGAGTACAAATGTCTACATTTCCCGAGCGGTGCGCACGAAGCACGCCTCTGTCTGGATACAATTACTATTCGTTTCTTCGTTGCATCGCCGATAATTAATTTTCCCCATCAACGAGGCAGCTTGAATAAATAAATAGGTTCATCGCCGAACTCGCGATACATTATATAGAGATGCCAACATTTTTTGAACAATCTTCCCGTCTTCGGTGCACCCCCGCCCGTGCGTAATTAATTTTTCCCAGTGACGAGGCCACTTAAATAAATAAATAACCCCGTCGGCGAACGAATTCCCGGCGTCAGCCGTGTCACCGAGCGATTATGAATTCTTCATGAATTACGGATGCCATCAAAGTCTCTAAAAGAAGCGAAATTGCTCGACGAGGGGCGATCCCGGTGCTCCGGGGCAATTGAAAATTAAACAAATGTCCAGCGGCACTGGATATTCCATCTCGCGGAGATACACTTCATAATCAGGGGACACTTGTTTATAAACACATCTTTGTTTCAATGGTCCGCATCAAGCCGCGAACCAGTTGCGCAATTTATTAACACTCGCAGAGAGAGAGAGAGAGAGAGAGAGAGAGTGCGAGAGAAACAATTACCATCCCTCGTTACAGCGTTCCGCGTTTGCGAAAGCCCGCGGTCTAACGGCACGTTAACACTCGGCCCTGTTAACATTTCCTCCGCCTTTGGTGTTTGTCGTGCCTTCACAAAGGACCCGTCGCAACGTGCGCGGACGCGAGCGCGATCCAGTAATTTAATAAATGATCACGCGGATGTGACACCTTCGATCCCGGCAGTTTTGTAATTAACGCTGATTGGCCGCGTTTAATCCGGCCCTCGCCTATTTTCGGCACCGCGGGAACACTGCCGGCATAGATAATCCCGCGACAGATACGACTCACCTAATAATAAGCGCGCGCCCCTTCATTCCGCGCGTTCCGCTTCACCTGAAAACGTAATTCATTTGTCTCACCTTGTGACTTTCCGACCAGTCACTGCGGTCGTGTTTGCGCAGGCACTGGTAGGCGCCGGCGCAAATTATTTCGTGTGTCCACCTCGGCTCGTTCATTAGAAATTTAATTAATTTCGATTATTTTGTTGGAGCATCGTGCATTCATTCTGTTACGTTACAGCGGGTATAATATTTGCCGAGTCACGGTGGGTGTGAAATTAGATGACTCTTCGGTCTCATTGCATTCTATACTTTGTTCCATTCCGTCGTAGCGCTTCGCGCGTGTATTCCACTGTGTTATTTAAATGTTTGTGAAGCTTGGAATAAGAAAATACAGGGAATTTAATTTTCTCCAGAAACTTCGGGACCCTAGACTGTCCGTAATATTACACGATTCTCAGCTGGATGTGTATGAAGCGCTCCAATATTTATTCACGAATACACTTCAAGTGGCAATGTAATTACCGAAGAAATTAAACAACTTTTGAATTTATTGTCGGACGATTACCGCAGCTGCAATTTCCACGAAAGTACCGTGAAATATTTCAACTAACGTTCAATGGTTCCTGTCGTGAACGCCCGGACCAACTCGAAAAAGATGGATTGCATATCGTGTAATTAGACCGCGGTAATCCCTGCATGTTTAAAGCGTAAAACCCTTGAAAACCAGCAAAAGCGTTCAACGCGGTTCTACGTTCAATACACTGCAAAAAAAAGCGTGATCGGCAAACGGCAGGAAATTTCATTTAATTTCAATTTCATATTTTTTCCCGCTCTAATAAAAGTGTAAATTCACATCAACTCACTGCAGTCTGATAATTACATTTACACGGAGAACGAATGAACGAACGAACGAACGAACGAATTCGATGATTCATTTTCCGCGTAGACCACCTTTCGTCTATTTCTGTAATTTTCAAGAACCGAATCGGAAATCCGTCGGTCGGACTGGGGCTTTGGCAGTTCTAGTGTGAAACGAGTTACATTCTGCCGCTGCGTGACGTGCAAATTGAATTCCGTGAAAAAGTTTAAATAATTCCCTTCGAAAAATTTGTCCGAATCTTCCCAGCGAGCTCTTGCTAGACAGAAATCGTGAAACCTTTCAGTTTCCAATTCTGAATGACTGAAGTTTCGGAAATAGAGGTGGGCTGCTTAAAAATCCAATAAAAAATTAATCACCCGATTAATTCGCAAATACATGAAACCAATAATTGTATTAGGGTTCGAAGATTTGTGGACCCTTGCTGGATTTTTGGGCATACGCAGGAGGCGATCCCAATGGCGTGGGGGAGATGATTCGCGGTCGCATAAAACGCGGATTATTAGGCGAATCGATTGCCCGAATATCGAGGCAGCGCGGATAATCCGTCGCGCTTGTCGGGCCTCATTGTTCGCGTGGAAGCTGCGCGGCTAAATTACCGGAGCGCGCCGGTTATCATCGTTACGCCGCGGAAAGTCGCTGATCGGAATAATTACCGAATAATTACAAGCGGAAAATTGCGATCCCGCCGGGCGCCGTCGGATTCGGGACGCTTTCCACACGCGTTTCGGACCGGTTTCACCGGGGGGCCCCGAACGCGGGCGCTGTTAACGAGGAAAAACCAGCCGTTTCAACGGCCGCGTTCCGCCAATTTCCTTTCGTTTCGCAACTCTGACGGCGTGTGACGGTCGCTCGTATCCGCGCCGCGGAACGACGTAATAACGCCGGCCCGAACCGGATTATTCCGATCGATAGATATGAAGCGAGACACGCGCGCCGTACGATCGCGGAAATATTTACACCTACAACATTTCCACAAGCGAATTATCGAGGCGCGTGAACGGTCATTCTGGCGCGTTGCCCAAGAATAGCTTCGCGAACGATAATTTTTCTCGCCGTGTAAAAATACCGGCAATGATCGGCACACTTCGAGCTTGAAATACCACGTTCTCTCTTCCGAAGAAGAATAACCGCGGGAACGGATTCGAAATAATTCTGGACCGTGGATCGAATCGGCACTCGACTCGACCGACCGACGGAGATCACTTGCGATTATAACTGTGCCCCGATAATTCTTTTTAATTTGCAATAATAGCAGCTTAATCTACATTCCTCGAGCAGCAAGAACCGTGCTCGACAAAGGGGAACCTCCGCCGCACCGGGAACCGATGGAAATTAGCATCGGTCTCGAACATTGCGCGAGACCTCGTACAATCGAGATTTTCACGATAAAATTCTTTCGCAACCAAGAATAATAATCGAGGCTCGATCTGTGTGTTTCTTAAGCATGAAAGTTCTGGAGGAAGGTTCTGCGAACTGCCACCGGAGGGAAGATCGGACTCGATTGTGACCGGTTAATAGGGTCCCGTTTCGAATGGCCGTGCTCAAAGTAATTTTTGAGACGCCAGTCAACCGTCCACGATCCTCTCGAGCTCTGAATATTCCCTGATCGATCGATCTTCTCCGGCTCTGCAGTGACAGCCGAGGGAATATGACAAAAAAAAAAGAAAGAAAATCTGGCCGTGGAGCGTAACTCGAAACGAAGTAACTTTTATAAATTGAATAAATTTGGATCAAGCAATTTTTGGCGAGATTGATTTAAACAGAAACGACAATCGAGGGGAACGGAAGAGGGGGGCAGCGGGGGCTGCTGCACACAACGTGGGCAGCGCGATCGTATTTTCCACTGAATTCGGCGAACGCGATTTTATAGCGCAAACCGCTGCTGCCGCCGCCTCTCGTAATTTGCAATTTAATACGGCGCGATCCCCGCGGAATGCCAGGCCGAAACGTCCTCGCGCGATTAAAAAAATGCGCGGCGTAATTCTTTTTTTTATTCTAGATCGCGGCTCGATCCCGACGGCCGGGGGATTATATCGAGACCGATGGATGTATCAACGTACGCGAAATTTACAGCACGATATTCACATTCGGAATTGATTTCTTTGTGCAATCTCAACCGTAATTTCACGAACTGAATCTGTCCCTTATTTTTCGATGTTTTTCTATTCAAATTGATGAGTTACCATTTACATCTTAGGATGACGTGTTTCCCATTGAAAAATTAAAAGTCACGAAGATTCGGGAAAATTTACCTACAAATAACAGAACGCTATATCTTATTTCGAGAAAACTGTGAAATTGACAAGAGGGACAGATGAGGGTTAATACTAAATACAGAGCCCTGTGGTTCAGGACGAATGTTATTGTAAATTCAGGCCACGGTTAACGAGAAAAGACATTAGGGGATCGAGGAAGCCCTCGCAAGAAGAGAATGCGACACTCTTCGAGACTCGCGTCGATCATTCAGCCCGAGTTTGGTCGATCTATTCCCGTGGCGCACATAGTTCGAATAGTTGGCTGGTTAGCGGTTAGTAACAGCTGGTAACAGTATAATCAAGGGATTGCTTACAGATACGCCGCGAAGATAGATTGTAATTAATACCGCCTAGGATAAGCGAGATAACCCTTTATCTATTGCTACGAGGAGTTAATGGGATTAATAACAATAATAATCGTCAGTGTCGCGTAAGCCTTCAAGCTCCAACAAGCTCTGGATACAACCTGCACGGAATCCGGATTGGTCCTGAGTCCACCCACGATCCAGCTTGGACTTAACCTGAATCCCACACGAACCGAATGCATTCTAGTTCCTCCTGAACATTCTATTATCGCCGTTCTTTCATCTGCAAAGCCGAACAACCGGTTACAGGGTGCAAAAAAAAATCTAGATTCAACACATCTGGAATTAAATTCGATTAACACTAAATCTACCTAGCTGTAAAAATGGCTGGCAGGTGTTGCTTTATAAAAATAACATCATCAAATTTATATAGATTCCCTGTGATTTTTATTATATTGTATGTGCTTGGATACGAAAATGCGCAGAATTTCCAGTGAAAGCATCATTTAGAGTTTCAATAATTTTAAAATAAAAAACCAGAAACCGGCCATTTGACCGTAGATTCAGTGTGAAATTCTGGCTTCACTAAATTTATGGGGATGCTACGGTTTCATTTGGAAAAATTATTTAACCTTCGAAAAATATCAATGTTTCATCAATAATAGTTCGAGGCACAAATTGCAGGGTAGCTGAAATGTGTAGAATCGTTTCCAGTGAAAGCATCATTTAGAGCGTCAATAATTTTAAAATAAAAAACCAGGAACCGGTCATTTGACCGTAGATTCAGTGTGAAATTCTAGCTTATCTAAATTTATGGGGATGCTATGGTTTCATTTGGAAAAATTATTTAACCGCCGAAAAATATCAATGTTTCATCAATAATAGTTCGAGGCACAAATTGCAGGGTAGCTGAAAAACGCGGGTTATAGAGTCTCCACGAAATTGACTCCAGGATTCCTCGAAACTCGGAATTACATATTCATCATCCGCGTTAACCAGTCGTCAACAACCCATAAAAATCCTGGGTCACGTACGGACGACTATTCGCGCAATTCAAATCGAAATTGCAGGCGAAGCTGCGAATCAACGGACGCAATTACATCGGGCCGCGAGAGCGCGCGCGTTCTAACCGGTTGAATCGTTCAATTACGGTCTTTTTGCCGGGCGATTCGATACCGCTCGTAGCCCGGGCCGGCTCATTTGCCCGGTCGCAATATTTATTTCATCCGCTGCGCGCGAGCCGGTCGCTTGAAGAATTCATTACGCGAATAATCTCGGCATTTGTCCGCGTTTAAATGGACGGGGCGCGCTACAATCCCGCGTATTGTTACACGGCCACGGAATCTAGGCTTTAATTAACATCGCCAATATTACAGGGTTTCAGCGACAATATTTTGGTTGCTCCGCAGCACGCCGCCATACTGCTCCACGGTGGTTTTCACGGCTATTGACTCACGGCGTGCGGAACGTTTGTCTCGATACGGGTCGCTTTTGTCGTCGGTGTTGTCCATTGGGGCGCACGGCGACGTTTTTAATCAACGAGGGAACACCGTGCGCTGCTCCCACGGGGACCAGATTACCGTCGTTGATGTCTGCAGCTTGGGATTTTCTGTTCATGGCCCGGCGCGTTCAACGTCTGCACGCGAATCACAGCTCGCCTAACACCCCGTAAAAAAACTAGTGCAACTATTTTCACATGTCCTAAAGGGCGTGCTTTCATCCTGTGAACTTTGGTACTTTCGAAAAAAATTATTTATTCGTTCGACAAATGTTCGGTTACGATTTTCGGAGACCTCCCTCATTTCACAAACTGAATCTGTCCCTCGGTATCAAATTCAATTGGCAAAATATTTATCAAATAACAATGTAAAAATTTATTTTTCAATGTTTTTTTTAATCAAATTGGTTATGAGTTTCGCATTAAAAAAAATAAAATTTACGAAGTTTCGAGCAAATTTACCTTCAGACAACATGGACGGTATAACTTATTTCGGGAAGACTGTGTGAAATTGACACGGATGTGGGTTAAAATAGAATCCAGCAATTATTAATTCGAGCAATTTCGATGGACGCTCGTTCGAAATCTTCGGGCAGGATCGTTGCTTGTTACTTTCCGCCCCCGACGCGTCGGGCCGCGATAATCGTCCGTTCCCCTTGTTCGCGAACGGATTCGAAAGTTCGGGATTGAAAAGTTCCTCGTTTCCGGGCCGCCGCGAAGTGCCAGTCGATGTAGGGATTTTTGAAGAAATCATCTGCGAGGAAAACCGGGAAATGGAAGCCTCTCACTCGACGGAAAACTCGAAGCGCCTTCCACACCTCTTCTCTCTTTCCTACTTACTCTCTATCGCCCTTTCTCTCTCTCTCTCTCTCTCTCTCTCGCTGCATTCCTATTTCTCGAGCCTCGGCGCGTTCTCTTGCAAATTCTCAAACGATTCCGGCTACTCCAGTTCCCTTGGTGCTTTGAGACACGTGTGAATGAGAAGCAGTACGATGGAGAAATAAAACGTTCGCATGATTCCTTTCTGAAATGATCAAACACAGGCTTCGGAAAAAAGGGAATACGGGAACACAATTTACTCCCCGTTCTTTCTATAAATCATTTCTCTTCGCAAATGGACCGGGGATTTTATGCTCTCATAGCAGAAGTGGTATGGATCCACGTTAAACGAAAGCTCAAGGATCCACAAGAATCCCGATTTTAGAATTAATTACGTGCAGAGAATTTGATGCATTTATGAAAAAAAATCAATAGGTGTAATTTAAAACATATTACGACTTTCATATTTCACACGAGTTTGATACAAATCGCGTAGAAAATCTTTATTTTCCATAAACATCCGCTGTCTAATTATGAGACGTCTTTCAACGTCGGTACACTGCGTGTTGCGAGAGTTCTTCCGCAGACAGACAGACAAACGGACAGATCCAAACGAATTTTTACGGGGCGCAGAGAAAATAAACACAGCTTATTGCACCTGTTCCCATCCCGAGCCAGGATACCGAACGTTGGTTAAAATTCCCTCAGACGTTGCTTTCGCGCCTGAAAAATCCACTAGAAGCCGCAGAGCACTTCGCTCTATGCTAGACGCACTCGTTCCCAATTTTTCTTATTACGATCGCGTGCCAGAGCGCGAGACTCGACTTGCGAAAACCGAGCGGCGTGTTCCCCGAGCACACACTTAGACCTAAAATTTATTCCTCCCCGGGTTTTCGCGCGTCGAATACCGAGCCGATAAAACGGGGAATCCTGGGACTCCTGCGAGAAATAGATCGGCGATCTACCACAAACACACACACACACAGACAGACACGCGCAACCTCGCCGGCCACAGATCTCCCGTGACCAAAGCACCTTCGAAAAGATCGCGGGCAGCAATTCCGGTGAGATCGTCGCGGCTCCGCGGAGCAATTAAGCTTGCGACCGCTTCATGAATAACAAATTCGACGATGGCTTTCAACGTATTACCGATCACGAACCCGGCGCAGCGTGTTCCGTGGCGGACGCGCTGCATCCATTTCATATTTTCTCACCCGGGACGTTTCCGTCGCGCGATAAAAGCGTCGCGAAGGCCGACGCTACGTCGAGTGCGACGGATAACGAATAGCTGGCGGAACGACGCGGCGTCGTCGGCGTCGCGAAACGCGTCTCGCAGGATTTTAGGCGCGACGCGGAGCGCCGGCACCGCCGACACACTCGAGACGCCTCGCAGCTGCCGCTGATTTGCATTATTTTTCGTTTAAAATGCAAACTGCGCGCCGCGACGCGACTAACGAGCTAAGAGAGGCCAGATCTCCTGATACGATTTTATTGCGCGTCGTCTTCGGCTCTGGAGCCAGGGACAAAGGGCCGGGACCCGTTAATCGCGTTTACAGGGCGCGAAGTTCAGCTGAACAGCCCTTTTCGTTCGCCTCGAAACTATTTTCGAACCTTTGGTACTTTACGAGAAATTCTTGGCAGAACACGCTTCCAAATTGACTGGAAGAATCCACTTGAAATCGTGTCAAGTTTGTTTCAGCTAACGATCATATTTTTTTCAATTTGATTTTCGTGATTCTATTGTAACGTAAATACATTTATCATATTGTGTCATCTTCCATCGATGATTTAAGCCCTTTACTCCTGCTGGAGTATACAGGATGCGGCCGAATAACATGTACAACTGGGCAGCGGGTGATTCTACATAAAAAAATAGGAGAAAAATATAGAATAAAACTTTTTCGTTCGAAGCTTCGTTTTCGAGAAAATCGAGATTGAAAATGAAGCGAATACGCATGCCATTCGATAAGAGTCGTCTGACGCGTCTGATCAAGACCGACCAATACTACTTGCTGCATACGCTATACAACGCGTAGCCGACGAGTCTTTAAACTCGGTTTTTTCGATAACGGGGCGTCAAATGAAAAAATTTTCACGTGTAGAATCATCCCCTGCCCGCTTGTACATGTTATTCGGTCGCACCCTGTACACTAAAATCGCCTCAAAGTATATCCCCTTAAATTATATCGCCAATGCAATGATCAAGCTACCTTAGTTCAATATAAAGAAATTACAGGGAGCTCGACATCAAAGAATGATGCAATATAAATTTATCCCCCAAGGAATAAAATCAATGAATAAGAACCTCTTTCCGGTCGCAGTTCCCTTCAATCTTTACTGCGCGGCGGTTCATGCGATCTTGCACGACCAATTGGCTGCGACTCGGTTTATAACAGACTCTGCCGAGGACGCAGGGGCTTCCGGTGCGCCTCTTTGATCTCACTTTTAAATGCAATTACCCATGAACAACAGTTCGAAGATAAGATCCCGCGAACGTTCTATGCTCTTCCACGCAGAATGTCTGAAAAAACGCTGACCTTTCTTTGTGGCTGAGAGGTTCAAGTATGCGTTGACATTTGTGGAAAAGCGTGTCGGCGCTGCCGCCGCGCCGCCTTCTGTGTTCCAAAGACATAATTGGAAAGGCAATACCGATCGGCCGGCATTAAGGCCGGCGAGGAGGGCAGTCTTTGACATTTTACATTGGCCGGTAATGCGATCGGCGGGAGCGCGTTATGTGTCATTAAAGCGCGGCCACGGATATAGTTTCCGGCGAGCGGTCTGCGGCAAAAGCATGGACGGGACCCCGTTGGATCGAGTCATAGCCTTTCGATGGGGATAATAAAATTCGCCGGATAATTCGCCTGTGACGTTATACGACGGCACCGGTCTTACATTTATTAGATCCCGTAACCGTGGCTCCGGAACGTCCCCGTTCCTTTAGCCACGCGAATCCATGGGCCCGGAAAAAACGAACGGGGTAGGGCGCTGGAGGTGAGGTGGGGTGGGGGTGGGGGGAGCAAACCGGAAACCGTAATGATCAGCGACCGTACGTCTTCGGGAACGGGTAATTAGATCGTTCGAGCATGTCCGGATTTTCGGTCGGGACCCGATAACCGCTGTAGAACCCGAACCCCCGTGAAACGAAATCCCTTCGCTACGCTCGAAACTTGACGAAATTTATGTTTTCCTTGGCTGCCGCTCTTTGAGACGCGATTCCAAAATGATTCCATTAATTCTGTTTCATGCTCGGCCATCTGTAGGATACCGTTTATTCACGTCAGACTTCGTCCCGAATGAAATTAATGCCGAAACTCCGGTCGGGAACACGCCGCGGCGTGTTGTTTAGCAGGTGCGTCTGACCCATTTTAGGTTAAACTACTGAGAAAAGTGTTTAAATCGACTGGCAGCGATGCGGAGTTGCTCGTTCACTGTTATAATTGGTTGCGAGATTATGAGTAATGAGATCTCTATCGCGTGCTCCCCGTCGCATCATGATTTCTCTATGCTGCTGGTAGAAATATCGATCATAAGTCAGACCGAGTGGAAATATCTCAAACTTAGTTTTCTTTCCGCACGGGCGCCTCGATCGAAAAAATGTTATTGCTCACGTTCGACTGGTATTTAAACGATATTTAAACAATCAAATTGGAAATTCATGTAGTTCCACCATTTACGCGTGATTTTCTCATGCTTGCGATAACTATAACGCCTCGAGCAATTAATCCCGGGGCTCGGGTCCATCCATCAGGGAGGAGTGTACTCTATAGCGTAAAGTAATGCGCGCACACGAGCCTCAATCAGCACGCAAGTTACACCGGCCGTATTTACAATGTCAGCCCACGTTAGTTAGCTGTTCAACACGATCGTAGTACAACGACTAAGAGGTGTTCAATACCGGCCGCAGCCGGGTAAACGCGACGTAACGAAGGACCCATAACAATTTATCGCCGATGCCCGAGCCAATCTGCCTGCGGAAGACATTAATTACAAGTTCCGCGGACCCCGTCGCCTCTTAATTAGACATCGTTCAAAGCGATTCGTTCGAATCCTGGCTTGCTCGTGGACCATGGAATTACCCCGTTTTTCCTTCCCGAAGACAAATTGCCCGTTTAGAACAGTCTGCTCGAGCAAATGGCCACCATAACGTCCCGCACGCCGCCCCGTGCTTCAAGAAAATGAAAAGGAATTGTACTAATAATTGTAATAATAACGCGGCACTATTCTCGCGTTTCTGGAAAGACGGCTAATGTCAGATTAACCTGAAATGTCTGTACAGTAAACAACGGGCGAATTTATTGCACTTGTTACGGCCGTACAAAAGACAGTTAATAAATTTCTTTGGTGAATAGAGTGCAGTTTCAAGTATAATAGTTTCTCCGATCGAGGAAATAAATTTCTATTCAAACTGTGAAGTCTTTTCAGAAAATTGTTCACCTCGATAATATTAGGTTGTCCCAAAAGTTCGTTTCGTTTTCGATTAATGTGCTCGACGCAAATTCAGAGTGGTTTTCAAGAAAACCAATGGCATGGTTAAGAAAGGTGAAGCTTAAGGAATAATAAAACATTAACAGAAGATTGTATTGTTCGTGTATGCTGATGTTATCTAACAATATGCAATGTAGACATAGTGAAAGAAACTTTCCGGACAACCTAACATTTCCTAGTTATCGGAAACAGTGTAGAAAGATTTGCGTAAGCGTTCGTAATACAATAGAAGAGGATGTTTTACATGGGTTTACAAAGTCGCATCGAGTTGCAGGATTGTCAGCACGATTTCGTCCGAGTAACACGACACAGAATCACATTATCCGTGCGAGAGGAGCGCGATATTTCTCGCGAAGGTGTCATCGGATCGCGTTGACGTTCGATCGCGGTGATAGGCGCGTCTCTGCGAGATATTTACCGTGGCGGAATTAAAAATCTCGTCGTCGCGTGATATTCGGCGAGAGACAGTTCGACAGCCGAGAGCGCGTTTCACAGGCGTCGTCGACGGGATATAAGAAATGTGGGTCGCGCGCGCGCGGCTCTGCTGGCTTCGCGACAAAGAAAAAAAAAGCCGTGTCCGCTCTCGCAATCATAAATCCGGCGAGTCGCAGAATCAGAATCGTGCCGGTCGAGCAGGCGTCGAGTGTTTCTCGCGAGGCATGGATGAGCATTTATCAGTCCGAGGGATCGATCGATCCCGGCTGATCTATCGCATTCTTTACGCGCCGTCGGACAAAGCTTCGTACGTGCCGGCCGTTAACCATGTTCCCCGTTCGAACAGGCATCCCTCTCGCTGTTTTTCATCCCCCTCTCGCATTTTCGCACCCCACCCCACCCCCGCCCCTTCGTTTTCCAACAACCCACTCTCCGACCCTCGATTTTCGTGGGCGTTGTAACGCGCGTAATTTTTTGCCGGTGATTCAGGGCTAACCGGGGCCCTATTCCCGTCAGCGGGAACTTGTAAATTAAATCGTCGCCCTACCCCCCGAAACGAGCCCGGAGCCCGGAACTGGGTCGAGCGTGTGTTCCGGGCGCGGGGGCGTCAAGTGCTCGAGGAGAGAGGGTTTTGATTGGATTTACCACGACCGAAAAAGGGTGTCGACCCTCGCAGCATCCGTGGCCTACTTGTCCCAGCACCCAGCGCGCCCATCTGCCCATCCGTTTCCCATCCTGTGCCCCGTCAGTTCAGAACGATCCTGGTTCGTCACGATCCTACCCGCTGATGTTATCGTTCCCGCTTACAACCGCGAGACCGTATCAACAACAGGAAGCTGAAGACAATGGGCTGCTGGCAGCCCAGAGTGTATCATCCCACCAAATTGCTGCTGCTCTTCTTATCTCTTCGATGAACCGCGTTGCTCGCGTGTATCTTGCTCGCTCGATCGTGGACACCTGTATCCGTTCGTTCGAATCATACATTTCATCACGTTACGTTACAAGCGCGTACGCTCGCGCCCATTAAATCGATAAAACCGGATTTTAATCGTACATTTATGAAGCTCGAAATAAAATTAATAAAGTCACAGTACTCGTCAGACGGAACAAAGCCCAGGTTTCCGGCTCGCGGAGCTTCATAATTCCAAGTGGCACCTTATTTCTCGGCGAAGCAATTTCTGAAATGCATTTTCCGTCCGCAGTATAATGCGCTTGGTTTCAACTCATCGTGTAGGAGTGACGCGTGCGTCCGTGCGGAGCGGGATCGAACGAAACGTCGCTCGGAAATTGCATCGGGTTCTTTCGGCGTCTAACGACGCGGCGCGGCACGGCGGCGGTCCTTTATGAACCGGACCTCGGGAGAAGTTTCGCTTTGCGGTCGGCGCCGAAAACTTTCGCCCTTTCTGAAAACGCGAATTTGCATAAACACTCTTTTCCCGGTGAGCTCTTACGTCGTTCGCCAAGTCACGGATTTAAAGAGTCGTTTGTCGAGCGAGAACGACGGGGCGGCGGGTGGTGGTGGGGGTGGGGCAGAGGGCGGGTATTCATTAGTAACGCGGCTTCGGCATCGAAGAGACTGATAAATGGCGCTCGGAAAAATCGCCTTTAAATTGCCAGGCACAGTCGAGTGTTAATTTTCCCGTGAACTATTCCGCGCCCGAGCTACCCCGCCGGCTAAAGACTCGCTAAATTGCCGGATCCCTTCACGGTCTTTTGACTTTTTCCTACGGACAGTCTTCCCGCGCCCGCTAAAGAAGATTAAGCGGGCCTCGTCTTCGTGAGTTTCCAGGGAGAAAGAGAGGAAGAGAGAGAGAGAGAGAAACGGGCAGGAGGAGACCTATTAAGCTGCCGCTTGTACACCGTTCTCACTGGTTCGTGAAATCAATCTCTTTTTTTCGGCTTGGCCGCCTATTTAACTTCCTTTCCGAAGAGCCCGGTGTAAAACACTGCGCTCGGGCGGCCGAGAAAACTAGTCCCTGCCAAGGGAAACCTTCTGTGTACGCTTTGTTACCTTTCCGACCCGCATTCACTCCCTCTCGCTTACACAGAGCCTGCACATATTTATTGCATCGCTTTCGGATCCACCGATATTCCGCTTGAAACAAACTGCTACGATCGCCGTTGATTGGAGGCTCATTTGTTGCTCTGCATAATCAATCCGAGAACCTTTTCTCGGTTCACTGGACATTAAAGAATTAATAATCTGCGTGCTGGAAGTATTATACTTAATCACACTTAATCCCTCGCGATACTGTTCTGGGTTTGTTCTGCTCGAAGCACAGAGCCTCACCGTGTTGTGAAATGTTAAAATTAACGCTAAATGTACTGAACTATAAAAGTAACGGACATACCTTTGCGTATAAAAATGACAAGATTTAATTTATTTAGACTTTGATCGGTTGTTATAGTAGTATGTGCTTCAATAACGATATTTATTACATAATCTCTTGTGACAGCATCGTTACAATTGCAATAATTGCAAAATAAAAAATTTAGAACCTAATAAAATAACTAGTAAAATAGTAAATTTAGTAGGTTTACTGTTCAAGAATTAATAATCAGAGTGCTGGAAGTTTTGCCTCAAAGGCAGTACACAAACATGAAACGAGTCATCGTGGACTCAGTGTTACTTAACTGGTTAATTGTCGTATACATATTGAAACTAGCACACTGACTGTCTGTAAAATTCGCCGCTAACAAGCTTCCGGACAACAATTTCAACATGTGCATTTGTTCAGAGAACACACGTTCGGAGAAGCAATCCGTGCGCCACAATTCCGCAAAGTATAGTCCCGAAAACATGCTATTTGCATATCCCTTCGGGCCACAATCATTCGTCTGCGTAAACACCGGAGTAACGTGGGATATACAGCATCTTTCATCCGCGGAACCGCCGCTAGATTAACAAGAGGCCTTTAAACCAACCTACCATCTTCTCGTCAGGGCGACGCGGCGCGGCGGTTCGACAGTCTACACGCTCTCTACGTAGAGCGTCGGCAACGCTATAAATATTGATAGTTCGCCGGGGGGCAAACATTTCCGAGCAGAAATCAATCCGCCGGTCCGGCAGAAGTTACAGCCAATATTTGACCCATGAATATTGCACCGGCCGAGTGCGGCTGCTGTTTCATAATACCAGAGATGCGGCGTCTTACGGCCCGAAGCGAGAATCCGGTTCTAATCTACTTAGCGCAGGCGGAGGGCGAATTTATGCCGTCATAAAAATACCGGTGGCAAGGAAATGAATCTTTTGAGCGATCGTCCAGTGAAATACGAGGGGAGCTTGTCAATCCGGGGGCCATTTTTATCGGGGACGCTTATTTTTCGGTTTCATGGCCGATGATCATGAGCCACCAATGAAAACGCCTCTTCCATGCTTTATTAGCAGAGTGCGGATTTTGATGCGCTTAAGACAAAAATTAATAGACGTGATTTAAGACAGTAAAAACATTAGAAGAATTTAAAAATATTGTTATATTATTTTCGACCTATTAAATGTATGGAGAAAACGCCTCTTTCGTTGCTTTATTACTAGACTGTGAATTTAATGCAATTAAAACAAAAATGAATATGATTTAAGGCAGTAAAGTCATTAGAAGAATTTAAAAATATTGTTATGTTACTTTCGACCCATTAAATATATTGAGAAAGAAAGAAATGTCAATTTCACTCTACTTTAGGTCGAAAATTTTTATTTTGCATAAAGATCCGCTCACTAATCATAAGTAATTATTATTACACTGCGGATTTTATACATAGCAATTCTCAAATACTAAAAATATTCCAAGATTTCAAGAGTATATACGCATTTTTTGCAACTCAATAAAGCCAATCAAGAGAGAAATAAATTTCTGTAATTTCGCCAATTGCAAAACCGAAAGTTTGAAGTCGGTCATCTGTCCGACAGTGGGTGTTAAAGACGAATTGAAAATAGGTACATGTCAAACGACTCGGCGGAGCGATCGCCGAGTGAAATACGAGGGTGGCTTGTGAATCCGTGGGGCCATTTTTATCGGGGTTTATTTTTCGGTTCCAGGGCCGACGATCATCGAATGAATATGGCAGCCCGGAGAATCTCGCGATTTGCGCGCGATTCTCGTTTGTCGCTCGGTGTTCCCCAGACCTCGATTACCTCGTCCCGGGGTCTGCACCGCTGCTCGCCGTTTCCGCTGATTGATCATTGCCGAGGATCGTCGCGGACCGGCGATTAATTATCCCGGAATCCATTGTCGGAATACCCGGTTTCAATGGATCCCCGTCGAGAGGGAGAGAAAAAAATCACCCTGGTTCGGAAAATCCACAGTGTGCAAGTTCCCTCATTAATCCACGACTCGTCGCCGCCGTCGCAACAGCGCGGAGAGAACTATTCGCTCGCCAAGTAGAAACAGACCGCCAACGTCCGACGCCGATCGGACAAGTTAGTCGCGAGTCGGTCGAGTTGCCGGGGAGAATTCTTTGAAGGGAACCGAGTTCAACAACTTTCCTTCTTCGAGCGAGAGGTCGAGCTATCCGCTTCCGCGACCGGCCATTCCGCGCCGAAGTTTAACCGCTCGACGATTCTACCCCCTTGTATCTCGGTCTTCTGTCGTCTCTACGGGATGTCCGCGATTTTTCTTGGGAAAAATTCGACTGCAAACCCTTGTCCTCTTAATTTTGAATAAAATTTAGGCACGTGCATCTTTTACATTTTTATCTGGCTCGATTTTGGATAACAGAGAAAAATATTTCCCACTAATGGCCTCATAAACACAAGATTAGAAATTTTAGAGAAACACTGGACAATGCAATCTCACTTATTACTCGATACTCCTGTTCTTCTTTTTCGCCAACTATTTATAGGTCCAGGTCTGTAGATTTTTCGCTTTTCCCCAGTAGAATGAACCAGTCTTGAGAGAGAGAGGGGGGCGAGAGAGAGAGATAGAAGAAAACAAGAGACACTGTGTGCCGAGCTGGTACAAACGAGTCCGGGCGAGCGTCTTCCGGCGTTCTCCGCTCGAAAGCAATTTATTGGTCCATAATTGTTTTCGTGATTCGTCTCCCGACAGTGCTCGACAAGAAATCGACCCCGTCCAGCTTCGAGGAGAGCCAGTGTGCTTCGGTATTTTGGTCGCTCGGACTCGCTTTTCGAACTTTCCTTTCGGTGGACGCGCGTGTTTCTCGCGGTGAGTAATGACTCGAAGTTTTTCGGTTGTTTATGCCGGGGACATCCTCGATGCTCTCTGCTCCGTTTTCCGGACCTCTGTCCCGAAGATATTGGAATTGTATCGGGACGAAAGTTCCGGGAGAACCGAGCGAAATTACGGAGACGCGCGCAATTTCTTATCGGATCCATTGATTTTCCTTTTTCCGGTGGTGCACCGTGTGGCTTTTAATTTTCATTATGACGTTTCTCGTTGGTCATGCGAATATCTTTACAGTTGATTTTTATCGGTGTGTAGGAGGTGCTGTGTTCGGGTAAAAAATGTAATTACACGATGTTGACTCGATAAGTTTATTTACTGAACTGCTCAACTGGAAGATAGGAAGAGACTGACTATCATTCCTAACGTTACAGAAAAAACGAAAAATATAATTTCCCCACCCTCGTGCACGTTTCCCAAGAAGGGGAAAATTCACGAGGGTAACGGGGCACGAGTTGACCTTGTAACGAAATTTCTACGAGGCCCCAACACCCTCAACGCACCATGTGCACCATCAGGTAGCGGGTCCTAAGCATCTTCGTGGAATTCCCGTACCGACGACTTGGGCCTTTTAGAAACTCGGGGTTTTATGACTCTTCGCGCGGGCTATTGAGACTGTCGTTAATAAAAAACCTAATGGCAACCCTAGCAGATGTCTTAATGACCCTGCAGGACAGTTTCCTCAAAAATAACCTCTATTGTAGCACGAGTCCTAAAACCTCTCCAGCATTTGCACAGCAAATGTTAACTTTACTGTTTGCAGCTGGTCGCTACAGGTGCATGAATTAAGAAATTCTCGATCTATCCGCTCACCCAGTTTCTCGGAACAAGGTCCTCAAAAGGATTTCCGAGCGAACGTGAAAGTAACGTGAAAAATAGCGTAAAGCTGATGAGAAGTGCCGGAATATTTGCTGGCGAAGTGCGGTAACGAGTGCACGGTGAAAAGACGCGGAACGCATAACCTTGGGCGATTATGAAAAGCCGATTAAACAGATTTCGGTGACCAGTGCCGGAACCGTGGAAGTTATTAAATAGATTTCGCCCTGGCGAAGTACTTTGGGCAACGTGGAGCGGTGGGAAGAGGGGGAGGATAGTTGAAGGGCCTCGGGATTAGTCGTTTCAGCGGAAGAACTTAAAATTGCCGGCGGAAAGTTACAGAACACGAGAGCAGCTGTCGTGTACCAGCCGCGTCCTGACATATAGGACACGGAATCTATTTAGCAACGGGTTACGCGAAATTGCATTTTACATAGGCGAACGTCGACTGTTAGTGTTATTTCCAAGGAAGAGGGCCAACCAGGAGCAATTAAGGGACAAGGTTTGGCGAAACAACGAGGGCCCCCCTTCCTCTCACCGATTTCATCCACGTTCCCGCCGCGTCCCAAGATTGACGTCCTTAATGTCGGGCAATAAATACACGTGTTCCATGGAGGGGGATCGGGGTGCAACGGTTCGTCGATGCAACGTCGTCTTATAATTGCACGCCACGCCGTTGGGTCGCGGCAAGCTGCAGTAATTAGAAAACTTGTGTTTCCGATACAACGCCGGCTACAATGCAGCCTATAAATCTGTGCCGGTACCCTCGAAATTTCCGCGCAGAAATTCCCGACGTATTCCCACGCTCGGAATCCCCGTGTTTCGTTGCGAAACGAGTCTTTTTAATCCCCCTCCGCGGGATAAGCGCAAATAATCTTGGCCCACCGAAAGTTTCCGCGGAAAGTAGATTTCCGTTCAGCGTGGAAAAATGAAATATTTATGGTCGCATGTGCATGCGATACATTTTTAAACCACACTTCTGCCGAATATCTCCGGCCCACGATCTTGTTCTACCGCTCGCCCCCTTACTTTTTCACGAGTCTGCTCGTATCACCGGGCTGGACACGCTGTATTTCTTACGGGGATTGGCTAGAGATTTATCACGCAAACGTGATTTTTGTTTCCGGCACATCGCGCGGAAACCTCCGAATCGCAGTTTAATCTCCTCGCGGATTCACGCGTGGAATTTCAATCTTCGCGCGCGGCGATACGGCGAATTAAACGTTGCGAGTTGAATCGAGTCCGGTTCGCATGGCCCCCGGATCCATAAAGCAAAGGTTTATTGGGACATAAAGACAGCCGTGTTCCGTCGACCGTTAGCTAGGCGGAGCGCCTTTAAATATTCCATGCTGGGAGACCGAGGGAAAAAAAGGAGTTACCAAGATCCCCGTTCAGGTTGAATATCGAAGCCGGTCCGGGATACATGCGAGGATTCGTGTCCGACTACCTTTTACGATCTCCTGTTCCGTTCGCGTGGACCGTTTCTATAATAGCCACCCTCCAGAATCCATCCTGTCTCTTCCCTGACACATGCTCCCGGTATTCAAATATTAAGACCGCGATGGAGCGACCCAAATGCAAAGTGAAAGGTTCCCGGCAAGGGATAAACTCAGGGAAGAATTTAGGGATGACGCAGGGCCCTATAACCGGGCCGACAGGCGTACAGTATTCATTACGGCCCTGGCCGTAGCGAAATTTTCTTTCTGGAATGTAAAAGGTTCGCCGGAGAACGTGCATGTGCTTCGTAGGCCTCGGCCATTCCCGGCGCTGCCTTTGAATTATCCAGCGCGGCAAATTGGATAAACGCGCCGTAAATTCCTTCCGGAATCGCCGTTGCGTAAACTTGGCGATCATCCGAATTTATTCCGGTTGTTATATTGTTAATAACGTGATGAATCATCGTCGTGAATAATTTCGCGTTACGGGCTCCGCGAGTCTGATTATTTAGTGTGTTATTCCACTTGTATCATTCTGTTATTAATGTCTGATCACACACAGTATCGTTCCACTGTGTGACAATAAATACTACACGCTCGTCCGAATTTATTTCTCTTTTTTCTTTGTCAGCGATGATATGGTAAAACATTGCAGCGACTAATTTTGCTTTAGTGGCTCTGGAGGTTTACTGTGTTATTCTACTTACGTTTGACTTTGTTGTTCATTAATAATGGGGTAGGACAGTAAATGAATTTGTTTTATTATCCGTACAGGTCTGACGATTATTTACCGTGTTATTCTGTTTACTTTTATCTCGGCTTCCCTGGCCTGCATGGTTCTGTTAATAACGTCTGGTCACACACAGTATCCTTCTACTGTACTAATCTTCTATCCAATACCCCCGATGCCCCGATCAGTTCGTCTGATCATTGGCTGTCCTATTGTACTTGCTCACCGGTCCTGTGTTTGATTTTGTGCTCCGTATCGCACTATTATTCATGTCTGGCCAGTCATAGCGTTGTTCTACTTTACATATCTTCTCTCCAACGTTTCGAATGCTCCAGTTTGCCCGAGTCCTGCAGCGGAGACTCTATAACGAAGGATTTAACTATTTTGTGCGCAGAATGTGATCACAGTAAAGGTTGAGTATAAAATCGAAAACATATGTAAACTCCCCTGAATCTTGTCCTTCTGGACATAATATAAAAGCAGGATTCCTAGCCCTGGCAATGAACAGTGATCGATGGTCAGACCATCTGGCAGTAATAAAATGGTTCCATTGATGCCGGGAAGGGCAACGGCGAGGAATTATAGTTAAATAATGAAGAGGGGCTCGTCTGACCGTCTGGTGGACACCGATGACGGAAGCAACACCGGAATACAGGCACGTGGGGGTCACGGAGTGAATAATACCTCGTTAACGACAGCCCGGAATAGCCGACTAAATTAACCTTCAGCTGTTCCTTTGCATATTTCATGAACGCGACATTTTTCGACGTGAAAACTGGGCGCGGTCTGCCAGCAAGAACACTGGAACGAGATCACCAGACAGCGAGAGAGAGAGAGAGAGAGAGAGAGAGAGTGAGAGAGGGAAAGAGAGACCAGGGGAAGAAGCAATTTTAGCTTAAACGAAATCCTTCCTTTAATCTGGAAACAATCGCCGGTAGGTGCGGGACCATTGTAAAATACATTTCTCAGGGCTCTTACTAGAATTCTGAAACGCGCGCTCGTAGAGAAGGAAACGGCGTCGAGTCATCCCGCTCCTGAAAGGGAACAATTATCCCGAATTATCTCGTCCATTAAAAAATTACACAATCCTCCCTTTCATCACGCCGCGCGCGACTCTATTCCGCCAGGCCGTTTTTTCTCCGCTCCCTCGTCCTTAATCCTGCTTTCCAACTAATTAACGATTGTCGAGATAAATCATCAGCCCCGGTGCAAGCTGTCTTCCCGGGACGACGACGCCCGGAATAATTATCCGCGAATTACATCTGCCCTCTTCCCGCGAAATAACGAAAATCGCGGGAGCCACCCTCTCCGTCAGCGTCGCTTCCTCCCCCGCCCCTCTCACCAAGGTTCGCGGATAGAAGAAATTACGGGGCCGACGGGGATCGTATCGATTGCAACGTCGAGAAACCACGAACGCCACCCTCCCGCGCCCCGCCGCCGACCGTTAAGTTCCCCAGTCGAGTTTCACTTAGCGGACTTAAGTTTCTCCCGGGAACTTGAAGCCTCGAGTTATAATAATTGGATTATCCTCGTCACTATTACTTTGCCGCGTCTGCCACGAGCTTCGGGGGGGACCCCGGCCAATCAGAGAAACAGAAGATCCGATATTCTAGCCAACGACCACGCTGCTGCGTCTTCATGTAAAATTCAACCGGCGAACCGTCGCCTGACACGTCCCTCCTACGATCTTGTCAAAAATTAGACGGACTTAATCGTTATACAAATTACCCCCGCCTGTTGATTTTCATAAATTGTTCGTCTGTCGATTATATTCTGTAAGTGTCTCTCAGCACAATTTGTTAAAATTCGAGCTACGTGGTCTAATCATTTCCCTTGGGATTATTCCTTAAAAAAACATCTTTGAGCTCCTTTCAACATAATGCAGCCATTAAGAATCTTATTAATAGACTTCCCGAAGGTAAAATATTAAATTAACCTTTAATAAATTTCCAATAAATTGCAGTTTTCTTGACGATACGCTACGCTAACATCGTAAATAAAGAAAAATTCTCTGTAACGTGTAAACAACATTCTCCAACAATTTTAACGAAAGACAAACTAGTATTACAACGTTCGATGACACAATGGAATGGCGAAATGACGGAAAGGCTCTGCGAGAGGTTGAAGAGAGATCCAGTATGTTGATCATTGCGCCGACGAGCGGCTCTAATTGAAAAAAGGATAGTTAGCAGTCCGAGGGCGAAGGGATCTCTATTCTCTCGGCTCGAGGAATATTCTAACCTATTCGTCGGGCAACTCGAAAAATTTAATTAAACGAAAAAATGTTCTTATTTCCCCTCGCCGCGATAATTCCTGGATCACGGCCGCGACGAAATTCCGTGGACGGAAGGGTGAATAATTTTCATAGAGGAAAAGAGAAATCCCTCTTCGGCCCGAGAGAATTTTCGCCCGCTCGAGTCGCCGGATTTCTTTTTGTTCAGCTACCCGGCCCTTGATGAAATCTTGCTTCCTTCTTCCGTTCGGGGAATCGGTAACCCAAAAAATAAATTCACAATGCGGTTCAAAGACCATTCCATAATTATTTATCGTCTCCGTCGTTCGAAAATGTTTGAACAATGCTTGAACCCCCGAATGAAATGAATAGAATGTCTGAAACTTCAGAGCCTAATCCGTCGCGCTCTAAACTCCAATGGCCTCTCGACAGGCTGACGTCATCTCCTTAATGGGGTTCTCTGATCGGTTCGAAATGGAAATAGGAGTAGCCCATGTACCAAGATGTCACAGTCGGACTGTCAACGGTGAACTGCGAGGACGCGTTGCAATCTGGCTGCTCGGATCCCCGTTTACCGGGGTGACATTTATTAAATTGTCGCCCGCCATAACTCATGGGTCAACTCATGGGCCACGCACGTACTATGGCGTGGCGGTGGACGCGGGATTAACAGGAACCATGCAATACTTGTATTCCATAAATTTCGTGGCCGTAATGCGCGCCATTGCTTCGACAGAAGTGTGTCACCAGCGTTGGCGGCGTTGACTTCGAATTCGACTGAGTTTCTGACATAAGTCCTGTTGTTTTCCGAGCGTGATCGATCACGGAGACCGCTCCGCGATGTTATCCGATGGTTTAGCGCGGATAGAGTCCGGAAACATCGCTGCGAATCCGAGTTTCGTCGAGTGTCTGACCAACGGTTGATCTGCACTACTTGCTCGAATGTTCGCGGTCGCGTCCTTCCCTCTGGCGATTAACAATTTGATTTTAAATAAAAGTATGTTGAAATCACAGTTGTTCAACGACGGTTCAGTTGTTCTACTTGCTGCAAAGGCTTGCGATGTTAGAGGTTTACTGTTAATTATTGTTTCTGTTTGTAGAATGGCGGCGCAGGTGCGCCGGTCTAATTAGAGACCCCATCTATGTTTGTCTGGTCAGGGACACGCTTATTCCACTCGTCTGAGCAAAGACATTCCTATTATACTTGATTGGCGAGGCACACATCCATTGTACTTGTTCGACCAGGCTTAATGCTATTGTACATGTTTGACCAGATACTAGCCTATTATTCGTGTCTGACTGGGGACAACTCCATTGTACTTCCATAACTGAGACGGATCTCGTTCCATTGGTTTTAGCAACAATAGCACTAATCTATCAAATTTGTCTGACTATAGTCCCTCGTATTGTACCTGCACACGTATCGAGAAGCGAGCCGACGCTTCTGTCAAACTGCCACCAAAAATGAATTACGCGATCCATAATTGCGGGAACAACAGGTGGACAGGATCGATAAAAAGCTCGAAACCCACAAATTCCACTTGGAGAAATTAAAACCTTCGGAAATAATTGATATTCGAGTCATCCAATTTTCCAGACCTCTAATCTCCACGTTTCATCATAGATCGCCTTATACTACTTGCCAAGCGATTCCGTATTTTCCACAGAATTGTTATTACCGTCTGATCACACACGCGCGCAGAGCGTCGTTCTACTGTAGCAATCCTTTCTCCAATACCTCGAACGATCGAAATGAATCCGTCTGATCATCAGCTGTCCCATTATACTTGCTCGTCGCCCCCGCGTTTGATGTTGCGGTCCGTATCGCACTATTATTCATCTCCGGACACACACAGTATCACTCCACTTTACATATCTTCTCTCCATTATTTCTGATGCCCCAATCTGCCCGGCTGGTCGGTGGCCGGCCTGTTCTACTTGCTCATCGCCCCACTGTTTGCCCTTACGGTTTGTATCGCGCTATTGTTCGTGTTTGACCAAACACGGCGTCGTTCTACTCCGATGATCTTCGATCCGATACTTTCGACGATCCCGTCTGTCTGGCTAATCGCCGACCCATTCTACTTGCCTAGCTTTTCTTCTCTTTCCTTTATCATTTCGTATCGTGACTAACTGTGTGTCTGTGTAGACGTTCGATATTCGGTTTCAATTTGCAGAGCATTTTTCAGTTTCGTTTCGGATGAACAATTAAATGTTTTAGAAAAGGAAGATATTATTTACACCAACGTTGGAAGACTTGTGAGACTGAAGTGAAACTTTTTAGCTGCAATATGCGACAGTAAATTAACGAATTTAAATCGACCGCCAGGAGGATAAAGGTTTCCTTGACAAGGGTCTGGAAAATGGAAGAGCCCGTGATCCAATAAAGTCAAAAACGGCTTGTCTTTCAGCGAGTGGTCCCCGTGAGCAGAGTTTAATCCAGCACACGAGTTATTGACATCCATAAGCCGGTTTATCCGCCTCGTTCCCGAGTTCCGAGCACGATAAGCTCGTGTTATCGCGTCATTGTAATCGCTAATCGCCGCTATCAGGACGAACCTCCTTCGGAGAAGCGGTTATTGTTCCTCGGAACGAGCGCCGCTGTAATTCCACAGTCGTGGACGGTCTTTCTCTCTCGGCAGAACCAGTTGTTTTTCACGGTGCCGATGCAAACGAACAATCCCGTCGGACTTTCGTATTCGCCGGCAGAATAGCACGGCGTCTGTGTCTCTTACCGTTTCGAGTTCGAGCGGGACAACCGGTCGTCGCGTCGCCTCGCGTCGCGTCGGTTCTCCGTGGAAATTGTGTGTCGCGTCGGCATTCTCCGCGTGCACGTAATACCTGGCCGAGCACCTCGTCAGCGGTCTATTTCCGACAGCAAGAAATTTGCAACGTAACCGCCTCCCTTCGGCCTTCCGCGCTGCCTCGATCCTCCTGGCAAAATAAGTGCCGGTATTGATTGGTGAAATTCATGACGGTGAAAACCGCTGAATAGTTTCGGCGTACGGTTATTCGGAATATTCGATAACAGTGTGCCGCCGGATTCCGGTCACTTTGCTCCGCTCGCCTGAACGACGTCCGACGAGATCGCCGGATAAGCGTAACGATACCGCACGAAATTAGATGCACGAGAAGTAGATACAATCGATGAAAACACAGCGATTTACAATATCTGCTTCCCGAAGAAAAAAGTCAAGTCGAACAGATCTAGAGTTAGAAGTCGATGCTTGCCGTTCGGTAAATGGAAGTACGTGCTGGAGGAAGGAAATTTTAGGTCGCACGCGCTGTGGTTTGTATCTTCGGCGATTTACAATATTCATTTCTGCTAACATAACGCTTTGCACTCGGAGCTATTTTAACTCGAAAATTAAACATTTCCTGCGACCTAAAATAATTCTATTCTACACGATTCTTTTTTTTCATTTTATGGATATGATATCGATATAATATCTGACGCGATACTTAAACGTTTAGTTGTCAACGACCATTGCCTCGCTGAAAACACCGGTTCTCGTTCGATCACCGAAGTTAAGCGGCGTAGGGCGGGGGACGCACTAAGATGGGTGACCGCTCGGTAAAAAGCCGGGAAGTGGCCCCCTGGGTGCGTTTCACGTGTTGTTGGCAAAATAGGTGGTTCGGAACCCATCTTAATAAAAAGTAGGTCCCGCTTGAAATTAGGCGATGGTTGAGGATTGATAAGGGGAGAGGTGGTGGAATGGTTTTGAAACCCCGAGGGGACCAAATATTATTACATACATACATACTTAAACGTTTAGTTATTGGTCGCAACATATTTAATAACTTAAAGAATATTTTGAATAATGGTACAGCAATTTCTATTAGTGACTCTGAGTCACAACCCGAGTGCTGAGGGTTGATAAAAAATCTGTGCGTGTCGGAGCAACGAAAGTCCAGGGAAAATGTTCTGCTCGCCTCTTAGGATTTCGGGTCTCGTCTGCAGTTTCCGCACGAGCATTCTCGCGCCGCGAAAATTTGTAAACTGCGTCGATCGTCACGAAAGTAAGTGAAAGACAAAGCCGTTCGGGCGGTCGCGGAACTTCCCAAGGAAAGGAAGTTTCAGTTGGTGGAACGCAATTACGGCAGCTCGGAGTTTTGCGCGGGACAATGTCGCGTTGGTACCAAGGCACGGAGAACCTCTCTCGAGGCACAGAAATCGCGTCGCCCTGACGCATTCCGCGGGATTGTCTGACTCGTTTGCGTCGTCGACGAACGTAACCGTCCCTCGGGAAATGAAATTAGCGCGCGTCGGGACACGACGACTTCGACGGGGGAAACGGCCAACTTTGTCTGCCGGGCGTGTTTCGTTTAACCTCGATGAATTTCTTACGGGGAAACGCTGCTGCGAGTTCGACCGCAGCTTCCAACCGACTCCGACGGGATGATTCGCGACTGCGCTCGATGATCGTCTGACGAGCGGTGCCACGTAATTAAACTGGTGATCGTGCGCGACTAACGGCCGGCCGCTCGTTAGGACCGTGTGGATTTGTTCGCGCGTCGCCCGGGAAATTCTGGGCTCTGCTTCCTCGAGGATTCCGTCGGCCGTCCGGCAAGTTCTGCTTCAGATTATTCATCGCTAATAAATAGACTGCGGATCTTCCGGCGAGAATAAAAACAGCTCGATCGAATCGCCAGATAAATCGGAAAATAGACGCGCGATCATCGGCGACGCGTAAAATTCGTTTCGCTTTATCTTCGAATTTATTTCGCAACGATTAATCAGTGAAAGTAATTTCGTTTTATGGTTGCGCGATCGCACCGGCGAAACGGACGTTTGAAATATTTTTTTTTGCAGCCGAGCCATTTCGGCTGTGCTATCTCGCGAAAATATCGGATAAGCTCGACAGCTGGAACAGATTGACAACCGGGATCCGCGTCAGCCGAAGATCGCGAGCAACGGTCAGCGTGGTTTCCGATCGTAGATATTCACTTATTGACAGGACGCAGGCTGGACATGTCGACCGTGTATTCACGACGACCCTAAGCCGACGTTTAAGCATAATCAATGTTTAAAAGCCGGTTGACGGGCTCGTTCATATCTTGGCTGGCTTGCCAACAGCTGGTTAAACTACGGCGCCACTATCAGCCGGTTTTATTGGCACTCCTCCACTGATAGCGAAGCCAGGCTATCTCTGCTATTTTCCGAGTCTCTATCGGGTCATCTCATAAGTGTGTCTCGTCTACCCATACGTACGGTTTCTTATGGTCACCAACATAAAACGTCATGGTCGTATGAACGTCGGACTCGCCGTAACTTGTCAGCGGATTTTTGCATTGATAGCCTATAAATAATATCGCTAGCGATTTTTAATATCCGACGGAGATCCGAGGTTGCTTTTGACTTTTCCGGACGGCCAGTGGCATCGTTAATGCATGAATTTTCATCCCTATAGGTATCGTATAGGTACCTATAATGAACGGAAATTCGAAACCCACGGATTATATCAATTACATCAGCTGTTAGCATCGTTCGTTGCGGATTTCTGTGGCTTCCGATCGTAATGCTCGTAAAGGTACTATTCTCTCTCGAGAAGTCAGCAGGAACGCCGAAGCTTAAAGTTTCATTTCGTAAATGAACGATTTTTTAATTAATATATCCGGCTGTTTAAGGTCGCGGTTACGGCTTATGGATTATCGAGTTTCCGATTTTGCCGCAGGCTTCGCCGGAGGGCGAAGAAAATTAAGTTTCATTAATTAATACATCCTTCCAACGAAGGCTGCCGATGAATTATTAAACGCAGGGTAGGTAGTGGATTAAAGGGTAACGAGATTCATTTTTAAACATTCAGTAGTGTTTCGGGGTTCACAAAATAAATAGAGAATTCAGTCGTCTCTGCTCGTGATTCATGATTGTTTAGAAGCACCTACGAACTTATAGAGCGACCTACAATCTGTCCGTGGACAGTGTTCGAACAGTCGTGTGTTATTCTGGGCAAAGACAGGCCAGCATGACCCACTTAGGCGATTAAGTTTGTCAATCCACGACCGAGTGGCAGCTTAATGGAACAATCTTATTTTATCGAGTGCGGCGATCAAGATGAAAATAATCGTTCCGACCGTTTTACAATCTCTCGGATATAGACCGTGGATTTGATGCATTTATCGCCAAAATTATTGGATCAAACGCGATTCAACATATCGAGGAAAATTAAAATATTCTCCATCGTTTGAAAATGGCGCAGCAGCAGTCACCGCTGCATCTATATCTGCCCGGCGAAGAGCATTTGTAGGCCGACCCGATATTATCCAGGATCGATAAATAATGAGGCGAAGGAAAGACGCAATTTGACTCCAAATATCTGGGGCGTCGTCGCGCATACAGAATAGAACGGGACAGTATCGTCGGCATGCCGGATGAAACTATAGGAGTTCCGCGAGCCGCGCTTTGATGTTCATGCCTTCCTGGATAATCCCGCTGTTCCTATTTAAATCGACATCGTCCCGTTTGTTTATGCGTGGCACGCGCTCGCTCCTGCTTCGCCGATTCTCTCTCTCTCTTTCTCTCTCTCCGAAAAACCGTACAATTTAATTAATAATTGATCGAAATTAACTCACGACGATAATTCCCATCGAGCCGGCGACGTGACCGAACTGCCAATCCGACGGGAACGTCCCGAAATGGAAACCTGCGTGACGCTTATTGAATTCGTTCGAGTTCGTCGTCGGTGTGGTCGGCGAACGTTTAGCCGCGCGCCGCAGCCAGGGCTCGCCGATATGTAAAATGGAAATTACATTCGGGCTCTTCCGGCTTATTTAAACTTCGCTCTATTTAGCCGTTTAAGTGGCGGGTCCTTTTGCCGCGAAATTGAAAAGGGAAACCGAGTAGGATCCTCCGGAGGGCCGGGAATTACGGAGAACATTGTGTGCCCCGCCGTCCGCCGGTCGGCTAATTTTCCGAATCTATAGAGCGTCGCTTAATGCGCTTGAAAGCTCCGTTCGTTCGGATAAAATCCACTCCTTCGAAAGAGCTTGACGAAAGTGTATAAAAACATTTTTCATACGCTCAGATTGGACCTTCGATTTCGTTCTTTACAAATTGATTTATTTCGCAACTGTACACTCCGCATAAAATTCACAAGCTATTTACGAGAGAACGTGCGCACAATTCACTCGTGAAAAATTCAGTCACACGCGAAGGGGGTTTATTCGCCGGTCAAAGTAAAAATTTACCGGAGCGATATCCGCTGCGCGTTCAGCAAGTAGAAAAATCAGCCAATGGCCGGTCGCTCTAGCGCGGCATACGAGCTGGCAGAATTTCAAATTTTTTCCCAAAAAGAAGTCGGTCATCGGAGAATTTTATCTCGCATTTTCGATGTACACTTTTTTTTTTTATTCAAATTCCCTATGTAGTACATAACCGATTCTACTTTTTCGACGTCGAATGTTCGTTCTTTGATCGTTTCGCCGCAACAGAAATAATTCTCAGCAAAATCGCTTCGGTGAAAGAAATAATTACCAGCTATTATTCCGCAGAACGAGCAGATCCTGCTCGTAAATAAAACAGGACAATGATAGAGGCAACGTCCGCGGGAAACTGCTCTGGATATTGGCCTGGAGATTATACATCATTCTGTCAACCCCATCAGGAAACATTTGCGTCTTCCTGCCCCGAAATCTGTCTGATGATACGCCGGTGTATATATATATTTTTTCCCCCTGGCGTTTCTCTCTCCCTTCGTCTCCCTTTATCAGACAGTTATCCCGGGCAGCATCGGAGCGAAGATACACGCCTCTGACGGCCGACCGCATCGTGGAAGTCAGTGATAAACGGTGAACGTACTTCCTGGCTTACCAGGTTCTGCTCTTCGGTCATGCGTCCAAGGATAATGGATGTGACAGACCGGCCTCTCGCTTTTTTCCGAAAGCCTTCGCGCTTAGAATCCTAACCGGCTATTTATCGCGCCTTTTGTCTTCGTTAGGCCGTATTCGCACGCCGGGCGTCTCTGTTGCTTGCGAGAATCATTTTTTCAGAGCTTAGAACTTTTATTTTTCAAGAAGACGTGTTAAGAAAAGCGACAAAATAATTTTCACTTAGGTTCGCCCTTTGGCTTCTCGCGGTCCTGAACTCGGTCCTTCATCCGGAAACCGTGTCGAGTCCCGCACCGCTGTCCTTAAACAACAAAAAAAGATCCTCTGATAAGTTTCTTTCCAGATGAAACAAAGATGAAAGAGATCAGATTTCGGAATGCTCGTACAGCGTTCTAAACATTATTAAGGCGTTCTACTCCCCGGGAATTCTCTCCCGTCCATTTCCCGGCAAACATGATTACCCTAACACGGGTTGCCCTACGAGGCTGGGACGATAAGGCCAATAACTTCGCTGTAGAAGTACACTATTCTCTGAAAAGGGGAGACCCGCGTGGGTCTCCGTTGAAACGCGAACTGGAGCGTGTTCGTTCGTTCGTTCGTTCGATGGTAGTTTCTTTCCGGCACCGTTCCTTATGATTTCTCTCGTACGTGGGTCCATTCCGACCGCCGCCGCGCCGTAGCTTCCACCGAATCGCATACACGAAAACCAGGAGACATTTTCAAAGGATCCACGGCCTCGCGAGTCGAATCTATTCGTTCGCGGATAAGGGGCGTGGTCCCGTAGACTCGTCAAAGGGCTGGGTACACATTCGATCTTTTATTTTTTTTTTCCAGTCAAATTCTTTCGTTTTCTTTCTCTCTCTCTCTCTCTCCCGCCCCCTTCTCTCACTCTCATTTTATATGAGACCTGGATCGTCGACATTTCCATGGGAAAACGCTTTTGAAAGCCGGTAGGAAAGAAGGATCCCGGTGTTCAAGATTCAAAGCCATTCGTTTGCGGACAAGAAGTCCACTTCATTGCGCCTCGAAGATCCCCGGGTTCCACCAAGCCCTTTCCCTTCCCGTTTTTTTTCCAGCATTTCCCACGGCTCCTGAAGGTCCGTGCAGCTGCTTTTTCGGAATGCGAGTGGCCACCGAACACGAGGAAAATCTTCCGGGAAAATCTCCGTCCGGGGACTCGAACGCGAACCTGTTTTCATTCACAAGAGGGAACATCGTGTCTTCGTAGGCGCCCGCGGGCCCATTAATTCTTTTTCACGTCTCTATGGAAGCTCTCCCCTGCGACTTCATTATTTCCATGGCTAGCATTTCCGAGATACACGCAGCCACTCGGATTCTACAGTTGCGAGCCCTTCGAGAAGCGAAACCCTTTTCAATATCCGAGCGCAACTTGACTTGTAAGAACTTTATTATAATTATTTTTACAGTGTGTGACCGGACGAATGGTATGACCGGACAGGGGATGATTCTACGTGTGAGAACAAATCGAGAAACATGAATAACATTTTTTCGTTCGATACCTCGTTTTCGAGAAAATCGATTTTAACACTAGATTTCGGGATCCGTCAAAACGACGGATTCTAAATTTTTAATTTACGAATATTGAGATTGTGAAGATGCATTCACGAGAAATTATTAAACCAATTTATTTCTTTAGGTACATATTATAAAACATGTGGTGAAAAATTTGAAAAACTCAATCTTGTTATTTCTATAAAATCATAGAAAATACTCGCTTTTAGTGCTCTGTGAACCTAGTGTCAAAGATCCATCGGATTCGCGTGCTCTAGTCTATGCAGCAAGTAGAATGGGCCGGTCATGGTCAGACGCGTCAGACGATTCCTATCAATAGCACGTGTATTTGTTGCATTTTTAAAATTATTTTTTCTCGAAAATGAAAAAATGTTATTCCTTTTTTTGATTTATTTTTCCATATAGATTCACTCTCTGTTCGGGTGTACCAGCCGTCCGGCCTCAACCTGTATAGTCCTAAAGGTTTCTCAATATTGCGTAATTGTCGATGAGCTTACGATAACAGGTTTCAATATTTAAATTATAAATACACAGCAAAAACATTCATTTAGTTTACCCTGTAAATTCATGTGAGCCTGAATAAATTAAACAAGCTAATCAAATAATGTATAAACTAAGATTTGAAGTTGCGGAACAAAAGGGCTCATTACCACAGCACGAATTCCAGTCGGCGACGAGATAATGCGTTCCCGGCTGCACTCGTCAACAGGCGAATTAGGGAACGGCCATGCTCCCAAGTGGAAAAGGCCCTAATCAGACCGATTGTCCTCGCGCAGCCTCTCGGTCGTCAATCCATCCGCCAAATGCAACACCCAAACCACTGCAGTGTCATCTGGTTTCGTCTCGGCGGATAGTGGATCGTCTTGTCTGTGCTCGAAGGGTAACAGGCAGCCCTAACGTCGCCCTAATTTCATTTAAACGTGGCCAGGGCTAAGGTTCTCCTAATTCACCGGTCTCGCTATACACACACACACGCGACCACACACAAGCGCGCCCATACAAATGGCAGTGGAATTAGCATTCATTCGGATTAAAATCGGATTACAAGTAGACGCGATAGCCGGGGCTCGTGCCCCGCGTCCGAAGACAAATGAACCGCAATTAACGTAACATCTAATTTCAGATGGGATCTAGCCCCGGGAATTGTACCTTGCGCGGCGAGCTCGCTTTTCACGCGGAAATTTTTCATCTCCCGCCGCGACAAAGGGGAAGGTCTCGTTTCATCGGCCGCGGCCGCAAGAGCGTGTTTTATTAAACTCGTTCCTCTCAGCGTTTAGGGCATTCCTGGGCCCTGTTGTGCGAGGGCTCGCTGCAGTTGCTCGTTCCACGGTGTGCACCAACGACGGAAAAATCGCTCGCGAAATTTTCTTCTTGGTCCCGACGCGGAATTTTTCATTTCTCGGCTTCCAGGTAATCGGTCTGGCGATTTCCCGAGCATATTGGACGCAGCACCCGCCGTTTCTCAGCGCCGATGGCGCTGGGAAAAAGGGGTATAAACTGCTTCTTGCATCCGTCACACGGAAAACGAATGCGCGCCGCGAAAAACCGACGATCCCGGCTTTCGACAGGTCTACGTTCTCGGTCTGCCGTGCGAACTTCAGCCTCGCTCGCGCGGAAAACGCTTTCGTGGCGGCACGATGCGGCGTTGAACGCGCGAGTGTCGTTCTGCTTTCTCTCTCTCTCTCTTTCTGTCTCTCTTTGCCACCCTGCCACCCGAAAAAAAATTGTTTTCGCATCCCATCGGGCGTGAAGACGCCGCAAGAACCTCGAACACGCAACAAGTTGTGCCGATTTTAGGAGCCAGCCTGGCCGGCTAACGATGCTATCTGTCACGCCACCTGCGAGTTGTTTAACGAGCTGACTCGTCGGCCCACGAGCTGGCTGATTGGCTGACAACAGGTGGTGTTTGCCGGTGCTGTTGCCACTGACGATTGGACAGTCTTCGGCGCTCGCAAACTTATATTTTCCGCGGACAAGCTGTAACCAAATGTCTTTTGTTAGAGCTAACGCGAAATTATTGAAACGTTCGTTGCAGTTCGCACGAGCGTGACAAATTTCTTGTTCTTGTTTGTAAGAAGTATAAGTTTTTGTAATGCATTAATACTACAACCGATGCGTTTAGCTCTGTATCGTACTACAAGAACCACACAATTGGCCTGACTCATTTTCCCAACGCCCCGCGCAACATCATCGATAATTTCCTATTAATTACAATCTCTGCTAATTAATTATAACCATTACAATTATAGGACGCAACGAGCACGAAACAGCTTATTAAATAACGGCACAACAGTGCAGTAAATAGTACCACTCGGCCGCAACTATATTACTGCTCCACTGATATGGCACCGTGTCTGACCACTACCATCCCATACTACTTAAGGGGTATTCTGATTCGGAATTGCTATATTTACGAGGTTCACGAGTACTTTAAGTACGTAAATAATTTATTTCAAGCGAAAATAATTAATATTCCCGGCAATATATTTTACAAGTATGTTTTAAACAATGTTATCCATATTGGACATTCTCGAGCTAGCTATGTGGGGCAGCCGCTCGCATCATTACTTACGCCCCGGCGCGTATAAATAACGCGCCAAAGATTTTTCCGTGGTATAAGTGCAATCTCGCGCGATCGCGTTGAATAATCGTTCGTGGGCGAGACGGGCTTTGGGTTGGGGCTTGGTCGGTAGCCGCGAATATGAAATCCCTGCGGGGCAAAAATCCGCGGAAAATATACTGTCTATTTTCCGGGGATTGGTGACCGGGGGACGGGGGACGGGGAGGGGGTGGCTTGTTTTTTGTAAAAACAGCGGCGCGCCGTCACAAAGCGGCAGTGTGCGCGGGCGACACGACGTGAAACGTTCTGACGCGTGACGGCGCTTCATTTTCCCGGTGTCGGTGTCGATGACGATGAAATCTTTTCCTGAATGCGCGGCGGTGATACGCGTTGGAAACGGGGCTGTCACTGCGCCGCGAACGCATTCGCCGGCGACGTAATCATTCGACATCAATGCCGCGGCTGGATTTGCAAAGATTCCCGCGCGAAAGAGAAGCTGGAAGAGGCGGCGGCTGCCAGGCTTCCAGCGAGCGGAATTTCGAAGAGGAGAAGCTGACGGCGCGTGCACTCGTAAAACCCGTGGCCCCGCTCGACGCGTTAATTCTTTCGAAACTTTTAATAACCGCGAGAATTACGGGAGTCGGCGAGCAGCGTCGCGTCGGCCTCGCGAATTTCCTGCGAAAAGAACGGCCAAGAGAAACAAACAAAAAGACCGCGGGGGTAATTCTTCCGACCGCGTTCCGGTGAAATCCCGGAAGCTTCGCCGGGCGGAGAAATCGCCGAATATCAACGCGCCAGCCGAGAGTCCCTGTTCCGAGAGTGCACCGTAAACCTTGAAAAGTCATGGTGCTCTCACGATCCATGATTTACTTTTGTTAAATGCATTCGAGCGCAGCGCCACGCCACGCCGGCTAGAGTTTCCCGTTTTACGGGACGACGAGTGTGAAAATGCTTTGTGAGTCTGGCGGTAACGATGCTCTTTGAGGCTTCTTTGGGGGGATCTTCATCCAACTTTGTTACGGACTCGCGTGGAATTATTTGCTTCCTGTTAGTAATTACTGGCGGAAGGGCTTGGGATTAACGGGCGGTCCGAACGAATCCTCGGCGAGTTCATAAAAATTTATTCGCGTGAGAAACATTTTATAGCCAACCGGCTACTTTGAGTTTCATTTTTTGTTTTTTTTCGTTCGTGTTATTTTATTAAAGAGAGCTTGCAAGTTCGTAGAAAACGAACGGCGATATTAATAAATTGTGGGATAATCGAATTATATTAACTATAAATAGAAGGAGCGGAATCTGTGAAAATTTCTTATTCGATCACCGCAGTCTTCGTGAATTACCTTGAGGAAATTCCATTTTGCACGAGGATCTGCAGTCTGATAAGTAGAATGCAGATGATCTCTGTGCAGTTATGGCATTTGCTATGTAAACCGCACGGAAACATTTACATTAAGAAGCTTGAATAAAATATCTGCTTTACTACAGCATAATGAACCTCTTGGTCGTTGAAATAAATTATTTTCTTTATTCCGCTTTGTACGAAACAGTTTATGGGGACGAAAATATTTGTTACAAAGAACCTCGATCTACGTCATACGAAATGGTATGCTGAGGTATTGAACAATTTCAAAAGACCTGCACGATTGTACACTATTAAACAGTCTGAATAAAATGTCTACGTAATTTTCTAAAACAAATGAGGAACTCTCACTGTGCTCTCGACTGTAGTTAAAGGGCTAGAATTTGCAATTAGGAAATCGGCGAATGATTTCCAAAAAAATTGATCAAATTAACGTACGGTTCGAATACGTTATCAGGAAGCAGCGAAATAATATTCTGCAAAATAAAAAATGAATATTTCTATGGTGTCCGTGCGGAGCCATTCGAAACAGGAACATGAAACCTAAGGATACATAAATTGTGAAAGGTTTGGAGCGTATCTGCAGTCTCAGGGCAACCGAACCGACACTACGGTGTACAATAAAGCGTGCATCGTCGAACCAGAGCGAGACCTTTCGTCCCTCTCAACAGGAAATGGAAAAATGCTGGCGTTTCCCTGCGTGGCAACCGGGTGCGATCGCTTTACGACTTCCCGTCGCCTGTTGAACGGGCTCCCCCATTGGTTTCATTCGCGAGCCGTGCTCGATTTAACGATTCCCCGTCGACGGACGGGGGTAACGGGCGTTTGTTTCCCGGTGTGTCTCGTTCGAACGTCAGAAAATAGGTTAATTAGGGTGTGGCCGCATACCGACATACTTTAGCTGGAAATTTCTCGAGGAGCAACAGGTTGCCCGGGCCATGGAATTTGATACGGCTCGTCCGATAGGCTGGCTCTATATTTTGCGATACACCGCTAAGCTATCGGATTCGGATTATTGTTATATGTTCGCAAGAAACGACGCGATTCTCCACCGCTGTGGAACCGTTCGGAGGCGTCCCGTCGATAATTTGGATAATCCGCCGCGAACCTGTGATCGTTCGCCGATTAATCCGCTGATAAACCAAATGGGCAGACCGAATGGGCAACTTCTGTTACCTCTGGATTTCTGAGAGCGTTCAACGAGCCCGACGGCGAGTCCGAAATGAATTTCCGCCGGGCACAGTCCTTTTCGACGCCTCCCGATTAGACCTAACGACGATTACGCCCTTCGAGAACGCGGTCGGATGCAGAAGAGTGGACGGAAATGATAATTGAACCGAAAATTCTGCGGCTCACGCCGTTTCCACGAGGTAAAGGGAAGCCCTAAGGGCTGTTAGAGCTGCTTCCCGCCTCCGGCCACACAGGATATTCGCCAGGAAACCAGGAAGAACGATGTTCTCCCGTTCGAGGGTCCTCTGGGAAAAGTGGTCTACCATTTTGATACGTTCGATCATTCGCCAGAGACGCTTACGGTGACGTTCGCCGAGAAACATCCTCTCGACGGGGCTGCGCGCGTTGCTCCTTTTCCCTCGTCCCCTGGCTCGCTATAGACGTACCTGTACTACTTGCGAGAATTTCTCTAAGCGGTAGAGGCTTTTCGCTCCGCGAGTGCTCTAGAGCTCTTGAGTATTGGCACAGCTGCCGTAGAAAATGCCGGATTGGATAAAAGTTATGTAGTTTGCGTCATATATTAGTTCCGGAAAGTGTCCTCTCGGGTTTGACAGCCCGTGGAGAATGTTTGCTCGCGAGTTCCGAGCGCTGTTCGCGATCTTTTTCCACGAGTTTGTTTTAAATTGCCTATGTCCGCGCACGTTTCAGCCTGGCGCCGACTGTGCACGAAGATTTCCACTTTCTGAAACCAATTATCAAAGATCAGCGACAACTGAATTTAATTTTTTTTTCTTTTTTTCTTTTTTGACAAAGTGGTTTACGCTCTTTTCACCTCGAGGGAGGGCTCAGAAGAACCAAGATCGCGATCACCGAGGGCATCGATCACCCAGGACTTTGCCAAGAGCAGCCGCGTTGACTCCCGGCAAAGTTGCTCAATTATGCAAGCTCGGTTATCGATTTCTTCACACATTCTGCCTTAAAGTTGCCCCCGCGCAATAAGCTCGTCGACTTTATGAGAAAGCCGGACAAGCGTCGCTTTACCCTGGAAAATAAGAAACTCGACGACGGAAACTTCCCGTGCAAGCCGAAGCGGAAGTTCAACCTGCTCCACTCATGAAAGCGCGTCAATATTAAATCGCGACGCGCTGGATTTCGTACCATTAACGGTGGGTCGGCGACGATATTGCGGAAATTATTAAATTTTGATACAGCCGATTCAGGAGCGATCGATTTTTTGAATGGAAACAAGAACATCAAGAAAGTTTCCTGAAGCGGGGTATAATATCGTCTCATCAATATCAACCTACCAACCTTTCTCGGATGTAATCCGGGCCTAACATGATCGTGGCACGCCTAACTTTGACCTGCAGAGACTGATCGCTGCTGTGTTTAATTTAATCATTGCTGTCTTCAACGTAATCACTGCTGTAAAATATAAGCTGTGTCTGACCACCTGTCACAGACTCACTCGAGGCCTGGCCTATTAATTGAACGGTCTGAAAACTTCTAATTTAATGTTAGTTAATGTGAAATTCTTTAGTTTCTAACCTAACCCCGACCTGGTTATTATATATTTCATCGAGGTCTGACCTAGTTGTTGCACGATACAAATCCATTTCACCCTCAGTTTGCTATAATCACTCAAATTTGCAATCAACGTCAGCCTTTTCCCTCAACGTTCTGTCAGCTCCAACTATTCAATGAATTATTCTTCAACAATGTGGAACGCAGTCCCGCCCAGGTTTTACTCTAGCTTAAAGTGAATCTAGCGCTTCAATTCTAGACCTAATTTAATCCGCTCTAGCGAGGGTAGCGTTCTATTTCCTCGGGCATCAATTTTAATGTTTAATATCGCGAAGTATGGGCTCGCTCATAATAGAAACGGAATAGAGTCGACGAAACACTGGGAGGAGAATAAAAAAAAAAAAGCTGTTCACAGTAGGTGGAGCCAAAAGTTACGTCGTGAGGACTGTTGTTCGCGGCCAGGCAATGCATTTCGGGGTAGAAGAGCGACATAAATATCGAAGTTACGCGGCATAACTTCCTCCAGCGGCGAGTTCCTGTATAAACTAGTTCCACTCCGCGGAATAATTCGGAATTACGCCGGCTTATTTCGCGCTGCCAGCAGCTCCGAAAAATTTAAACACGCCTCTGTCCCCTTCGTTAATTAACTATAATTCTTGGCCGGCGGTTCGACGGCTGCGAACGGAAACAACTCTCATTTCATCTGGGAAAATGTTACACAGTTGCTATTTCATACAAACTGTCCACATTTACGAACACAATGGACCTTTTAGAAAATGAAGTGCAGCCGGAACTAACCCCGACATAGCTCGCGCAAAGTTATTAGGTCAGTTCGCGAGTATGTTTCTATTTTTGAAGTATTCTTGAACAACGCGGACAGAACACAGTTTACGCTCGTTATCTACAACTTATTTTTACTAGAGTTTAGTTTACGTAGCCTACGATAAATAATGTATTGATTTGATTATCGGGGAGATTGTCTCGCTCCCGTTGCGTCTAAGGAAAGAGGAAGCTGCGGAGGATGGCAATAAAATCTTCCGCAGGATCGCTCGATTACCCTCGATCTCACGCGAACGCATAAATAATCGTGGCCCGGAGAGTTTGATCGTTCGCGGCTTGGGTCTCGTTGCCCTGAAATTTTGAAGAGCGTCGATAATCCCATCGGCGCGCGACGCCGCTCGATTAATTGCACTCTCATTAAGCAATTTCGGTTTTCGGCCGGTTCGTCATCGGTATAAATTACAGGCTGGACGCGTTGTTCTCGCGGAGAGAGCCGTAGCGGTCTGTTCAACGAAGATTCCATGAAACCGGAGGCTCGTTTCGGGGTCGAATTTCCAGCGAAGTCGAGTCGGGTCGGCTTTAAGTGGGAAGTTGCCGAGTCACGAGCCTTCGGGCGAGGATCCTCGCGAAACGACGAGCCGATAAAGCCTGTTTCGCAAGCGAAGCGCTGCTCGACAATGCTCCTCCTTCTCCGGCTGCGCTTCGTGCGAACAGCGACGCGCCTTTAAAAATTAAATCGACCGTTTACAGGGCCCGGCCGCCCTGAACCGTGAAACGCACACCGTCGCCCGCATCCGGCCGTGTGTAACTGAATTTACACGGTGCACATTCGAGCAGGGAATTTTAATTTACTTAGACCGCGAGACTACTTTGCGCCCCGTGGAACTTCGTGGCCCGTGTTTAAGTTGGTTAAACGGGTACACCGTTCGACGGGAAACTTGTCCCGTGGTAATATCACCCGTGAAAAACCTGCCCGCGCTTCGTTCCGGACTCAATTACCGCAGAATAAACAACCCGGACCGCGTTACAACCGGCGCTCTCGCCGATGAAAAACAACGGGGTTTATTCCCTAACCGGGAATTTTTTTCGGCAATTTATCGCTCCTCTGTTCAATGCCGAATGCGTTCCGCGCGAATTTCGCTGATCCATTCGCATATTTTTTTCCCAGCCAGACTGTTTTGGGACCACAGTTTCCCACTGGCTTATTGTCGCTGTGTCTCTTTGCACGTTAAACCATTGTTTGTACACAGCTGACCGTTTATAACGCGAGAAGCACACGGTTCCGAAATTGCCTGTCGTTAAAAATATGCATTTCCTCTGGCAAACAGTCTTTTTTTTTGGTTCTGCATTTTTAATTAACACAGTGTCGACGCGCTGATGTTTTCCATTGATTTAACGTTGCACAATTTATTTACACGTCAAACGACACTTTTTCAACAATCTTGTTGTTCCGCGTTTTATGAAATCTGTGTCAACACCCGTGTGTTGGTAATTATTTTACGATTTTGTTTTTTTAATGTTGCGGAAATTTTTATCTGCTGCCAAAGGGTTCGTAATTCAAGAAGCGCGCATCTTTTTTTTTTTTTAATTGCTTTTCGTTAAAATTCCCTCTTTCAAACAATTTGGTTGTTCTGTAATTTGCATTTTTAAGGAGCGCCAACGTTGACGCCACGCTGGAAATTGTTTTTCTTTTACTTGCTCTCGTTTCGGAATGATTCACTGCTACAGAATTGTTTTACACGTCAAATAACTCTTTTCATACGGAAACGACTTTATAATACAAGAAGCACACTTTTTAAATTGCTTTTCGTTGCCTCTTTCGGTAAATTTCACCGCGAGTTTTGTCGTTCCTCGTATTTGCATTTTTAAGTAACACTGCGCTGACGCCACGCTGGAAATTCTACTGTTTTCCAGCTTCCACCGAGTCGCCGTTCCTCAATCTTTTTTCCATGGTAAACAACTCTTTTTACATCGCAAAGAATATATAAGAATTACGCTTTTTAAATTGCTCTTGGTTACGAGGGAAACTACCGTCTTTTCAATAAGATCCTCTACGAATTTCATTGTTCCTACATTTGCAAATTAAATAGAAATTCCCTCGGTAATATTACTGTTCCTCCCTTCCCAGCTGGGCGTGAATTTTTACTGGGGATTTGATGTTCTTATGCAAGCAGCTTTTAATTAACAGCGCGCTGACGTCGCGTTGGAAATTGTTTCGTTTTCAACCTTGCACGGGATCATGGTCGCGACAACTTTTCGCCCAGCAGGGACCGTTTATTGCAAAGCAAATAATCCGCGAGAAACAGTCTACATATCCCAAATATTTCATAGCAATCAATGCACACATTGCGGGATCCTTGGCGAAAATGAATTTCGGGAAAACAGCGATACTAATGATAAGAAATCCCTGTTGGGTTTAGGATTTTTTACGAAGCCAGCAGTAGTATCTTCTTGAGGGGGATCTGAAAATGGTTTCGGAACATATGGAATTCCGTTCGCGAGTAAACTGCTCTCTTTCGGTGCCGAACAAAGAGCTCGATCAGATATCGTACGTCATCGGTCGAGCAGCTCTCGGAACGGAAAATTCGTTGCGGACGAACAACGCTCCCCTTGCCGAATATACAGACCGTACACCTGGATCTTGTGTTTGTACTTTTGACCGTATTAGTTTCTCAGTTCTCTTCGATATTCCCATTCACATCAACGGTCTCGTTGCTCGCTAATACATTACTATACTACTATGATTTCTCCGGAGGATAGCCGGCTTTCGTGGCTGCCTATGTTTCGGGACGAAGTGATTAACACGAAGGGAAACGTGTTCCCCTTGACCTCGTTTCTACTCCGCTAATGTCTTAATTATTTTAGGGAGAAGTTATAGGTTTGTTCGTTTCGTTTTGTTACTCTCGGCAATGGAGTTAATACAATTGAGAAAAGTAACGAGGGACGTTTCCCCGTTGAGCAATTGTTTTCTGTTGATCCGGTTTCATGGATATTGTGTGATGTACGTTCTCAGTGTATTCACCGCGGATTCCCCCAGTGAATTTATCATCTTCATTTACCTCGCATTTCAAACTTTTCTATGCATTTGTTGCATTGTATGTTATTGTATGTATTTTCAGTGCGGCTTCATTAGATTTTCCGTTCCGCCACCGCAGTGCGGACATTTATTTGTAATTCTTTGCACAGCGACGCGAAGAAAATCGTTCAGAAGAGAAATGCCTCTGGATCAACCGTTTTATTAAGCTCTAAATCAAATGGGAAGCTCGTTAAATTCGCTCAATACACAATCACGTAAATTGTACACATTAAACAACCAGATAAAAAACTCGATGTAGTGTGTTCCAATCTGTAGATATTGTAAAAATTGTACTGCGTCAATCTGAACACCAAATCTACCGAGCACTAAAAGCGATAAAAATGTTTTAGCTTACAAAAATGACGAAGCTCTATTTATTTAGATTTTATGCACTTTTTAACACAATATGTGTGTTGAGTAAACTCCTAATCGATCCACTGATCGATCGAGCTACTTCGAAACTTGCACGTGGTGTGCCGACTAATTTGCAATACTATGTTCAAAGGACCGCTTCCCTCAATGGGAAGAATAAAATGTAACAATTGTGACAACAACAATACTGTATTTTAATTGTGGACTGCGAAAGACTCGACTGTCTGTACAATGACTACGAAACTAAAGAATTTGCTAGCTTGACAGTCGAAGAGAATCTGCCCGGAGCTCGCAGGACCAGGATGAAGGAAAGTTGATTTTTCCCTCTCCTTTACAACCTTCAACGTGTGGGGGTGTTGTTGGAAAAAGGGAAAATACAAAGAATGATTGTCTAAAGATCTGGTCCATGGGTGGGCCCCGGAAAATAACTAAGTGTCACGACAATAACCATATGTCCAGAAAAAAGGGTTCCTTCTTCTGGACCAAATCGCTTGAACGAAGTAATTTATCCAATCAATTGCCATGCAAGCAACTTCACACTTTTTTATAATTGTAAAATGAATGATCCCTCGTGGTAGACTTAGTGTTAAAAAATTCCAACCACATGTAATAAAACGAAGAAGGTTACCTGCTAGGAGAAAATTATTCCTGAGACTCGAAATTGGAAAATCAAGTGTACAGCATACTCCTAGTCTAGCAGTTAACGCGTAACAAGCGGGTCTCCGAGGCGTACAAGCTACAGCAGCGCGGCAGCCGGCATCGACATGTCCGTTAAAAATTCGGATATCGCTAACAGGGCCTGGAAAAATTGGTTAAGCCGTCAAAGCCGGCTCTCGGCGTCATGCACGCCGAACGGTTTTACATTCAATGTAATTCCCGGAGACGCGATAGTATCCGCGAGACCTAAACGGCCTGAAAAAACAACACGCGTGGACCATTCGAGCGTGCGTTTCACGGACGGTGGATTTTTTAATCCAGCTTTTCGTTGCTCCGCTGGCCTGTTACGGAAAACGCGGCGCCTCGTGCCGGTCTGGAAATAGCGTCGTAGGTCTGTCGATTCCGTTGACCTAACCGTGCATCGTGATCGTTTCGACGAGGAGAAGTCATCGTCGAATCGTCGACGGGAGCATAGCACTGTACACAGAACGACTAATTGCGCTTTGCGTGGGAGCCGCGGAGGTCCGTTTGATTTTTATCCGGAATTTTCACGATGCTACGCGTCCTATCGCAAGCTATCCTCGTGTGTACCCGCGGCCCCGTTTTCGAATCGATAGCGTAATGAAGTGTGCCTGCCCGGTTCTGGGGGCACGGTGTGATGTTTTTAAGGCCAGCGCACACCGATTTTCCATGGTGCATGAGCACGAGCGCGCGCGCCGCCGCGAGATTCTTCTGAACCGATCAGAAAGTAATTGCGTCCCGATCAAAATCGCGGGCCGAATTTTTTCCGGGCACGTGCCGCGTCGAACAGAATGATCGTCATTAAAAAAAGAAAATTATCCTCACCAGGGATTTCCTACGGAGTTCATTTCCCGTGTACGCCGCCTTTATCGATCGCTATTTCCCGTATACACGGAGCCTTTCTCGCGGACGTGTACTTTGTCCCTTAGTCGTTTGTTTACGCTCGCGGCTCGTTTGCCCGTAACAATACGGCGGTGCGCTAAAGTGTGGCCACCGTGCAATTTTTACGGTATACACGCTCCCAGCCCGGAAGGGAAATTGGACTTTTCACCTGCGAATTCGTCTGTGTACATATTTTTTTTTTACGGCCGGATATACAGCATGAGTCACCTAACGTTTGCACCTCAAATATCTTTGTTGTTTTAGAAATATTTATTTTTGTTATTTAGTTTTTTTTTTAGAAATCTGAAGGTCATCTTCATTTTTTTTTTTTAGCGGGATCACCCCTTTTCAAACGCGCAGACGATAGTCTCTTTCGTTAGGAATTCAGTGGCTATTGTTACTCAAGATCATTCAAGGTCACAGTCAGAGTATTTGAAAGGGGGTGATCCCGTTTAAAAAACGGAGATGATCTTGAGATCTCTAAAAAAAACAACATAAAAACAAATATTTCTATGGCATCGAGCGAGCCCCATTGAATCGTTCACCTTTGTCCAAGACATTTTGAGCAACTTCGAAAATAATAAATATATTTGAAGTGCAAACGTCTGGTGACTCATTCTGTGTAAAGTGGATCCAAGAAGTTTTTTACGCGATGAACGGAATACATTCAATTACATTGCATCTACTGATTTTTTATAATGAAAGAATAATATCCGTGGTCTAATTATGAAATTTATTGATATTAGGGCAAAAATAAATCTATCGTCACCTCGGTTCTGTTATGTTTATGCAGATACCGAGGGTTGAATGTTGATTTTTCCAACTAGGCCTCTTAGACCCAAAAGACGCCAGTAATCCTACACCCAAAAGGCCATGTGTTTAAAACACTGATGAGGTTAAGGGTCCTTAGTCCGACTGGCATGGGTACTTCTTTCTTTTGATGCAGTCGGACAGTCAGTCGAAGTTGAACGTGCTAAGAGAAATCTTGCATCTATAAAATTCAGAAACGCGTTCTATTTTTCTTAATCCTGCTTCCCACAAAAACCAACAAAATTCCAACTAAATCTCGGCTCGAGTGCCAGTGTGCTGATGTAATTGCCCGAGTTCTGCAATAGCGCGGCGAATTCTTCGCCGATCGCGCGTAAAAAGGGGGGATTCGTTGGAATCCGGTTCCGCATGTTTCGTTTCATTTCTGAAATGTGAATCGTCCCGTTAATGAGACAGCCGGGGCGCAATCAAAGACGGGATTGCCGTTCCTGTCGTCCTTTTCCTGTTGAAATTCATAAGGAGCGCGGTAACGGCAGGACTCTCGTCTGTGACGACGACGACGACTACGGTGCTGCGACGGAATGCAGAAAATGACTCCACCGGAAACACTCGTTGAATATTTTCGGGGCCGCTTGCCAGCGTCGACAAGGACGAGGAGAGAACGAGAAAATAACCGAGAAGAGGAGCGAGAGAAAGCAAGAGAGAGAGAGAGAGAGAGAGAGAGAGAGAGAGAGAGAGACTGGTGACGTGCACGCGAACGGAAAAATGTGCGCTTTGATTGCGGACTACGGAGAGCGGAATTTGTTTTATTTGGATTATTGCAGTCGAGGATTGCTGGTTTGAATTTCTCCAGGAACGCAGCGCGATATTATCTGCCTTTTGCGGGCGGGACGGAGCCACGATATTGTCTACCCGCGTACCGTATCTCAACGGAGCCGCGGCTCAATCATATCCGCTCCGTCGAAATTTCAAATTACGATGCTCCATGCTATCCGCCGGCTTGTACAATTTGATAGAGTACGATTCGGGGATCGTCATTCACTTCGCTGCAATTTCATTTCGTTACCACCGTAACCTCTCGGTCGGAACCTGCGCTATTCCGAGTAGTGCGAGTCAATGCTATCCCCTCATTCGATTTTTTGGATTCCCGAAGTAATACTGCAGCCCCAAACGAGAGCATACGTTTTATTTAATGTCGGTCGGATACAGATGTCGCTATGGATAACCACAATTCTTAAGTGATCCGACATTTTCAAGTAGTACGGGTCAATGATGTCCGACACATTGAGCTTCCGATCGTTTCTGCGCTGGCAAAGAATAAAGGATATTTTGTGTCATTAATAATATGCAGGGTGCGGCCGAATAACGTGTACGAGCGGGCACGAGGTGATTCCTTATGAGAAAATAAGAGGAAAATATAGAAAAAAAATGTTTCATCCGAAGCTTCGTTTCTGAGGAAACCGAGTTTGACAATGAAGCGAATATGCGTACTATTAGATAAGGATCGTCCGACGCGTGTGATAATGACAGACCTATTCTACTTCCTGCGTATACTAGAGCACGCAAAAAATGTTATTCCTTTCTTTCGATTAATATTCACTTGTAGAATCACCCCTTGTTCGCTGCTACATGTTATTCGGCCGCACTCTGTATAATATTTAGTGATTTGTCAAGCTCAGATTTATTTCTCGAATCTTCGTCCCCGGCCAGCTGCACCTTCCCTTCCTCGCGGTTAATTATCGAGTCGCGCCACTCGACGGGAAGTTCGACGAATGGCGGAGCCGGTCTTTAATTTCCAGCAGATGGACAAGCTAATCCTCGGTTCCTCTGCGGATAACAACGGGCCACGCCATTCAAAAGTTGGCGGTGACGCCTCTCGCGAGAGCTCCTTAAAATTTCCGACGCTAATGCCGCTGCTCAAGGAACAGTTTTCTGCCTTCCAGACCTTCGTTAGCTTCCCATCGTCGCTAGAAAGCTTTGTGTGTCGTCGGAAAATGAAGTTCCCACTGCCAGTGACGGCGAGCTTTATCCCGAGGAAAGTTCGGAGCGCGGCGAAAATTATTGATTATCACTACCAGCAACGACTGAACGCGGAATCACAATGAGTCTTGGGGATTAATTTGACTTGTACTACTACACCGACCGGCACTCCGTCGAGTTTCGCCGGATATTAGACACTGTTGAACGTATACATTGAGAAATTGGTTGTCGGCAATGCCACTGACTCGTACTACTTGGAAATTTCGCGTTGGAGAACGGTTTGTCGCTTATCGTGGTAAAATTTCCGTTTTAATAGCGTTAATTGCATCGTAGAATCGTGCAATGTTAATATTGAATCGGTATTAATGTTTTAGTATTGGGAGTGTTCGGGCGGGAGGTAGCGTTGTCTCGAACTACTTGAACATTTCGTATTGTGTCAAAGTTCGGGGAGCTGTTATCACGAAATTCAATTCGTATTACTAATAATTATGTCAGAACGGGTATGAATATTGTGGGAGGGCCGGGAAACTTGAAGTGGGAACGACCATTAACTCGTATTACATAAAATTTCGCGTTACATTCGAAACTCCCTGAGTGAAATTGAATTTATTTTAATTGCAATTACGATAGTGAGTTGTGTTGTTTCAAGCTTGAATGGGTAGCAATCTACCTGGCCTTCACCTTGCAGTGTACAACGTTATCGAAGACTGCGTGATGCTGTGCATCGCCTGGGAAACTAATGAAACTTATTATTTCGCCAGGCACAAGCTTATTACGAAACTTGGAGAAGCGCGATGCAGTAATTTTTGTCTGGCCTCCTTAAAGACCGTGGCTCATTATCAAGTCCTCAAGAATACGAGAATAGCCGGGGCTCGCTGCGCCGAGCCGCGCCGGTCCTCTTCGTACGGCGAGCCGAAGTTAATTACAACTCTCCCCGGGGGCCGGAACTTCGAGTAGTACGAGTCAATAATTTCCGGTAATTCCGGGGTTCCCGTCATCCGCCATCGGAATTTCATTCTTCGCCGGCACAAAGGACTCGAGAACCGTTCTCCGCGAATAAACAAGCAGCTAACGAAGCACTCGGGCCGCACAAAAGCTCGCCGCCTAGCCCCGGGAACAAGCTGGAAGAAAGCACAACACCGGCTGCTTTCCGGTAAACAACGCGCGAGAGGCCTCGCGCGCGATTAGAATCGCGTTCGTTCCCGGTCGTCGCGTCGAGGGGAACAAGCACTCGAGTAGATTTAATCGGCGGCCTGGTCAGACTTTCAACGGCGTGCCGGTAATCTTCCGGTCGAGGCCGCTAACAATGATCCTCGAGTGTTCAGGCGTGACCATTAAAGATTAAATTCCGCCGGCACGCCCCCGCGACACCCTTGCAAACCACGCTCATTGTGCACGTCGACCCACGTCCACGGTCCCGTCGGCGACATTCGTTAAGTCAATAGCAGCTGCCTCTCTTATCTATTACAGATGTCACCAGCCGACTTTAGCTTCTGGGTCAATTGCACATTTGGGTCGAGTTAATCGGAAGTAGTACCGGACGATTCTAATCCTGGCCAGCGTCGCGATAAATTAATTAAATTCCGGAGCCCGCGTCCGCTGGTAATGACGACCGTTATTAGCGCCGGATCATGGCCAGCGAAAATGAAAAAAAACCACGGAGTTCACGATTCGCACTCTCGCCACTGACAATTGCGATTTCGCCGGCTGCTCTTTCGTACGTTACACCGTTCCCGCGATTTTTATAAATATTTTTTTCCCCCAGTCAGAGGAGGGCTGCAATTAATGCGTGAATAAACAATTTTCTCGCGAAACCACCCTTACAGTCTCGGTGATCGAACCACTTTTAATCTTCAGTGCCAGTTTATAGGGCAGTTCCGGCGTTAAGGTGTACAGCGATTGCTCAACGATTAAAGCTGCGACGAACGAACGTCTCAATAACTTCAACGCCATAAATTCCATTAGTCTCGTCGCGGGGTACCCGCGAAGCATTCCGTCCTCTCTGAAAGTTCTCGAGCCGTGGCGAAGTAAAATACCGACGATGTTTCCATTTAAAGGGGGTCGGAGAGAGCCCGTTTCCTTTGTTCCGAATGTCCCGCGAATCCCGGCCATTTCCGAGGTCGGTTCCGACGACGCTGCGGAAGGAGCATCGGCATCGGGACGCCGTGTTTCTTGCTCCTTTTCGCGGGACACGTTTGCTAAAAGCGTCGTTTGTAACGGTCCGCGAAACGCCATTACCGGCCCTCCCCTCTACCCAGATACGAATTTTCGTGCGGTTTTCACCCTTCGGGAAATGAAATTTCCCGCCCGGCGTGTGGTGGGCGGAGAATGTTTAAATTCGCGCGCGAGAGAGAGAGAAACAGAGAGACAGATAGAGATAGAGAGAGAGAGACGCGCGTTCTCCTCATTTGAATCAGACAGCGTCTCCCACGGTCTCGCTAATTGAGTTTCAGTTTCGACGGATCGCCAGGCGACCCTCGGATACTCGCGTCGATAACCGAGACGGGCGAGAACAGCTTCTTCGCGTTCCTCGCGCGATCAACGGCCACGGAACCATCCGGAAAGCAATATGGACCAGACGCAGATTTATTCGATCCTCGAAAATATGAGCGCCTGCGTTTCCGCGAGATTTCCCGTTCTATTTACATTCGACGCGGCTTAACCGCCGTCATAATGCACGCCAGCTGTTTCATTCGGCGCTTGGAATCACTTTTATCCAATAAAACCGTTTTAACGAGTTTCTCCGGAAATCACTGTGTACGCGCGGATAACGCTGTTGCCATAAGCACTTTCGGATGCGATAATGTTGACTGTAATCGCGGATATAATCGAATTTATTCGATGCAACCTTGTATGATCTTCACAAAGGAAGTTGTATTAAATTTACTCTCATCTACAAATAACTTATCAAAATATAAACAAGATATTTCCTTTTTTAAAATCACAACATTGATCTTCATGTGTACAGGGTGTATGAAAAGAAATGGTCGTTCGTGTTAGGGGTGAATCTAGACGTTTGAATCGGCGGACATTTGTGCCGGAAAATATACGTATAACTCTGTGCAATCAAATTTTGCAAGGACTTTAACAGCTTTCATCTCAATAACAATTTGTTTGACATTTGGTTGCTTTCAAACTTCATCTCTTCTCGATGAGAAAAAGGTGTTACAAACGAACTTTGACAATAATTTGAGAGCCACCCCTAGGACGGAAGACCATTGCTTTTTATACACCCTGTACTTTACGTCTCTAATTGATAATCATTGACAAAACAGGCCCCAGGTGCGCGGCAACGAATGCATTTTTTCCATCGTCACTTACACATCTCTTTTCAATCCTCCATGCATTGCACGAGCGTGGGAATCGCACGGGCAACGAGCGACAACTCGTTGAAAATCGCGAGCGGTGAACATCGCCGTTCAAAAGAAGGAACTTGGGGAATTAATTTCTGCGTGGACTATCAAAGGATGCGTTTCAATGTTTCCGCGGAGTCCCGGCGAAAGGGTCGCGAGGATTCTATTTCGGGCGTCGAATGAAATTCACCGTCGACTATACGAGCGAAACCGGAATTTCCGGTGCGGAAACCGGGCCCGGATGGATTTCCAACGAAAATTCCCATCGTATTGTTCCGTAACTTCAACTTGGAGCGTTTACCTTTGAGCCTTGTAAACATCGCGGCCGCGGCGAGCCTCGTTAGACACGGACTCGAACATGAATAAGTAGTGCGAGTCGGTTTTGGTCAGACCGAAACTAGAAGTACGGCTTTGCCTGTCGGATCGGTATCGGACGGCTTTTGGATCTTTATTTCGTGAACCCTTTGACCCTTTCGATGCTTCTGTATGATCTCTTCGTGGAATTTAATTGATCACGCTGTTGATACGACCAGTGGACGATTTGGATTGCAAAAATTCTTATTAACTGTTACGTTTTTTACTTTTTTACGTTATTTGCGTTTATTACTAGATAGAAATATTGTTTTATTCCGTTAAATGCTCAAAAATCGTTTACAAGACTCTTATAACAAAGATTTATTTGCGATTCGAGCGTCCGTGGAAATGCTGGCAAGATACTCAGTCGCGTCGAAAGGGTTAAAAGCTTGGGAAAAGCGGTCGTAGATCCGTTTCGGACAAAAGACAAAAGAGACTAGAGCACCGCCCACCCTCGTTGTTATTCAGCAGAAGCCGGTGATCACGGGTCAGAGTTATTCGATTTAATAACCAGCGAATTTACGAGACCGATAAATGTTGCTTTCTACCTACACGGGTAGCCACTTCTCGCGCCGTTGTCGTTATCTACGCTTCACGAATGCTTGAATAAATATTAAATTAAGGTTTATCGGTCGTATATACCGTATCAAAAGTATAAATCAGACTGAGAGCGGGAAGCTTTACGCCCGGTTTAACGCCACAAAATTACGCGCGGATTTCACGACAAACATGTGCCGAAAATACTTTCCTCCCGCAAGTTTAATGGCTGCCTGGCTGTGGGCGAAAGTATTCGTACCGTTTACAAAGTCAAAGCTTTGCCGGCTGTGCCACAAAATTCTGCGAATTTTAGAATATTATATCGACTCGATGTGTAATTTTTCACTGATTTTTCTAGGTTCATTGATTAAATTATGATATCGCGGTATTCGGCAAGTATTCGGTCGTTTATCATGGTCACATTGTTTCGTCATTTCTCGTCAATCATGTGCAATAACTTTGCACGCATAGCTGGAATCATCGGCTTTGAATAAAGCTCAAATATCGATTTTAATTTTGTCCTTGGAAATGTTGGGTTTATTGCCGGTGGAATGAGAGGTTCGGGCGACGTTGTAATGTGAATTCTCGTAATCGAATCGAACCGTACTATGCTTTAGAATCCAGTTTATATAAAATGAAAAATACTTTGTTATCGGAATAATTTGCTCAGCAGAAATTTTTAGGAAAATGTCAACTACGGTTCAATATATTCATAAAATTAACACGATCAATATTTAAACACCAGCAATTTAAATATATTATAATACGTATCGATATGCTGTACGTACGGCAAAGCGAACAACGATCGATAATCAAATCATCTACTCGCAGAGAGGAATGGCGCAGATGCAAGGGTCATAATATTTGGCAGATCGGTAAATTAATCGGGTTCGATCCGCGATTCCCCGCACGAGCGTTTGCCGAGGAATTATTATACCGAGGCGACTTCACGCGAGATCTCCATCCGCGGCGTGTCTTCCGCATGAAAATCCGGCATGAAGTTATAACGCGGAACGTGCGCCGGTGTAAAATTCATGAAGTGCAACGACGGAGCGTGCACGCGATGCGCTCGGCCATATTTCTTTGCTGTTTTTCCGCGTTCTTTAGGGACATTCGGCGCATGCATACACTCCAACCTTTATTACCATCGTCGCGAAATATCTCTAACACCTAACTCCCTCTCGAAATCTTTACACCTCTCCTAGAAAAAAAAACTCTCTTCAACCCACGTACTATTTAACTGAAAAATTTCTCTCCTGAAACCCTAAAAAAAATCCACTTCACTCTTCATCCATTCGTATGTGTAATTGGTCTTCGTATGAATGCTTCGTACACGTTTCAAGATTAATTGTAAAACGAATCCCTCGGAGGAACAAAATCAGGGACGGCCTAATCGCGGCAGAAAATCTGTCTCGCATCGTCTCGTCGCAAACAAAGTAATTTTTCGGGGCTAGGGTGCAGGGGCGAAGACGTTCGAGGGAAATTGGTCGCGATAAATCAATCCGCGGGCCGCATAATTTCCAGCCGGCGGATTCGCCAGTCCCGAAGTTTGGAACTCGCGGCGTCGCCAGTCAAAAGTGAAAAGTTAAACCGTGCGAATCTAATTTAAGTTTGTCCGCGTAATAGGAGGGGTTAAGCTCGCCGGAAATAGACGGCGGCGAGGACTGATTTTGATCGGCGCGTGTCGCGCCTCTCGCGGGAGAAAATCCCACCAGCCATTCTCAGGAGTATCGGAACGTATGTCACCGGCAACGATATTAATCGGGGCAAGGGGAGGGGAGGGGAGGGACCCTCGATGGGACCCCATTCTGCCAAATAGAAAACTGATATCCCCAAGAAAATTTCCCATTTATCCGTGCGGCGGAAACAAACCCGGATTCTATCGACGATACGCTCGATGATATATGCGAAGAATTTCGGCGGCGGAAACCTTTCCCGAAATTCTTCGGAGTAATTCGTTTGACAAGCCAATTTGCGGTGGATCGCTCCTTCAATTTGTTCCCAGCGAGACTCGAGTGCAATCTTATTTTCTGCGACAGTATTATACTTTGATGGGATTCGCGTTTTTGGTATGAATTAATTTATTATACAGGGAGTTCCGTAATTGATGGTACAAGCGAAAAGGGAGCAATTCTACATAGAAAAAATAAGTCGAAAATATAGAATGAAATTTTTTCATACGTGGCTTTGTTTTCGAGAATATCGACTTCGAAAATGCTTAAAATGCACGTGCTATAGGAATCGTTTCACGCGTCTGATCACGACCAACCTATTCTACTTCCTGCGTATATTAGTGCACGCGAACCCGACGGATCTTCAAAGTCGATTTATTGAATTTATATTTTCGATTTAGTTTATCATGTAGAATCGCTTCCTTTTCGCGTGTACCACCAATTACCGAACACCCTGTATACTTTCGAAAATATTGGTGACCTTTCGAGCACTCTATCTCAGTTTTAATTAGCAGTATCGCACATTAATTTAATGTTCTCTAAATTCCGGGCACGAAATGTCGAATCTGCTTAAATTTCCGCGGCTTGTGCATCGTATTTCGTGGGATTTTTGCGTTCCCCCGGGGAGAATCGTCGAAATTCGACCGGCCTGTTAGCTTACGTGTAAACTCGACTCGTTGTCTGACAGCATGCAGAATTTCGTGTCGAATGAGCAACCCCCGGTGTTCGCTGTATTAATTAAAAAACAAACATGCAAACAAACTCGGGGGATGGAATTTTATTTGAAACCTTTATAGAACGATATGTCCTTTCTCTGTTATGGAAAAAATACGTAGGCGTGTTACAGTACCTCGAACAATTGTTGCGACGCTCGTTTGTGATGTTCAGAGACGCATGTAATTCGTCGCGATAAATCTTGTAGTTTTTGTTCCGCGATTTCCAAAGCCAACGACCTGGGACATTGTTCTGTCGTGGAAGAATGGGAGAAGAGCTACAGGGAACAAGTAATACGCGTCACCGGTCGGCGATACCGTTGTATTAAGGAGAATGGCCTCGGCGAGGGAGGACGATGTCTGACAAATGCGGGACTCATACTAGTTACTGCTCGTAGCTATTCCGGGCGGCGCGCTAAAAGTGGTACAAATGGAACGGCTGTTTTTACACAATTACCGACGAAATATTTCCCCAAAATTGTGCAATAATTCAGCGGCGAACGCTTCCCAACCGGAAACAAAGAGAGAGAGAGAGAGAGATATGGAGAGAGGGTGTGAGGACCTTCCTTAATTAAGGGAAAAAATATGTGAGCCCCGTGGCGGATGACTATGTCCGCCGCGAGCGCCCTCATTGCCCTTAGAATTTTAACACGAGTGTAGTCCGAATGGTATTTTTATTCCAGGCTCCGGACACCTTCTATATCAGCCGCCATTATTCTTTCGGACAAGTGGCTCGTTATTAAATGAAAAACTCGCGGGGACTCGGGAAAATCGTGACAGCGATTAGTCTGCACACGTTTAACTCCTGTGTTTTCTTTTTTAGGAAACACGCATCTCCCGCGCTGAGTTATTTCCGCGAGTGACGCAACACTTTAATTATTCGATACTGCATTGTGCAATTTTGATGGATTCCGCAAATACGCGTACGGACAACCGAAGAACAAAGGCAACAAACAGAATCGGATGTAACAATACACGAACTCCCGCATCCGAAAAACATCGCGGGAGTTTTCACCGAAAAAAATCGCGTATGAAATTACTCGCGTGACACCTAGTTATTCCGGAATCCTGCTGCTCGGCGAAGCGTTCCCCGTTTTACAATTTCGATGCTAGATTTGGATCTGGAAATTATGATAATTCGAAGTCCCCAAATATTTGAGTCGCCGTATAAATGCATAAAACGCGAACGAAACGAGGATCGGGGACGCAGATTTTTCGGCGAAGCGGGAGAAGCTTGTAATCCAAGACTGGATGGAGGGTTTGAAACCTAGGTAACGAACTAAGACGTTTCCGGTGTAAGGGAAAGTTTCGCGTTGAATGGGAGCAGTTTCGCCGCGGCGGCAAATCAGCTCTTTACAAATCAACGCGCGCTGCCATTAACCGGTTAACTGTATCCTGAATCTACGGCGACGAACATTTAGTTGCAATTAAGGTGTTTCCTCCGGGGTCAGAGAGACAGAGAGCAAGAAATTTCACGCGGTTCGAACTAATCGAGCACGGTTGTCTTTCGGTGAAGAATTCATCAAGGATGACTCGACGAACGATTCTTAAACTGGTTTTTCGTTTGATACTCGAGAACCGGAGAATTTCATTACGCGAGATATTAGAACGGATTACGTGAGCTAGGAAGGGATGGAACGCGCGCGGGTCGAAATTAGCGGCGTTTTCGAAATACAATAACCGAGGCGGCCCGGTCGGCGGTCTCGTTTGTATGGAAATCCACGTATTGCCGGGGTTACCGCAGGAAATTAATTGTTTTATACGAATATCATGCGGTGCGGTTAAACAGTCGTTCAAATCGGCCTCATTTTCGGGTCGCTGGGGTCCCCGGTGGAAAAATAACGGGGTCGGTTCTGACCGAAATATGAAACCGTGGAACCGCGAATTGGCGAAACTCATCAGATCCAATCGCGAATTCGTCGAAATATGTAACCGTGTGCTCCGGTGCGACGGTAATTGCTCCCGCTAATAAACCGGACGATTTTTATCCTCGATCTCTGTACGCACCGTTGCCCTCGTTTCTTCTTTTTTTTTTACTTTTAAACTCGTTGCCGGATATTAATAAAAAATGAATCTACCTCCTCCCTCGGTCGGAGAAACTTCAGAGAGCACGATAAATCCTTCTATCCGCGAGCTCTCCGCTGCCACTTTTCTCGTTACACGCAAAGACCGCTTTGATTACACCACAAGTAAATACTCTTTCATTGTTTCCACGAGTTGCGAGAGCGAGGGGCATTTGTCGCTCCGGAAATTTTAATGAAACTTGCGATCACTTCTAGCGAAAAGTTGTAAGCGGGTTTTGCTTGCTCGCCGACTCGTGCACAAATTGGTTCTGTTTGCGCAGCTACGCTCGCGACGCGACGGTTTACAATCCATTGTTTTCCGAACCGTCGGACGTTTCAGGCGCTGAACCTGGAAACCAGGTGTTTACGCGTATTATGGAAACGAGTTGCCTACAAGTTAGCTGGATCAGGAGTGCGGGTCTAAAAATCTACAATCCTTGTCATTATTTTCGCGAACATCGGATGAAGACAGTTCGAGAGCGTGTTGGTTGAAGATTTATTCATTACAATATTGTAACCCTAGAAAAATCATACGAACTGTCAACGGAAGATCGACCAAATATTCTTTAAAATCTGACAGTAAAGAAAATTTTTTATACACCGCCACGGATGTGAACATAAATTATTTCTTATAAAAAATGTTCTACTGTCATTCTACCGTAAAAACCCATATCGACGAATCGACATTGCATTAAGCTTGCGACTAACTGGTTCAATTACTTTTCGAGTAAAACAGTTAATAAATGTTGGCCTCTTACGATTACAATAAAAGACCGAACACATCAAACACAGCGTCCGTCCGCCCGTCCATCCGTTCGTCCCCCAGATCGATAAATCACAGTCTGAGCTTGTGCATCGAATAAAACAACGGGACGCGTTACTTCCAGCTCCGAGGCTCGAGCGAATGTACAAAATAGCAATCAACGGTGGTAAAAAATCGCTTGAAAAAAGAGTAAAGAGTTATTGGTAAGGTTCCGGACGCCCGGTACAAAGCCACGATTCCGCTCCTGGGTCCCGTGAACGTTGTAGGGTGCTCGATTCAGACCGATTGAGCATTATTTCGTGGAGTACGGTCGAAAAGGCACGTTCACGGACGAGAAGGGAGTAAAACAGAGAGAGAGAGAGAACCGAACGATTTATTTCCGCCGTATACCCGGTTTGATTTAGCCTGGGGAGAGAATGAGAGAGAGAGAGAGAGAAATTGAAAGAGGGAGAGAGAGAGTGGCCCACGTGTATCGGATTAATCGTGTTGACCGAAAATATTTACGAGTAGCGTGCTTTTAATGCGATTCGATTTCGGAACCCGCGGGTTCGCCACTTAAAACTTCTCAACTGCGCTAACTACCCGCGCGACCGGCCTCTTCTTGCGCATTCGCGTTAAGGTGCTCGACCTTATAGAAAAACTTCTTCCTTTTGTTCTTCGGCTCGTATCGCCCGTGAATTTCCCGACAGACCCTTCCACTCGATTTTCCACCCCCTACTTTGCCGGGTAACTCGGCAATTTCCATACGTTCCATCGACCACTTAGATGCGCGCCAATTGAAACGTCCAACTCGATTTAATGCCGCAACCGACTCTGGATTGTTCGCTCTTGAAGGGCTGCTTTTTTCTTTTTGCTCTGCGAGACAACTATTGAATTCTCCTTACGGGAGAACGCATAATTTCAGGCAAATTGTTGTTCTCACTTCATCCAGCTAGATTTTTTTATCGAACAATGAAATCGTCGTTCTGGAAAGTTTCTATCCGTTGCGTAATGCTCATCCATCGTATTCTGTTGCACGTAACATGAACAGTGGTCTCCGTCCTTGCACTTCCAGTGGAATAAATCGTCAGTCCTGAAAATCATTAAAAAATATCGTAGTGAAATTTTTTCTGACGATGGTTTTGTCAAAGGAACACCTGTATGCAGACTATATTAAAACTGCTGTGCGATTTCAATTACACAACAATAGCCCTTTAGAAAGGTAAGCCAGCAGACTACGCAGCAATAACGAAACGCACAGGCTTCTTACAGTAAAGCGCACTATTCTTCCAACGTGATTACCTCACTTTGTGAAACATGCAAAAATGCATTCATTGACTTTTCAATCTGCCGGTGTTGTCGTCTGAGTACAAAGAGCTCAATCTACTGCATGAATACCCTAAGGAACACGTTATTTAATCACTGCGCAACGAGAAGCCATGAATAGTATATTTTCAGCTTTGTGACAGTTCTAGGGCTAATAAAAACCAGAAAAACGCGTTTATTCAGATTCGAAGTGACTTTTACTGCAGCTTAGCCGCATATAAATCAATCTATTGAATAATTTTCCGGGGGAACAGTTTTATGCTTTTAATAATCGTAAAAACATAAATCTCGAGTGGCATTCCATTCTGTCGGTTATAGTGTTAATAAAAAATCCAATGATGTGGCCTATTGAAATTCTTGTTGACTTTTATTGTGGTGCTCCTATAGATGAATGAATCCTCGGAATAGATTCAGAGCGAAACAATTTTATGTTTTGTCATTGACAGACCAGAATTCTGGAATAAATGAATTTACTCTCGTGGCTCTGTAAAAAATACAGAACCTCGTTCATTCGGGTTTTAATTGAATTTTACTGTAGTCTACGTACACGTGAATGAATCCACCGAACGAATAATCGGCGAACAATTTTGTAACGAGCGTCGTTCCAACGTTCAGGAATAAATTCCGCGTCAACTTTACTATTGGTAAATATAAAGAGACACTTTTATTGAAGTTTCCATTGACAGCCGTATAATGAATGAACCCATTGAACGAAAGTAACTAGAATTCAGGGAATAAATGATCAGACATCGCCAACACTTCTGGTGGCAATTAAAAGTAAAAAAAATTGCAAAATTCGATTCACAGAAATTCTGATCGTTTTCTGTTTCAGCACGCGTGCTACACCTCTCATTGATTAACTACAAAACCGGAAGTCAGGAGTCGATCAGAGTAACTTCTCAGCTCGATACACCGTTAATAAAAAATGTCCACGGCGCGGGTAGGTGGAACGTAGTGCTGCAACAAACAAGGTCAGCGCATAAAGTAGTCGTCTGCGAAATTATTCCGCGATAGGGCTTGAGTTATTTCTGTGTTCCCGTGCGTCGTAGTCTAAGATAAATTCGAGACAGGATGCAATTCCAGCAGTCAGGGCCCGGGCAAAATTATGTGCGGGTCCGGTGTCCATAAAATTTCACGCAGATTCGGAAGAGTTGCCAGCTACATTCAATATCTGCGGTCTATCTGCGGTTCTCGGGGAGCTGAGGAGGGATGGTTGGGCGGGAAGGGTGCGGCTAGGGCGGTCCTACGGTAATCCGAAATAAGAATTGTAAATGTATCGAGTTCTCCGGGCGGCCGTGGGATCGTATTGTATCGAAAATGTGTGCGGATGAAAGCCCGATATTCGTGGGCATATACCGTTGTCACCGTTGGCCAGATATACCCGTCGCGGCTACGACGCGGCCAGCTCCACGTCCGACAGTTTCCATTTGAAATTTAAGTGGAATCCGGCTCCGCGGATCAAGAACACGCGGACCCGGTTAAATTCAAATTTAAGTTCCGCCCCGGCTCGAAATTAAAGCGTCCTCGTGGGGGAAAGAGCGGGGCGCCGGTTGCAACCGGTGGCGAGCTGCGCGAAAAATATACTCGACCACCACGGCGAACCTACCAACTTCCGTTTTATAGAATATTTAGAGCGACGCGAACATTTCTGAAGCCACGATTAAAATCTCCCGGCTCAATTTCGCCCCTTGAACGTCGTTCCGCTTCAAATAATTCATTCCTGCCTAGTTAACAGCGACGTTAATTCGAATAACGATATCTGTGTGTGTGTTTGTGAACGTCCGATACTTTCGTTTTTAGTTCGAAAAGCGAGCGAGGATCTTGAATACATTCGCGATCGAATTGCAAATTTCAGTCAATCTTCGATCCCATTATTCTTCAAGTAATTTTTTAACGAGCTTACTGCAAGTCTAATAATATTTCACAATGTGCGAAACAATGTTCCTTCAAGTAGAACGTATCAACACATGGTCAGACGTCCCAACGCGTGGGACGAACAATCACCAACGTACAATTCGCAAAACAATGAATTCCAAGATAATGTTCCCGGCAAGTAGAACGTACCAGTGCACGGTCAGACGTCACCGAAGCGTGGGCGGATGGGTAGAGTGACACGGGAGCCGATCCAAGGCGTTCGGCGCCGCATCAATTAAGGAGAATGATGCCGTGCCTAGTCAGACTCAGAGAATGCACTGCATCGCAAGTGGAATGTCACCGTCTTAGACCAGACCCTAATTAGAATAGAACACCGGTGTTTGCCGAGCCGGTGGAATAGGACAGCGTGCAGTCTGGCAATCACATTATACCGGCGCACGGTGTAGTCAGTGGAATTGGACACGTGTTTAAGCAAAGGAAGTAACCGAGCATCAAGCCGGTCAAGTATTCTTCCGGGGAGGAAAAGAAGTCAGCAGCGATGTGCTCGGTTCGGTGCCAAATTACAGTCTGTCTATTTTACCTGTTGCTGCATAAGCCAGTGAAAAATCTCCTCTCTGTGTCAGGGTTGACTAACTCGTGAGTAAAGACGGGAGATTCTCTTCAATTCGAACGGCAAGGGGGGCGGGGGGGATTTTCGAAGCAATTGTCGGCTGCGAATTGAATTTGCCGGCGAGTCGCGAATATTTTATCGATGGTAGAAATTGAGATTTATCGATCAAAATTCAAGAATTATTATTTCAATCATTTTTTCGATTACTTCGACGTTCCGGAAGCCGCGAAATTTCTAAGTCGAGAAATTCATTTTCAAGTCCGGAGAAATTCTCGTGTCGCTCAAACGCAACGGCAGTGAACTTGTTAAGGATTAACGGAAGCGAGAAGTTCTCGAGCGGTGTTTTACAGAGATTACACGGAGGCTACGAATTCAAATGGTAATGGATCGAAGCGGTGGGATTAAGGGAAAGTTGCAAATTCAAATTTCCGTAGATTACAGTACGAGCAGCAGAAGCCACAAATTCGCATTTTTCCGGACAGCAGCGGGGCAGCGCGGCGGCGTAGCGAAACCAGCGAAATCAAATGGGGAACTTTTAATGGAATAAAATTTCACTTGACTCCGGTTTCTCGCCGCGTTTGTCTGTAAAAACGCGGAGCCGGCATGGCATCCGGTAGTCGACCAGCTCGACATTAGCAAACCGAATTAAACCGCGTGGTCAAGTATCACGACGAGAGGGCGTTATTATTATTCTTGCCGCGCGGCAAAGTGCGACGGGGCAAAAGGCAAACTTTTAATTCGGTTTTCCGGTCGCATTCGCGTTCCGCATCGATTCCGCGTTCACGTTCCATTTAACATTACGCCGGGGCCCCCCTTTGTCACAGCGGCTAATGTGTTTATAATGCGTGGGATTCGGCAACGGCCGCGGTAACGAGCATTAATTAAGAAGGGTAGAAAAATAGCGGGGGTTTAAAGTGTATCGCCCGCGACGCGATATTAATAGCGCGTACGGTGCCGGGAACGTATCCGGAAATCATTAATACGCGTTCCCCCGGCGTGTCACGCGCATTGGTAATTACGATAAACCTTTTAATTAAGGCCGATTATTCTGACGAGCGAAATGGCCCGGCGCCGAGTGCGAAATTAATTCGAGTTTTCCGCCGCTGCCGCTGCCGCTGCCGCCGCCGCCGCCGCCGCGTCGCGGAATATACGGTTCCGATTCGCGTACGTAAAATCCTGGCGAGCCTGCCAGAGCATGTGGCGTCACTGCCCGACGCGTGAAACCTCCAATATCGCAGCCGAATAATAGGCCAACTTCCGATATCGTCGTCCCGTAAAACCCCGGGAGTGCACCTCGCCAACCTTTCCCCGGTGCATCGTGCGAAAATGCTTCCACGAGATTGCACTGTCTTTCGTAAACAGCGCGCCGAGGAAAACAAAACTGTTCCCAGACGACGAATTCGAGGCAGGAATATTTTTCCCGAGCCAACTTATATTCACGGATCGAACGCGACAGCTTTGCCAATCTCTGCGCGCCGAAGCACCGGGGGGACTAATATCACAAGAAAAATACGGCTCACCTCGCGGCGTTGCATAATTTCATGAACGAGTCGCGAACGTTTCAAAGACGCCCCCGAAGAATTTGCATAACGTTCGTTCGTCGCTCGCCCGCGCCGTACTCCGCGAGGGATTATTAAAAACCCGTTTCGAAATCCGTGCGCGCGTTTTCGCGATCGGTTAAACCGCAAAAGCGAACCGCAGGGCGCCGCGGAGCTCAGCGAAAATTTCCTTCCCGGATATTTGTATCGAGTAGTCGCCATGTAAACCGACCGTACGACGGATTCATTAAGAACGAAATTTCCGGCCGGCGGGTTTCCCTTGCGTACTTCAAAGCGCACGATTTCCACAAAGCTCTCTAAACCCAGATGGCTTTTCCGAAATCGTGAATAATAAATTTGTGTCCATCGAACGCCACTGTCGGCGGTCGCGTCGCCGTTGCTCGACAAAGTCGCGAGAAACATTTCCAACCCGGTAAACGTAGAACCCCGCCCCTTGTTTTTTCTTTGAGGCGACGCAGAGAACGGGGCTCAGTCGCGACTCTTTAACCCCCTCGCCACGCACCTGACCGTCCGCAACCTGATTTATTTTTATTGCGGCTATCCGTCAGCTACGACTTCCCTTTCTGCCGGCTCGCGTGCTCCGTTTAGGACGGTAAAAAATGGCTGGACGTCACGGGGAACGGGTTGAGTGGTTAATGGGTCGATTTACATCGCGTAACACGAGCTACCCTTGATTGGTCACGATGCAGCCTCCCGATTTTTTTTTACCTTCCTACCTCTCTCTTTCTCTCTCTTTCGCTTTTTTTTTTAAATATCAACCGACCTGCGTGCGGTAACGAGAACGCGTGGGTGTAAACGCGATCGGGGATTGAGGGATTTACGCGTGCGAGCCTTAATTATCGCCGCCATCGGGGCTTGTTAATTCCCGTGGTTTGCGTCCGCGCGACCCATGGACACCCATAACTCGCCGGCAATTTTATTAAACTAATCGGAAGCCTATTCAATTACCGCGACACTATTTCCGCGCGAATATATCCGTTATTTTCTTCGATTATCGCCAGAGTGACCACGTCTGGCTATAGACAGTCCTATTATACTTATTTAGAAAAAAGTACCTTCACTTTTTCAAGCGCTACATTCTGAAAAATTTTTTTCAAGAAAATTAATTAACCACTGTTAAATTAGAGACTTCGCACTTCGAACTGCACCTGGTTACACTGTACTCTGATTTTTTCCAGGAAGATATAAGAATTCGAATATCAAGAATTTTTATCGTATATTTCGTAACTCTTCGCTTCTCGTATATGCGCTCATGCCCGACTACACACATTCTCGTTCTACTGAATAAATATTTTAGAACATCTTGCTCGCACGGATAATCCACACGTATCTTCCCGGTGATGAAATATATTATCTCCTCATGTTTAAACATACCATGCATGTCTGGCTATGCAGTATCTCAATCTACTTAGCGTAGCTTGCGGCGTCTAACTAATTACATTCTCATTCTACTTATCCTACCGATGTTGGATCGTGTTCTACCTCTCAGTGCGCCGGTGTCAGACAATATCAACCTGTAGAACCGGTCTGATCCGTGGCTTCCCATTCTACTTGGAAAGTCAAATACTGCAGCTAGCAATTTTCGATGTCCGAGCCCAACCGTGCTCCGCGGTATCCGTGTAACACTGGATGCATTGTTACTAATATAAACAACCGTACCGGAAGTTTGTTCGAAGCTCGACCGTCGACTGAGCTCGACAGGTACAACAAATGGAAATTTCGACGTGGAGTTTAGGGGATTTACACGTGTCGCCGGGATTTGCATATGAACAATTAGACAAGGCAGCCGAACGTGACTGTGGGTATTCTACTTTCAATGAGGGGGGTGGGGGGGAGTTTGCCTCGCTGCCGATCGTGTAACCAAGCGATCCCTAATCGCATGACTCCGGGATATGCTGTATATTGGTTCCCGAGCAACCTGACTCCGTCGTCGAACGACGCTCGAGTTCGCAAAGAATCGGATCAGCAAAATAGAATTCTATTGTTATCGGATTACTAATACCGACGCGGCCGCTTCTCTTCGGATATAATGGTAACACAATCGATTCCGGGCTAGAAACATCGAGGATCAGTTTTGTATACGTTTCTTCCCCCATATCGATAAGCTATCAGGTTGTTATTGTTGCCTTAATCGCTTTCATATCACTAGACTCTCAACATCTTTATGCAAATCTCTGTTTTCGTAGATCGTTCCATAGTGAGCAGGCTGAGCGAAATATTCCTTGCGTTCGGTGGGTGATCGTGATCGTCAGACTGCGGATCTTTAAGCAGAACAAACATTTTCTGGGTCAGTTGTGGGAAATGAAAATAGCGTGAAAATTAATTCTCTTTAAACGATTCCAGCGAGCCCGAGGTAGCGATATTCTTAAGTTCTTCTGATGTCTTCGTGATTTTGTATTTTATGCATTGGCAGGGAATTTTTTGAATGCATTCACCGCGGAAGACAGCAGTGAATTTACCGTGACAGACGGTTCAAGTAGATTATGGTCGTGCGGAGTATTAAAAATGGAGAATGGTTGTAGCAGGATCGTGGAATGGAATCGCAGATGTTGCCCAGGTTGCGAAAGTTCCGCTTGTGGAAGTTCCGCGGCGATCGGGATCCCGGCGTAATGCATTTACGACAGTTAAGAAGTTCCCCCGGTGCTGATTTATTTAAAATGACGAACGGTTCGGAGCGCAACGGCGCAAGTTAAGCAGCATAAAATAAACAGGAAGTCACGGGGCGTTCGAAGTTTCGAGGTGCTGGGCGCCAAGTGTTACTTCGATCGAGTTGCTTTACCGTTCCTCCTCCATTGTTCCGAACCCTTTCTCTTCCCTAGCTCTGCGTGTGTACGTGCGGGCGAACTGATTTTGATTGATTCTATCTGCTATCGCGTAATTGCAACCGACACCGCCGGAAAATATTCCGAGAAGCTTCGTGGAACCACGGTGTAATGAATCCGTACTTAATTGGAGTACCTTTTTGCGGAGATTTGGAGATTGTAACAGCCGTCGGTTTCTCGTTCGATCCCCGAAACGCTGTAATCGAATAACAGCGAGCGTTCCGGCTCCGGAATGAATGGAAATTGGAGGGTCTAGCTTTTGTGTCTGCAAGCTAAACGGCCAAGTGGAACTTGAGAACGTGAAGTTACGCACGCGGTTTGCAATTATCAGGGGCAATGGCGAAGAACAAGCGGCGGGCGCCGCACCGGCAAATTTGACCAGGGACTATCGGAAACTCTATTCCCAGGGTGATATCTTACAGGTGAAACGTATCGGCCCTGTGACCTGGCAGAATTCCTCTGTCCCCGCGCCCACAGACCCGATTGCCCGAGCTAATTTCACTCGGAAATTCGTAATTGCTCCCAATCCACGCGGCGTTCCGCTCTACGTCGTCGTTGGGAATCCATAATTAATGATTTATAACGTTAATCCTTGCCTTTCTCTCGCTCGACCGATGCCATATACGGATTTATAATACCCCCAGTCCGTCTGACCGTGCACGGTTCGAATCACTTGCTCGGAAGTTACCGTACTCCGTGAAGTGTCTGACTAAACACGGTGACATTCAGCTTAATGGATCGACGGCTTCGGTACGTCTGATTAATCACGATGTCATTCTACTTGCTTGGTTTGTGCCTTAGCACACGTCCCGTTGATCAACGTCCCATTATGCCTGCTTGATTAAGTCCTCGGCTCGTTCGGACTGAACACGATCTTATTCTACCCGAGCAATCACAGTCACCGGACTACGTCTGACTAGACGCGTGTCCATTCTACCGACACGGTAAACACCGTTGCGAACACCTGGCTGGACACAATCTCATTGTACTTGCTTATCCGATGTGTCAACTGCGTCCGATTGGACGCTCCGATAGCCGACTGTCCCCGCAGATAATTTTAATTCGATCCATTGTTCGACCAATGCCACTTGTCAGATATAATTACGCCGTTTCATTATTAAACATCGTATGGTACTACGCCAAAGGATGTTTTTTAATGTTTTAGAGTAATATCCCCGACGTCTGACAACACAAACGTACGTTCTACTTCCCGTACCAAATTCAAAGGGACCTTTGAGGGAGATTATTCTGTCAATCTGACCATCTCCGACCTTTTCCATTGCTATTATAAAACATTTCACAAACATATCTACGTTGTAAGCGCGCTTGTATAAATACCGTCTGACCGTATACCGGCATATTCCACTTTTCCAAACTACATATCGTTGCCTTCTGTACATAAGGCTTTCATTCTGTAGAGTTCCGCTGGCTCTCCCGTTCGGCAGCGAATAAATTCGCAAACGATGGTCTCGTTGAACGTATACGTCACAAATAAAATGAAGCGGTCGCGTTTCGCACGATTTGTCAGCGGCACGATCTTGTTAAAAATTCGTCAATTCCGAGCCGGCAATCCTGCCGCAGCAATATCCCGAGATTATCGACATCGGTATAGATAAATCCGGACTATCGGCGACAGGGAATTGCCATGCAATCGCGATCCCGTGGCCTGTATAATTCGCATTCCTTCGCGAAGAATGAGCGTTAATCCGCGGCGGTGAATTAACACGTGAAGCCCGTTCGAGATCGAACCGCTCGTTTCCGCGTTTAAACGCAGATATACGCTCCGTCCGGGGCTTTTATGCGGTTGGAAGTCGCCTCGACACCGCCAAGAATCTCGTGCAAATGAAACTGCGGTCCGCGCAATCGTAAATTGCGCCCGGTATTCAATCGCTCACGGAAAGCTGATCAATTCCATCGTTCACCCGGTGATTCCGGTATCTCTCACTGTCCATGGAGTCGTCTCCATCTTCGACAAGCCTTTCCAATCAATCCAGATGCGATTAAATGCCAGTGGCTGCGGATATTTAACCTGCTAAGCTGGGAAGACGAGTTAACTCCACGTTCGTATATCCCCCCGTTGTCTTCCCACAGCTTTTATGCTGGAATTAATCAATTTTCTGTGGATCTGTTAATCCACGTTCCTGATAATTAAATAGGGCAACAGAAATGTTCACACAAAAGCCACAGTTTAACACACAAAAGTCTAACAAAAATACGAATGTATAGATGAATTAAAATTCGATTCGTTTGTAATCAATATCTCAGCATTAAAATCCATGTAGCCATACAAAAAATATATTTTTTCTTTTCTACGACATTTTTGGGAATGAAGACGTTTTAATCACTTTGACCGTAAAGAGAATGGTACGGCAACGGGTTAATAATCTTTTTTTCTTCCGGTATATACCGTGACGTGTTTACTCCGCAGTGCAACGTCTTCGGAGTTGTTTAGAATTGGAGAGCCGTCCGGCGGTGAACAAGGAGAACGCATTAGCGATTTCACGCTTTCGCCGGTGAGCGTTGCAATTATTTGGCGGCCCTGATTCTTCTGAGTGCTCGATCCTCGCCGGCAGAGGTCGGCCATTAAGTCGGCGAAGAGATTGCCTCATCCAACAAGTGTTCCCGTCGACTTGACCTTAGAGGAACGACGGCCCCCTCGGGGAGAGCCACTCTATTCACCGGTTACGCTCGCAGCCGTCAATTCACCGGCGCATGAAACGCTGTAATCGCATTTCGCCGATTACCGGCCACCTAATGGCAAAACTAACGTCGCGTCTTCGGCCCGGCACAATGGTCCTTTGTGCACGGGGACCACGTAGCCAGCCATTGTTCGCGGTTGGAATCGATCTTGTCGATTGCTACCGGCATAGTAGAAGGTCTGTCGACGTTTAGGATGATCTGCAAATAGCTGGAATGTCCTTTATACGAGGGGGGATCCTTACCCTACGTAGTTGGCGAACGAACGACGGGGCCAAGGTTGCACGGGAACCGAAGGATTCGCAAGCTCGTCACGCAGCGGACAAATAAATAAGAGATCGAACTGAGGCTGGAAGCAAATTCCACGGCTCTTAGAGTGGCTATCGAGCACCGGAGCTTCCTTCGTTTAGATGGAACACAGCTTTGCTCTTAACCGGATCCTCGTCGTTTTTCACGCGAAACCCGTTCGCCGAATTCTCGTTCTCCTCCACGCGTTAGCTTTCTTCGGGCACCTCCTCCCCCGTGGGAACGTTTTCGAAACGCAGCCAATTCATCGAAGATGGCCCGCTCATGTTTCATTATCCTAAAAGCTGCATCGTGCCGCTGCTCTGCGCACCTCCCGGACCATCGGCAGCGGTCCCAGAGTGGATAGAAGATAAAACGGAGACCGTTCGAGAGCTCTTCGGCGCCTCTTTTAATCTTACTTTGCGACCCCCGGGGATGGGGGGTCCCCGCCATCTAATTAGAAACGGCAAACAATATCACGAGAGCTTCGCACGGACACTGGGGCAAACGTGTCTCTAATTCCTCTGACGGGACCTTTGTCTCGCGGTGCCAGCTGAATTACGCCCGTGTGAAAGAAGAGATATTTTGGCGTGGCCGTGCCCCGCTCGTCGCGTTTTATTTCTAATTCGTTTTAGCAAAAACGGACACTCTCCGGCATATTTACCCGTATTTTACAGGCACTTCGTGCGCGACCGTGGGTCCTGGAAATGAGGCACGTCGTCTCGTCGCCGCCTCGCAGAACAAACGGAATAATTACCGTCGTGTTGACGCACGGTACCGCGCGGGGAAAAAAGGAAAACGCCCCGCGGAAAGGAACGATGAGAAAGCAAAGCAAGGACCGCTCTCCGTTTAATTCCATTCCGCCGCATTAGAACGCGCGCGACGTCGGCACAAAAGCAGCGCGACGGACCACGGTGTCCGGTTTCTAATGTTGTCCGCATGCAACGCGGCGAAACGGAAAGCGAGACCCTCTCGCGAACCCGCGTGAACCGCAGTTTTTAACGAACTGTCGCGTCGCGGAATCGTTGACCGTGGTGAACCGAGTCAAAAATGTTTTTCCCATCCCTGAGACTCGCGTATCGAAGTCCCAGTCTAGAGATTGAACGGGAAATTATCGATTTATTGTACTCGTCCGATTAAGCGTCGATCTGTACCACTGAGAACGATTTCAAGCGACTTTTATTCTCACAGAGACGTCGTTCCATCCTGGACGTCTAGATGGACAGTTTTTACATAGACAGCGAAGCATTGACCTGTTTCACTTGTCTGATCAATGGCACACGTATTCTACTTGTGCACTCTACCCTTTCACATGCCTGATAGAGTACACTATTTCTCTGACTTGACGTATTTCCACTTGACTTGCCTGACCAGCAAACTCCGGTATTACTTGTACGATCAAGCGTTGACCCATTTCACTTGCCAGACCGAGTACCGTTTCGTGTGGTTGATTTAACAAGTCTGGTCGGTGATTTCCTACTTTTAGGCTGGTAAACAGGTGTCGTTTGTCTTCGTGAACTGACTTCGGTGCATGCGAGTAGATACCGAGCTCTAGAATTAATTGTCTGATCAATGGCGTGTTCATTCTACTAGCCTGAACGGAAACTCTGCTCTACGAATGTACCACTTTCTGAACTTGACTCAGCAGGTATGAGCAATCATTTTCTTTTAATTTCATCGATATAAACGCCATCTTTAATTTGACTACTGTCTTGAAGTGTCCCTTGTCCGACCAATGCCGAACCGCTTCCACTCGAGAAATCGGAGTAACGGGGTCTCGCACGGATCCCAGATCCCGATGTTCCTCTAACCTATGGCTCAACATATTTCTACGTGACTTGTCTGACCACAAACCTCCGGTACCACTTTCCCACCCAGGCGTCGACCTATTTCACCACGATTTCCTTAAATCCGCCGCCCAGTTTTCCGTGAATACCCATTTAGCTCGCTCCAGATATGTTCAGTAGCATCTGTATAACGGTCAGCGAGCGGGATCGGTTCTAAAAGGATCGATGATCGAGCGGTAACACAGTTTCGAAGCGGGCTTGTCGATCCTGCAAGCCAGCCGACACGGCTTACCGGCTGGGATAGGTGTCCTTACAGGAAATTATGTCGCGCGAAACGTCCACCAGCACGCGTTACCGCATTGCAGCGGTAATATGCTTCGGACGTGCCATTTCCCGGAGCTTATTGGCTGGCTCGATCCATCCTTTTGCTGCCTGGGCGATCTTTGATCGGCCCGATGCGGACTACGTTCGCAACGGAACTCGGAACGCCGTGGAATCCGAGCCGGACGCTCGCGTTCGTCCTCGAAGGACCTTGTCGATTCCCTCGATATTACAATAAACTTGTCAGCCATTCCCGTCGCGACGCAACCGCGTTTACAGGTCTCCGACGAAGCACATAAAACCCGGCGCACTCCGAAACAAACGGTTACGACGAGAGGATATCGTAACGCCTCGAAAGCTTTCGCGTGAACTTTATGAACGCGCGCGCAACGATTACGTCAACCCTTTCCCAGAGGAAGAGACTCTCTTGCGTCACACAGGTCGCGACGACGACGCCTCTCCGCTCCTCCAGGATTATAGGCACGTCTGCTCCCGACCGATTAGCTCGAACGAAGAATTACGACCGGGGCCGTCCGTTGAATTAATTAAACCACGCCCGCAGTTTCATTTTTTCCTCTTTTTTTTTTTGACGTGAATACGACTGCAAGCGTCCGCGCGCCATTGCGAAAAAAAGAACGCGAGATAGCGAAACTTCGGATTCAAGACTTCAACCTTTCGGGCCCCCCAATCCCCTCGGCGCTATCTCGGAAACTTTTTTCCAACCGGCGGCGGTAAGGACTTTCCCGTTGGAAGTTCTCCCTTTCACGACTTTTTAATCCGGTGCCCAGGCCTGGAAATGAAAAAGTCAACGCCGCGCAACGCGCGACTGTATCGTTCCGAGCGATCAAACCTCGAAGTCGACTGGTATTTTTCCGCTGACATGTTGTTCCCCGATCGACAGGTGCTCGCGTCGGATAGATTGTGTCGCCGACAGGTATCTCCTATCGACAGATGGCCTAACCGATGATACGGGTTCTCCCCGTTTGCCATAGATCGCGTTCCGTTGACGCGACGGACGGATTCGTCGCGCCGCGCCGTCGAGACGGTTCACGTCATAACGATGCACCCCATTTTTCCCTTTTGCTCCTTTCACGAAAAAACGGGAACCCGGTTTCCAGTTTTTCCCGGGGCTTCGCGATTCCAGCCGTGCTCCTGCAACTTTTGCCGTCGACCATTTATCAGCATCTCGTCCCGACAAAAGGAGACTCTCCTCCTTCGGCTCGAATATAGCCGCCGGTTTGCGTCAGATATCGACTGCAATCGCTCCAGTTCCTCCCGACGCGACGCGACGCGACGGTCGCCGGTGCATCCGACTCTCTCGCAAACAAGCGGAATGTACCGGGAGACTCCGAAGTCTCGATGTATTTCACTGAAAACGAATTTCGAAATATTTTTTCCGTCAACACATTTTTGAGTGACGCCTTTCTCGGAAATGAAACGATTATTTGCCTAGATTTATAAATGAATTTTTTGCGTTAAGGTGTCCCCAAGAAATTTGATAATAAATCTTCATATTTGAAATTGTATTTATTTCTCTGGAACGTGTGTTTAACAGTCGAGCTTCGAGATTGGAGACGCAGGAATGCAATTATCGAATCGCCTAGCACACTTCTCCAGCGACTTTCCACGAAGGAAACAACGACACCGGAGTCGAGGGTTAACAAACGACACGAACGAGCGATATTTCCCGGGATTTTTTCTTGCATCGACAGCGGATCGGATTATAAAGTAGATTGTTCCCGGAGGTGGGCGACAGCTGAATAAACGACTTCGCAGCTGGCTCTGCCTGCGAGGTTCGTTTCCTTTCGAATTTAATCCGTGTTTAAATATCGCGTTATTGAATTATTAGCTTGAATTTCGCGATTATCGCAATTTGTATTCGTGGGGAATCCTTCGAAGTTATTATTTCGAGGAGTCCATTGTCCACGACAAAACAAGCAAAAACGGTGTGACTTTCTGGTTACCAGTAAAAGTCACTCGATAAACACGGCTATCCGTTGATCACCGTTTAAAAATAATATTCAATTTAAAGTCGCGTCGCGAAGATAGAGAAAGAAAGAAAAACAATATAAACACGTTCAACAAGGACAGACGGCTGAGAGAGAGACAGCGCCGCGTCGCGGCCCAGCTGATTCTCTCGCGACGTTCGTCACTGTCTGTCGATCCTTCGTCGGCTCGTCACTTGCTTTTCTGGCGTGCTAGCGAACACTCGCTTACGAGTGTTCCAGCTCATTTTCGGGTCGTGCTATCGAGAATTTGTTGCAAATTCTCTAGCGTGCGATTGCTTTGCAATCGCAACGATCAACCAAAGCGGAATAGTTCTCGCTGTCCGAGACTGTTCAGCTTTGAAGAAAATTGACAGAGCCGAACTGCAAAATAATTCAAATTCAGTTTCCCGAATTTGGACGACATATAATTCACTGCCGTATAAGCTTTCGATCCGGGCTGAGCTCGCATACCGAGCTCGCTACAGGATAGTCGAAAAGCGGACTACTGGCAAAAGTGACACGATCAAGCGCCGGTGTTACCCGCGCTTTGATCACATAAATAGTGCAAGGTTACGACAGCTACTTAGACATATCTAACGCGGCTGTTGTCTCCACGCACAATAAGTGAATTTCGGTGTGAGTGACGCGAGTGCCGTGTTCGTTCCCCGAATTCACTGAAAGCCGATCGAGATTCTCTCGAAAGGAATCGTGATTCCGATTTCTTACGGCGACCCGTGTTTCACGGAAGACACTCTTTCCGAGAGCGTTCGTAGCATCCGCCCGGGAAACGCTGTACGTTTCCGCGCGACCGCAGAACACTCTTCCTCTCGGATTGTGATACGGTCAATTCCATACTTTTTAGGAGGAATTTTGATCGGTCCTTCCACAGGTCGTGGTTCGTAAGCCCCTGTTCGTACCGTCACCCTCCACAAGACGAGAGCGTGACGTGCCGGGCTTGGCAGACCCGAACCGTTCAGCCATATAGTCGCACCCTAATACGCCGGCGATACTTTTTAGGAAGCTTGAGCAGGGTCGCGGCTGGCTGGACACACATACGTCATACGCCGTACTACTGTGCGCAGGTAGTAACGTTTGAGCGTGTATGTGGTGAGTTGGGCCACGTCTTCCACCGAGGTTTTACAGCAGCGTGACGTATTGAGTCGTGCTTGCGCTGTAAATCGAGGTAGCCGAAGCACGGTGTAATTCGACTGGATTATTGAACTCGGAGCCTTACAACCTCCTTGTGAGATTAACCGGTCACACCCACACTGACACAGGCAGTAGAATCGGTTTAACCGTGCCTACGCCAGTGCGAACCGACGAATTCTCGATTCTCGAAATTCGTCAAAAGTATACAGTCCACTAACTCTGCGTTCTGAGCAGATTGGCTGTATTCCCTCTCCACGATAGCGAATACCGCGGTCAGGAGAGTATAGGGAAACAGCGTCACGAACGGATACGTTACGTATCAAACAGGTGTTTAACATCGACGTTCGATTTTATTGTTATCTAGACGCAGACGTCGCTAGACGGAAGAAGGGACCACCAGACCAGGAGACCCGAGCACCATCGAACGGGGATTTATTTATTTTAAATAAACGGCCCACCATTGGTGGGTCACTATCAACATAAAAACGCCGTTCGATTAATCGCTTCCCCACAAAATCCTATCTCCTCATATTCGAGCCACCGTTAGGAAGCGTCGGATTTGTATTATACAGTCCACCTTTTTAACAAACGGTCCTTCGAGCCGGATATTTGAGGTAATTAGGAGTGGAAAGTGATTGTGCAGGTCTCCTCAAGTGAGTCTACCCTTAAGGTTTTTTCGAGTAGGTTTAACTCTCGAGACGATCACCATGTCCAAGCCGTCACCAGACCCGACCGTTGTTGACAACGAGATCGAAGATCTGACTGACAAGCTAACCTGGATATCTAAGTCGATCGCGAACCTTAAGAAACTTGGGCGCGCGCAGTACACGGAGGCGCTCCTCCAGCAACGACTGGCGCTAATCAACGAGAGTTGGAAAGATGCCCAAAGTCGCTTGGCAGCGGTGAAGAAGCTTATCCAACCCCAGAAGCGTAGTAACTACGACTTCTTCAAGTCGGGTGCGATGGACAAAGCTGAGGCAGAATTCTTTGAATTCCTCAATTATATCGCCGCTGAACAAGCGAAGTTAGCCCCCGCTAACACAAACACGATGTCCGGAGGGCACTTCCAGGCACCGATCGAGCTCCCAAAAATGCGGTTACCGAAATACGGAGGAGATCCAACGGAGTGGCAACACTTCGAAGATCTTTTCACCTCCGGGGTAATTAAAAACGCAGGGCTCTCTGACTTGCAGCGGCTGCATCAGCTCAATGCTTGTCTAGAGGGAGAAGCTTTGGCTACGATAAAGAACCTCAAAATTGAAGAAAAGAATTTTGAGGTAGCGTGGAACACCCTGAAACAGGAGTTTGGACTTCCACGTATAATTATCGCCAAGCTGCTCGACCAGCTCATGCAGTTGGAACCGATCCGAACGGATGACCTTGCTAGTTTACAGCAGGTCACCATCGGCTTCAAGTATGCGCTCGCTGCACTAGATAATCTAGGAACAGCGGCAGAGCAACGTAACTGGCTGCTCGCGCATTTGGTGAAAACCAAACTTGAAAAACGGTTAGACTGGGAATGGGAAAAATCTCGAAAGCTTTCGACGGAATATCCCTCGTTTAACGAGATAATGGAATTCCTCGAAACGCACGCGCGCGCTATGCTCGTTATAAACGAACAGAAGCGCAAGCCCGAGAAAACCACCCAACAGAAACCACGTGTTCGGGCTCTGAACACGGTCGTGTCTCCCAGTCCGGCTGCATCGAAGACTTGTAGCCTCTGCGGACAATCGCACGAAGTACAGTTTTGCGGTACCTTCCTGCGACTAGCTCCAAAAGCACGCTTCGAAGTCACAAAGGCGAACAAGCACTGTATACTTTGCTTGTCGACCACGCACACTGTCCAGCAATGTCGATGCGAGACAATGTGCGGCAAATGCAGTGGCAGGCATCACTCTCTGCTGCATTTGGATCAGCCGGTAGCTCCGAAAATGTTTCCAAAGGCTACGACCGGTGAGCGAAGTGGGAAGCGGCCTACCGCCCCGCCGCACCGGCGAGTCAAAACAAATCGAGCTCCAGCTGATACCTCGTCACGTTCGACGTCACACTGTACCGAGCTCGGTGCGTGTGTACCGCGGCAAGTATTGCTTGCCACGGCGATCGTGCGAGTGTATGGGAAGAACGGCACGTCGCGTGACGCGCGTGCACTTCTCGATCAGGGTTCCGAGACCACGTTCATCTCGGCGAGTTTAGCGAATGACCTAAACCTCGCAAGGAGAAGAACACCAGCCACGGTTACTGGCTTGGGGGGCGGTCGGACCCAGAGTATAAAGTATAGCGTCGAGATGCATCTAGGAGCTACTTCAGATGAATCTCCGACCTATAATGCGAGCGCATTCGTGATTCCAAAAATCACGAATTACGTATCGCCGTCAGTAAGCGCGCTTACGTACGAAGCGTTACGCAACGTACAGCTCGCCGATCCTGACCCCGCGTCGAGTCAAAACATTGAGGTGTTGCTCGGCGCGGACGTCTTTGCGAGGATTATTCGGCCGGGATTCCGCCGTATAAACACTCATGGCCCGATAGCACAAGAAACCGCTTTCGGCTGGATATTGTCCGGGCCCGCAGACGAGACTAATCCTCACCCAAACAACATAAGAACATTGCATTGCAACGTTCTCGAGTCGCTGGATCAGACGATTCGACGTTTCTGGGAAACAGAGGAAATTCCCCCATCTTCGGTATTTACCAAGGCTGAGGAAGAGTGCGAAGCGCACTTTACAAAAACCGTCGCACGAGATGCGACGGGGAGATTTGTTGTCAATCTTCCCTTTAACCACGCAAAACCGGATACGGTACTTGGAGATTCTTTCCAAATATCGCTCGCCGCTTTGACGAGGTTAAGGAAGAAATTAGACACAGATCCAGCGCTCGTGCGAGAATACAGTGAATTTCTCGCGGAATATGAGTCGATGGGTCATATGACGCGCTTGGCGCCCATAGACAAAACACGACTGTATATTCCACATCGAGCGGTAATCCGCGAGACGAGCGCGACCACGAAACTGCGAGTAGTTTTTAACGCTACCAGCAGAACATCGGGCGGTCGCTCACTGAACGACATCCTGCACGTAGGTCCAAAGCTGCAGAACGACATTACCTCGGTTTTGACGAGGTGGCGTCTGTACGAATACGTGCTGGTGGCTGACATTGAGAAAATGTTCCGACAAATTCTCGTCGCCCCTGAGGATCGTCGTTACCAATGCATCTTGTGGCGCACACCGGAAACCGAACAGCTTCAAGCGTTCGAGTTGAATACCGTAACTTACGGTACGGCCTGTGCCCCTCATTTAGCGATGCGAACCCTTCTCGAGTTGAAGAAACAGGACGGCGATAGGTTCCCTCTCGCCGCGCCTATCCTCGAGAAGGACATTTACGTGGACGACGTGTTTATGGGAGCTCCCAATAAACAGTTGTTGGAGCGAATCCGCACGCAAACGTGCGGGCTCTTACAACGAGGTGGGTTTCACCTGAGGAAATGGGCTGGAAATTCGTCAGAATTACTGCGAAACATCCCCCAAAGTTCTCACTCCCACGCCGTCGACCTTACCTTGTTCGAGGATTCCGAACTAAAGGTACTTGGATTGCGATGGGTACCATCAGGGGATTATTTTTATTTCAATTTGCAACGGTTTAAACCGTCAGCAGAACCGATTACGAAGCGCACTTTGTTTTCGGAAATCGCCAAGCTCTACGATCCGCTCGGCTGGCTTTCGCCAGTCGTGATTCGTGCGAAAATCTTGATGCAGTCCCAGTGGCTGGAGAAACTCCAGTGGGACGAGCACGTTTCCACGAAAACGCTGAAAACGTGGAACACGTTCTGCGTGGATTGGAGCAGGCTAAATGAATTAAAAATTCCCCGATGGATCCAATACGGAGCCGACACAACTTCTGTGGAATTACACGGATTCTGTGACGCTTCACTCGCTGCTTACTCGGCCGTTACGTATTTGCGCGTAACGTCCGGCAACAATGACGTTTCCACGACATTGTTAATGGCTAAGACGCGAGTGGCTCCCATAAAAACGCAATCCATCCCCGTTCTTGAATTGAACGGGGCCGTGCTCCTCTCCGAGCTGATAGTGCACGTAAAACGCTCACTTGCTATGCAAGTCGAACGGGTAGTCTGTTGGACAGACTCCACGATTGCACTCGCTTGGTTGAGGAAACACGCTTCGACATGGAAGGTTATAGTTGCTAACCGAGTGTCGAAAATCCAGACCATGCTTCCGAACGCCGAATGGCGTCACGTTCCCACACGCTTCAACCCCGCGGATTTAAATTCGCGCGGTGTGGAAGCTGCGGAATTGTTGGAGTCGGAGCTATGGATATCTGGTCCGACGTGGCTAAGACACCCCGAAACGAGCTGGCCGGCTACGCCAGCCTCGATCGAGACCGAGGAAGGGAAGCGCATCGCGCACACCCACGTAACGACACCGGTAAAAGAATGGGAATTTTTATTCCGATTCTCTACCTGGAGCAAGTTACTCCGCGTCACCGCACACTGTCTCCGATTTCGAAAATCAAGACAAGGTGACGAACGGTCATTCGAAAAGGGCGTTGTCTACGCGTCGGAGTTGCGAACAGCAACAGTAAGTTAATTTTTAATTTACGCGCCGTGGATATTGTTTTTCTTTCGCTAAACCTTTACTTCACGTCTCTCAAACTACCGCATCTCCTGGGTCATTGCACAAGTCGTGCAAGGGGGGCGGTATGTTTAAATATCGCGTTATTGAATTATTAGCTTGAATTTCGCGATTATCGCAATTTGTATTCGTGGGGAATCCTTCGAAGTTATTATTTCGAGGAGTCCATTGTCCACGACAAAACAAGCAAAAACGGTGTGACTTTCTGGTTACCAGTAAAAGTCACTCGATAAACACGGCTATCCGTTGATCACCGTTTAAAAATAATATTCAATTTAAAGTCGCGTCGCGAAGATAGAGAAAGAAAGAAAAACAATATAAACACGTTCAACAAGGACAGACGGCTGAGAGAGAGACAGCGCCGCGTCGCGGCCCAGCTGATTCTCTCGCGACGTTCGTCACTGTCTGTCGATCCTTCGTCGGCTCGTCACTTGCTTTTCTGGCGTGCTAGCGAACACTCGCTTACGAGTGTTCCAGCTCATTTTCGGGTCGTGCTATCGAGAATTTGTTGCAAATTCTCTAGCGTGCGATTGCTTTGCAATCGCAACGATCAACCAAAGCGGAATAGTTCTCGCTGTCCGAGACTGTTCAGCTTTGAAGAAAATTGACAGAGCCGAACTGCAAAATAATTCAAATTCAGTTTCCCGAATTTGGACGACATATAATTCACTGCCGTATAAGCTTTCGATCCGGGCTGAGCTCGCATACCGAGCTCGCTACAGGATAGTCGAAAAGCGGACTACTGGCAAAAGTGACACGATCAAGCGCCGGTGTTACCCGCGCTTTGATCACATAAATAGTGCAAGGTTACGACAGCTACTTAGACATATCTAACGCGGCTGTTGTCTCCACGCACAATAAGTGAATTTCGGTGTGAGTGACGCGAGTGCCGTGTTCGTTCCCCGAATTCACTGAAAGCCGATCGAGATTCTCTCGAAAGGAATCGTGATTCCGATTTCTTACGGCGACCCGTGTTTCACGGAAGACACTCTTTCCGAGAGCGTTCGTAGCATCCGCCCGGGAAACGCTGTACGTTTCCGCGCGACCGCAGAACACTCTTCCTCTCGGATTGTGATACGGTCAATTCCATACTTTTTAGGAGGAATTTTGATCGGTCCTTCCACAGGTCGTGGTTCGTAAGCCCCTGTTCGTACCGTCACCCTCCACAAGACGAGAGCGTGACGTGCCGGGCTTGGCAGACCCGAACCGTTCAGCCATATAGTCGCACCCTAATACGCCGGCGATACTTTTTAGGAAGCTTGAGCAGGGTCGCGGCTGGCTGGACACACATACGTCATACGCCGTACTACTGTGCGCAGGTAGTAACGTTTGAGCGTGTATGTGGTGAGTTGGGCCACGTCTTCCACCGAGGTTTTACAGCAGCGTGACGTATTGAGTCGTGCTTGCGCTGTAAATCGAGGTAGCCGAAGCACGGTGTAATTCGACTGGATTATTGAACTCGGAGCCTTACAACCTCCTTGTGAGATTAACCGGTCACACCCACACTGACACAGGCAGTAGAATCGGTTTAACCGTGCCTACGCCAGTGCGAACCGACGAATTCTCGATTCTCGAAATTCGTCAAAAGTATACAGTCCACTAACTCTGCGTTCTGAGCAGATTGGCTGTATTCCCTCTCCACGATAGCGAATACCGCGGTCAGGAGAGTATAGGGAAACAGCGTCACGAACGGATACGTTACGTATCAAACAGGTGTTTAACATCGACGTTCGATTTTATTGTTATCTAGACGCAGACGTCGCTAGACGGAAGAAGGGACCACCAGACCAGGAGACCCGAGCACCATCGAACGGGGATTTATTTATTTTAAATAAACGGCCCACCATTGGTGGGTCACTATCAACATAAAAACGCCGTTCGATTAATCGCTTCCCCACAAAATCCTATCTCCTCATATTCGAGCCACCGTTAGGAAGCGTCGGATTTGTATTATACAGTCCACCTTTTTAACAATCCGGCTGGTGCGTTCCAGTGCATGTTTCCTCGGGTTTCACCTCCGGCGTCCTGTTGCGCACGATCACTCCGACGGTTCGACGTTTCTGCCAGCCTGCCAAGTCGATTTTCCACGTCTTTCTCCCCTCCCATCAATCATCGTATCTGTTAGCAATTTCTTTCGGTGAACATTTCTGAGGTCCTTTTTAAAGTCCCTTGCAACTTCCCAAAGAGTATGAGAGAGGGAGAGAGCGTATCTTCGAACGAAGGATGAACGTTGCTGTTGCAGTTTTCCTCCCGCGATCCTAGAGTATCGTCAATCATTTACGAGTTCGCCCGCGGAAAGCTCGCGGCGATGTTGCATGCATAAAGTCCGGGAACACTTTTCATCGGGGATTCCCGGAAAACAAAAGTATTACGCGGCGCGTTCCGTATGTAAAGTGTTGTCCTCCTATCGACGTCCATGAATATTTCATTTTCGTCGTGTAACCGCGTCTCTCCGTGGAAACGACAACTTAATTTCTCTTGTATTCTTCGCGGAGCGGCGCGGCGCAGGCTCAGCGACTGCGAAGGGATGGAGCCCTTGGGACGGGAACGACGTGGCCGACGTTATTGCTATAGTTAGAAGCGGGGGGAACGATCTCGCCGACCACGCAGAAGCAAAACACGGCACCGTGTTCTATTTTGCTTAACGCGGAATCTGTTCCGTGCCTCTTTTTCCTATCCGAGAAAGCATCGTCGCAGTCGAATATTTTTTTTTTTTAATTTGGAAATCTCGGATGAGATTTTTTACAACATATTGAAGATTACAGATTATTAACATAATATTAATTATGACATAATATTAATAGTTAGTACATAAGGAAAGGCCCTTAGACACGTAGATTACAAGCATTCAAAAAGGCTATCGTATATACACACGCCATAATATTAACTATTATACATCCTATGTCCAACGGCAATTGATATCTTCGAAAGGTTTTGGATAAATTTTCTCCTCTGTTCGTTATATAGATTGCACTGCCAAAGCACGTGGTTAAGTGTTTCCTGTTCTCTCGGATCAGCCACCAACAAGTCGGACGCATTAATTTATTCGTGGTTTATTGGAATGAAATTTTCTCCGCCCTTTTCATTTTAACTCGAAAATCAAGACACTCCTCTGTCTTCCAGAGTACGGGATCCAGAGTACGTTAACCCTTATGTCAATAACCGCGTACTCGGGTATCCACCTTTAATTTTTCTTTAAAACTTCTTTAACATTTTGTCGATATATATCGAAATTATTGTAGATTTTATATTCTTGAGACATTATAGATTAACCTACATTTGACGAATAAGAAATATGCATTGAAACTATAAAGTAGAACATCATTGAATATCGTAGAAATTTTGGTTATCGACATAAGGGTTAATTTTATCACGATCTTTTCTACATTATGTACCTGAAATGAAATCTGTTTTTGCATACAATACATAAATTTACAGTAATTTATTTAGTTCTGGATAATTATATGACAATTATTAGTGGCGCAAAGTGCTCTCAGGTGTAAAGGGTCAATACAGATTTCATGAAAGCTTATACCTTGCAAGTGCAATGATTGTAAGCCCTTCGAAGGGACGTACGAGTTGCACAGTGGATTCACAAAGGGTTAAAGAGACCACGTAACAGAGTAGCATAAATATCTTGCCAGCATCTGTATCGAAGGTGGCTAATTTAAATCTGCAACGGACCAGTAATTAAACGGAACCGCGTGTTTCAAAGGCGGGCATTATCAGGCTGAAAAGCTGCGAGCGGCGAGAGGCTTTCAATGGAAGTCCGGTGGTCACGTATCCCGACGTTTTTCATTTCCATGCTTTCAGAAAATCCAGCGGTTTCGAGTTGAACCGCGACGGCAAATAAAACTGAAGAAAAAAAATGGGCGAACGCACGAGAGAGGGATAGTCGGACGGAATGTGTGTGTGAGAGAGAGAGAGAGAGCGAGAGAAACGGTTGTTGCTGGCTTGATATTTCCACCACGTAGTAGTCCGTCGAGTCGCATAATAATTTGCCAGGTTGCGAAGGGCGCTGTTTAACACACGAAAGACTGTCAGTGGCGTCGCGTGTTTCTCGGAGGGCTAACAAACAGACGCACCAGGCTCGTTCGATTCGCTCGCTACAAACGGTAACGGTAATTTCGTAATTTCCGTGAAAGCTCCTCGAAATTACGATACTGCCGCAGCCACGGGATCCCGGCCTCGGCAACAATGCCGAAAATCCAGGTCCATTTTCTGTTCGAGGCGCAGACAATGGGGAACGCTCCAGAATTAATCCATAACACCGCCTTGCTGTTACAGTACAATGCGTGAATCCTATTTCCCGATTGCCTTCGACCCCTTTTCCCCCAGAACGAGGCATCCACTCCCACGCGCCACGGTAAATCCGTTTCAATTGTCGGCGATCTCCCTTTCATTAGCATTCGTAACGAAGTCAACGTTTTTACCCGTCCGGTGTTCCCCGCTCGCTGTCACGGCCGGTACGGAAAGGAAAACCGTGTCCACGGTAAAGAGTCAGATATTTCAAGCCGCTGCAATTCCCCTCCGCTCAACGCCTGTCATACAGTACTTCGACTTCTGCGCCTTTGTTCCCGCCAGAGACACGGAACTTCGTGTTTTTATTTAGCACGCAAATCATTCTCACTCCGGCGCGGCACCAATCGTTGACCTCCTCCACTGGGAAATCTTTCGGAAACTTTGTCCGATTATTCCACTTCGCTCTCTGTTTTAGTTTATTCGATCGGGTAAAGAAAGCTGCTGTCCGATCACACACGATCCTACTCCACTTGTGCCTGAACAAACACATCGCACTTCTACTTAAGTCTCGCAATAAATTTTTATTTACGTCTAACCGCCCATCTTTTGTCCGTGCGTCTAATCGCGCAAGTATTTATTCCTACCTCCGTCCGACGAATCGTCGAGCGTTTCCACTTAACCGTAACTACTGATTTGGTTTTCCGACCGGTACAAAGCGACCGAACGAATTTATTCTCGTCAGAACCCGGTAAGAGTGGCGTCCGCGTTACCATAAAATTCTCCTTTATGTAGTCCCGAAAATTCGTTCGGCGAAAACTGTGTCTCGTTCCGCGAGCAGGCTCGTTGAATTTATGTATGACGGAAGTAACATTTGTTGCAGAGGATTTATTCCGGCGACAATCAAGAGCAGCGCGGACCGGCGTCTTGTCGGGTCGTGGAAAATAAATCAAAAGCACTCGTAGCAGAGCACACAGCTGCGCCGAATCGCCCTGGTCCCCGTCTCGCAGAGACGATAGTCAGCTCATTCGAAAGAAAATTCTTCGCTCGGACGGGGAAACGTAATTATTCTTAGGGAAAAATAAAGTTCCTGTACATTGATCACGAAGTTCCTTCTCGCGGAAACGATTGTCGGCAGGAGCCGCTTTCGCAAGGATACTCGCCTCTGGGCGAGTATTCCCCTGCTTGTGTATAGTGAACGATCTTCCTGAAAGAGCTCGGAACACTCGAGCCTGTGCCACGAGACCAGAACCCAGCGACTTGCGGATACAATTTCATCCGGATGCGTTCTAACGAACCACTCTCTTCTCCTCATTACTGAATGAGCAGCCGAACGAACGGGAATGCGAGCGGAAATAATATTTGTCTTTGTTACCCGGGGCTCGTTATATTTTAATTATCAGGATCATCCGTTATACCAGCTACACGTGCGCCCCGATAATATCGCGATGCTCTTGTTCGCCACGGATACCGTATTAAGTACTCGTTAACGCATGCACAAGGGAAAATAATTCTCGATAAACAACCGAAAACTCGCTCGGAGAAACTCCATTAGGAAAATGATTTTTCACCATTACACAAATGATCCACGATCCTGGACAAGCTTACCGCTACCACCGATCTATTCGAAATGTTGAACATCGGTATCGCTTATACGGATTTTTTCCACCAGTTTTTCAGAAAACGACCATCGTGATCCCTGTTTCGCCGGGGAGTGTATTTTCGCGTTAGCTGCGATCGCTTGATGTTTACCGCGATCAAACAGAAAATTGGATTTCGGCCCCAGCATCACCTGGCGTCGCGACGCGACGCGGCGGGGGGCTCTCTGTATCGCGGGACGTCGTTGTTCGCGTTTCGGCAAAATTGTCAGGGGCGACGCCGCCGCGACATTATCAACGACACTGCAGTTGCGGTTTACGAGCGACGCTCCTTTACAACTGGCGCGGTTTTACGCTGTCCATTTTCAGCGAGGCTGGCCCTGAAAACGCCGTATGATACTCCACAGGGGCGAAGCTTGTCGCTGGAACGACCGCCTATCAACTGGATTTAACGAGTACATGTATCGCGCGAGAAAGACCACCTGCAAACCTAATCTCCTAGGCCTAGCCCCTGCCTAATGGGACCCCGGCGAGACCGTGACGCAGTTACTCGCTGTTCATTTCCGGTGATACGCTTTAAAAGTGGCGTGTTCGTGAGAGATCAGTTTATGGCAACGGAGCTAAGCTACGGAGTTACGCTCCATTGTGTTTGCGCAAGAGGAGCGCTAAAATAAAATACAGCTGGACCTGGAAAGGAGCTTCTTTAAATGTCTCAAAAAGTACCAAAGCTCCGTCGGGCGGAGTAAGACCCGACCGAGACCCATTGTGGTTTTCGTCGGCCATTTGCCACGCGGTACTCCAAAAAAAAAAAGAATGGCAGCGATGTTCGTGCCGGTATCGACGGAACGAGACGAGGTCACGAATCATTTTTAACGACGGGGAAAAAGCGAAGCTGCCTGGCAGTCGCACTTCGGGGCATCTTGGGGGATCGTGCTATCGGCTCGACGCAGCTCGTTAGACAAGAATTACCGGCGAAACCGGTCGCGACGATCCGCTCGCGCTCGCAAATAAAATGCTCGCTCGTTTTATTTTTTTTTTTTCGGGCCGATCGGACGTCCTCCTCTCGGCAGGCGATACTTCATAATTCGGTCACGTAGTTCGGCAAAAACTCCATGGACGGGACGTGCTCGACTGTCGCGAGGATATTTGGCCGGGAATCACTGGGGGACGTCGGAGTCACGTGAGATATTTGGACCGTAAGAGTCGCGGAGATAAGACCGGGAATTCTTTATTGGATTGAGCGGACGCCGTCGTGCGTCCTGCGTTCACACTATATTACTCTCGCGAACTGCTCCTCTGGTCCCCTAATCGGGATTCAATTTCGCGAGGACGCCGAATTACTCGGAAACCGGACGTGCCCCCGCTGTTCCCCGTGAATCTTAAATCGTCGTTGGGCAATACTTCAGCCGGGACGATCCAAGGTTTCGGATCGACTCCCTAGGATCTCCAGGACGGATTCTCGTCGCTAGAGCCCGGGGATAACCCGTTCACCGGAACGAGGTTAGCCCCGTGTATTAAATTTTCCAGGGACCAAGGAAATATTAAACGGCCTCTCGCGTTACGCGGCCAACTTCAGCGAAAGTTTGTTTCCTCGGGCATCGGCAGGCTGGACCCCCCATCCCCCCATCGCCACGACTTTTTAATTACATAATGTAACGTTGCACAGACGCTACCGTCGTCGGCTGTGTGCACCGAGGCCTGCCTGGACTGGCGCAGTCCGTGGTCACGGTTAATGCAAAGACCATCGTCGTTTTTTTTTTTTTTTGCGCCCAGGCACATCCACAGCCGGGAACCGGGAACTTCGCGGAAAATGCAAACGTTTTTTCGTACGCCTCGCCGTGCGCGAGATGGCCGCGCGGAGTCGGTTTCATTAGACGGTAACTGGGCCATTTTCTCTCGTTTCCCCTGCCGCTGCGCCGCGACGCTTGAGAAAGCAGAAAATTACACGGCCCACGAATACGTCAAACGATCCCGCGATTTTCTCCGCCGCGGGTGAAGGACTCCTCGGCCACCTGGGACGCGGAGAGATCTCACCGGGATGCGAATCTGGGTAAAAGATCTTGCGAAACAGTTTATTTGGACGAGTAAGACTCCGACCCTCGAGGATACACACGAATGAAATTCTCGGTGACAAGAGAAATTGCAATTTGTCTCTTCCGCGAAGTTGCAACGGATATTCAGACACTTCAGCAGCTGGATGAAATTTCGCAGTTTACTTCAATTCCTCTCTGATCACAGTGAAACTCCTTAGTGCTGTGTATGAGTTAGGAACTTTTCCGGCGCTCGGAGAAAAAGTCGTTCGCCGAAGAAAGTCCGCGGACTCGATAAATCATGCGGTAACCGTAATTATTACGTGGAAAGTTGGTCCTGCGTGTATCCGGTATTCATGGCCACGGAATTACGGAGTTTTTGATAGCGCAACACACAGCGGGCAAGACGCGCCCGGTAAATTACCAGAAGCTGCGCGTTAGATAAATCACTGCTAGCATGGTTTCTTCCCCGAACTTGCCCCGTGGCTTATGCAAAAACAGGCCCGTAACTACGGCTAACTTCCTGTCGACGAGCTTATCTCTATCGCGGAAGTGGCTGTCGCGGGACAGGATTGGAGGAAGAACAAATTGGCCGTTGGTGGATTATGTATAGAATGTTGTCGGAGCGTTTATAATTTGTTAGGAGACAGCGCCGTGTAACAAGGAATAAATGCCCCGGCCGAACTTGCTCGCGCCTCGCTGCCTCGTCGCCTTGCCGCCCCGGTGAGTTTCCTTTCGCCCGGCGAAAGAGAACAGAGCCTTCGCTGCCTCGTCTGACTAATCACAGGACTATATCACTCGCCGAGTTAACGCTCAGCCTCCAGTTACCGTCTGACTAGCTGCGAATACACACCACTTGTCCGAATTGCCTCCAACATACACCCTTTGTCCGACTAATGACCGGGCTACACTACTTGCCGCGGATATCAGATTCTCTGCTACACGTCTGACCAATTACCGGGCTACTCCATTTCGACCGGCCCGCCACTGCTCGAGCGCGACACTCGTTCCGTTTTTAAAATGTTCTGCAAACTATTATCCCGGCAGAGAAAAATGGTTTTTCATTGCAGTTATAAAATACATGACTGTTCATTCAACCATAATTGAGCCATAACCACACCTCTCCAGGCAATCAAGAGCTACAGCCACCCTAAGATTATTAAAATTGGAGAGCAAAGATCGTTATTTCGTCGGAGCGGGCTGGGCGCTGGCGGCTAGGCAATTTGCTATTTTTGCAAGGCGTCTGTGCGACGCTGATAGCCGTCCAGCTTGTCGCCCCGACCAATTTCGCAGCTCGGGGAAGTTTAATCATGCAAACGCGAGCCATCCCGACGCCGCCTCCGTTTGTATACTCGCAATCTAACCCCCGCGGCGGAAAGTACGAACGCATCCGTGTGCACCCACTGCTGCGGCAAACACGAAGACACCGGCTTTACGAAGTTAACCCCCCGAGACAGCAAGAAAGGCTAATGTCGTTCGCACGACAAAGAGGACGATATCCGCGGGAACCTGCGTGTAGTCCGCCGTCATTTGATTATATCCCTCTCTATTCAAGCTCCACTCCTCCTCTTGCCCCCCATCCCTCGCCATGCAGTCAGAGTCGCGTCTCAAATGCGAGTTACTCGATACGGAAACCCGTTGTCTTTTCCGAACGAAATTACACTGCCGAATCAGACAGCGATACTACGAGGGCCTATTGTACCTGGCTTTTGTCCGGGTAACAAACTCGATTTTTAAAGACTACGTGGGGCGTGAAGAATCATAATTAATTAGCCACGGTTATCATTGTTTACCCGAAGCAACGCCGCGCCGACCGGGGAAACTCGTTAATCACCACCGAAACCGTGTCGCTAATCCGAGAAATAATTACAACAACCCTCGTGGCCCCTCTCCTCCTGGCAGCTTCAAAGCTCCTGCGCTTCGAATTAACACTTACCGCTTGTCATTCCGTGATGAAATTAAAACACAGTGGTTGTAAATCATCCCGGCAACGTTGTGTACAATCACCAGACGGTGGTGTGCGTCTGATCAGTGGTGGGATTATTCTACTTAGAGCAGTTCATTGCTCTCGCACACGGTGAAAATCGAGGATACTTAACCGGAAGAAATTTAAATTCGTGTCTGATCGTTGGAAGGACTATTCTACTTAATTTCCAAGGAGGGAATACACGATATTCTGGCGCACTCTCGTGCTGGTTCTACAAGCCTGAGCAGTTAATGGGTTCTACCGCGAGCTTTAAAGCTCCCAGGGCCCGAATTAACGCTCGCATCTCGTCACGCGTCGCGCCGAGATTAAATTAAAACACAGTGGTTGTAAATCACGCCTAAACCGTAGCGTCGGGTAGAATCATGGCCGCGGTACAGGAGGGCGGGCTTAAAACGAAATCACAGGTCGCATTATCGCCGGGAATTTCGGCGCGACGACGCGTTTTGGAAGGCTCGGTACTCATTTCGAGTTTCCGCGAGATGCATGCGAGACGCGCGGCAGCAACGGCGAAGCACGAAGGTAGGTAATTTTCGTTTCTCTTGCCACGGTGTGCACGGGGTGCTCTATTACCGGCGTTAACGCCCTCGTTGCATGGACGTGATGGCGGGTGCTAGCGGTTGGCGTATGTCGTTTAATTTATGCGCATAATCGTGATCGTTAAGTAAACAGAGTACAGTACCGCGAGCGGGTTTCTCTCGCGCGCCACGCCGAACCGAGCCGTGCCGCGTCGCGCGGCTCTCTTTCCCGACGTGCTTCGGTGGGGTGGAATGTCACACCGTGGGAAATTTATCGATATTCTCGGCCCGGCCGTATTAATATAATAATATATATGCGGCCGGGTCTTGGGCGGATGCTCCGGCGATAGGCGCCCCGGTAATTCGACGCCGACGGGTTCAAATATCACGAGCATCGACCTCGTTAAAATTCCAGGCCCCTTTAACCGGCCGTGCCCGGATCGAAATTCCCATATCTGAATACGGTACAATTATCCCGACTGCCGGGGATCACCCGGGATATAGAAGTGCAACCGTGCCCCGCCGTGCCGCGGCGACTTCGATCAAGTATTTACGATTGAAAGGGTTGAATGCGCGGCGGGCAGGGTACGAGAACCGGATCTCCAACATTTATTAGCAACCCACCGATGAGACCCGGATAATTGTTTTGAATCGCATCTATGTACCCGTCGTCCCTTTCTCTCGGCGGATTCATGGAACCCCGTCGCGTCGGATTAATCGAACCGTGGAGCGCCGAGGCTGATACTCGAACCGCCCGGTAAAAAAGGAATTCATGGTAAGGATATTCTATCATAATGGTGATGCCAGAGGTGCAATTTCCGCCTGCATATCGGATGCATTATCCGCGGATATAATTTCTACGGTCCTTCCCGGTGACTCCCGTTTCTTTCTTATCTCGCCGCGAGTCACTCTCCCATCGCTTTCGCTCCGCTGAACCGCTTTAACGACACATAGAAATTCATAGCGCATTTGCAAAATTAGATTCTGCGACTAGAGAGTAATAATAATTTCGGTAAGAAATGTTTTCTTTTGTCTCGAGATTCACTACATATCTGTGTGTCTGATCACAGGCTGGCCCTGTTCCACTTACTCTATTCTATCGTGTTTCTGCGTCGCGGTCATGAAGTTATTCTACTTGTCGGACTACATCCGCCGTCACACTACTTGTCTGAGTAGATAATGGGTTATATCACGCGCCGGACTAAGCAAGTGTTCATACTACTCGGCCGACTGTGTCCCAGTTAATATCGCTTTCGTAAACAGCTGTACTAATTGCCGGTCTGTCTATGATGCTGCCCCGCTAGTCTGACTATCCAGGGTGCTATTCTACTTGATTACCTCTGTATATAGCCACGCTCGCCCCGGCCCTATTGCGGGTCTACGCTACTTGCCCGGCTAATTACGCTGTTATATCACTTGTCCGACTCCATCCAACTTCTTACCACAAGTGCCACCCAATTTGCAAACTAACTCTCCTCGTCGCACGCAATTGTGTTAATCAATTCTTTCAACTAACGCTCGCGGCGTGGTGGCGCGGCAGTTGTTATTTATCGTCAATAAAAGTCAAGAGGAGCCGGGTAGTTCATCGATTGCCAAACACGATGAATCTTCGCGCAGTTTGGCCGCGTGCCAGGTTCCCGCGGAAGGGCCCGCGAAAATTCGCGAATCGTTTCCTTTTGTGTAACGCGTCCTGTCCGCGATGATTTATCTCGATAGCGATCACTATCGAGCGAGAAAAAAAATCGACGGGAACAGATAGCGAAACAAATCGATCTGCCGGGTGATTCATCGCGCCTTGATTCTTGGCCACGGCGATTTTTCACGGGGTTAACCGGCGACAATTCGCGTCCCGTTTCCGCTAGCGCGGATCGATGTCGACGAATCGAATCTCCGCGCGCCCTTTGTTCCGGCCCTTCGCCGCCTTTCTCCGTGCTCGAGTTTATTCCGCCCCCTGCCTCCCCACCCGATGCTGCGGCTCTCTGTAAACAAAACTTTCGGCGATACTCCTACCCGAGGGGCCAGACAATCGTGTCGTTAAGCCCGCGGGCGAGCTTTAATCAAGCCTGATTCATCGATGGCGGATCGAACGGAAAATTCTCGGCGCCGCGTCGGGCGTGAATCGGGGGCGAGCGGAAGGGCTCGAAAGGGCCGGCAAAGTCTCGGGCGTTATTAAATTTTAAGCCCTCGGTCCGGGCCGCTTGCTCAAAGTGAATATTAACATTCGCCGGCTGATAAATCTTTGACGGGTCGGCTCTGATAGCAGACGCTCGCACTGGATAACCAAACTATCCCAATATCTTAATCCAAATATCTGGTCGGGTCCCTCGCCGGAAGATCGAGCTGCGCCAACCTTGCAAGTGTCTCGCTCGCCTTGGATCTGTGCGCAACGCGAAACCTCGTCTCTCTATTTCTCTCTCTCTCTCTCTGTGTTCCTCTCTGTCTGTGTTCCTCTCTGTCTGTCGGTCCGTCCGTGTGCGTGTGTCTCTGATTCCACTGATACCGAAGTTACTCGCTTAACTAAGTTCCCGGTGAATGCGCTTAACAACCATGAGCCTTGTCTCGCGCTGCCGCGCCGCCTCTGCCGTATGATTTAACGGCAAACTTCCGCGGTCTTACGTGTAAACACGGCCAAATTAGCTGGATACGTATTGCAGACGGTTATTTGCACTCGCGGCGGCCCCACGGTTTTATAGTTTCGCCAACCCTAAGTGCGACCGGATGCACGGTGATTAAGATGCACGTGAACAACGTTCAGCGTTCTTGAACGACTTGTATGGGGCTGTTCCAGTTTAGAGCTTTGAAACATTAATTCTTCTTGCATGTTCTCGAAGAATCGGACGGAGCACACGCGTGTCCATAAATTTGCTTACTCGAAATTTCGTAAAAGCAATATGATGTTGTGGGTACACTCGATCGTTCGTAGCAATGTCGATTGAATGTTCACAAATTTGCGAACATTGCTGAAAAATCGCTAAACACGTCCACAAAGTTCTATAATAATAGACCTTTTCGTTGCGTAGTAGAAAAATGCTGAATTCAGCCAATGATCTCACGCACCAGACCAGATTACCCCTTCAAGCTGTCGCGAGATCCTCGGCGATACGGAATTTCCTATTCCACTTGGGACTGATCGATAATCGCGGAAATGTGTCGTTGGTATCGTTGACGCGTACCAGTTGCACGCCGCACGAGAAGTTAAGATCGTGGATTAAATAAACCAGCGCGGCGCGGCGCTGCGAGTGCTTTCCAGAGTACTGCCCTTTACAACGTAGGGAATAAGTAATTGCAAGTTTACTATCGATCATGACACCGGCGAAAGGGGCGGTTGTTCCGAGCGAGATTCCTTTTAATAGCTGTTCTTTACACGCGAGTACTTTTTAACGATTAAAAGTGATAGGGGTTGTCCCATTTCGCCTCGAGAGGCGACTCCGATATGCACGGAAACATGAAAACTTTAAATTAAGTTGCCCGCGAGATAAGGGTGTTTCTTTCGTTCGCAGATTTCCTCGGCCGGTAATTAGCGATGAATCACTATGATTTATCCGCGCGCCAGTTCTTTCATTGATATCGTTCATGGTTTCCATCCACGACGAATTTCAACACCGTGTCGTTGAATATTTTAAACGTAACGCGGAATCCGCAGATCCGGCATTCTTCGCTGTCTCTCTTCCCCGACAGGGACGGAGAGGTGAAGAGAGGGGGTAAGAGAGGACGGCAGGGAGGTGAGGCAACGCCTCCCAAGAAAGGAACGTCGAAAATCCATTTCCATGATGACGTCGTGTCTTCGTTTCAAGAAAAAGCACTCCCCTTCGCGTCGTTATATAATAATGCAACTCTAGACGCCCGCTATTCCCTGCGCGGAAATTTTCGTACTCCGCCAATAAAACGTAAAGAGCATTCCCCTTCGCTCCCTCCCCGCTATCCTTGGACAGCCTTTAATTTCCTTCTTTCGAAGCATGAATATTCAAGCGGATTTGCCCGCGGCCGAAGGCTACATTGGCGAAACCGGAATACGAACACGGTTCGTGTCTCGCTCGACGCGGTACTCTCTCCCATGCATTTCCTATTGAAAATTATTATTGAATATACGGAGCAGAGTTCACCGTGGCTTCTTGCTGAACAGACGATTCCATTCACGATCGTTGAATGCACAACGGGACCCCGCAGATGCAAACTGTGCCGAGGCACGATTATATTCCGTGTAACGCAACGGTCCGCTGTTTTCAATGGTCCGGCTGAAATACACGGCACAATCGCAACAAAACTAACACCGTTTGTTCATTGTACCGTGATTAATGGCACCTGTGCATTCGATTCTCCGTTGAAGAGTTTTTCCACCGAAATGCAACAGTTTTAAGGTCATCGATGACCAACCAAATACGCTGCATTTGGAAATCTTTTAGTTTTCGACGAGATAATTTCTTAACGCTAAATTTATTATAGATTAAAACATTTCAGCTTATAAAAACGACAAGGCTCTGTTTGTTCAGATTTTGTGCAATTTTTCTTTCAACATGTGAATCGATTTCCATGCGAGTAACGTCATGATTTCAATAATTGTAAAATAAAAAATATAAAACCGATCGTTCGACCGGTAGTGATGGGTTTACTGTTGATTTAATTGTTTGCTGTTCCTCATCCATTTGCCACGCGTATGTATAAAATCCGCACTCTATTGTTCGTGCAGGGTTGACTTGATAGAAGTGAAAGGTCATCTCGTTGTCGAATTGTTAACCGATACACGAGGTCTCGTGGAAGAGAATACGCTCGAACGAGGTTCGATTCGCAGATGGGACGAAGTGGAGCCGATCTCGCCAGCCGTTTCTCCAAACGTCGTCGTTTCATTCGCTAAAAACGAACCGCATCCTGCCGATTGATATTTTATTCATGGGACGCGTTGGTGGATCGACGCTCTCTCTCTCTCTCTCTATCCACGATTTCTAGCGAGCCCCGTTGCCCCGCCCGTAGATCCCTTCCACGAGGGAGAAGAAGCGAAATATTGCGGTCACCGGTAAAGTCTGAGGACAATGGCGTCGGCTGGTGTTAAAGCCAGCCAGCTTCGGGGAGGCCGGGATTTAGCGACTCGTCGTAATTCAAATCTGCCGGAGACAGTATCCGATGGGAGATCACCTGACGGCCCGTCTCGCGGAGATCACTTCTTGATATATTCCGGGTTATACCGGAGATCCGATTTTATTGGTATCGCCGTTTACGATCGATACTTGTTCGGCCGGACCGCTCCGCCGCCTCCGGAATATGGTCGATATTATTCCCTTGGATTACGAGATACCGGAAGAGGCGGCGCACATCGGCTTCCTGATGGATTATGTGGACACACGCGAATCCCTCATACGTTTTATATTGTGTAATTTCGTTAGAAGTATCACTATACAACGTACTGGGTAGCAACATATTTATTCTTGCTCGATTTTATCCTGGAAATACTGAATTCCTCCATTGTCCGACCAATAACTGTTTTACTAGGTTCCGATATTCTGCTTATTTTATTTGTTCAATGAATAGACAGCGGATCTCTGTGAAAAATAAACATTTTTTACCTGATTTGCAACAAACTGGAGTGAAATCAAAATTGATTTTCTTTCTCAATATGTTTCATAGGTTGACAATAATGTAAAAGTATTTATAAATTATTCTAATGTTTTTACTCGTTTAGGTTACACCTTCTGATTTTTCTCATAAATGCATAAAATCCGCTGTCTACTAATATAGCTTCATGTCTGACTAGTAACAATCCTTTTCTACTGCAGCAATCTAATCCACTTCAGGCTGTTCAAATTTATTAAAAGAAGCAACCCCAACTTTCCCCAGAGTGCTGTGCCCCTCAACTTTCGTATCAGACGTTGCAAAAAAACTCTTCTCCGAGATCACTGTTTCGCGTGAAAATACCGGCTGCCATAATTGATCCCCTAACGCAACACTCCGTCGAGCGAAGTAGAATCACAGAAACCGCATTCCCTCAGCACCTGCCATAAGCCGCTGGTTCTCAATTTTCAAGAGGCACCAGGGTGTCCTCCGGGTCCCAACGTGTTAGCAGAAAACGTTACGCGGCCCGTTAGCCAGCCGAGTAATTCCGACACGTGTGCTCGTACGTGCTACAGCAACCCGGCACGCTCACAATTATCCGAAACTGTCCCACGTTGTCGCGACCCACACACACATACACGTACATAAGTTTGGAAAGAGAGAGGGAGGAGGAGAGAGAAAAGTTGCGGGGAAAATCGGAGCCGATTAAGACACAGAGTACACAGCCGCCGATTTCCTGGTTCTCCATCGTTTAATTAAAACTTCCTAAGCCGAGGAATCTGTTATTCGGCGCGCTCGAGAGCGCGGAAAATAAAGTTTCACCGTTATCGCCGTTTATGACCGGTTCCTTAGATAATGAGCGACCCAGGGGTTTGTGCCGGCTATTAACGCGATTACTTTCATTGGCCCCGATACACGTCGGCCGAGCATTAATCTGTATTATCGCGGAACCGTTGCCCACGACGTTTTGCTTAATTAGAAGCTCGGTCACGAATAAGAAACGACTCGATCTGATGCTGTTAGTTTCGTAAATGCATGTGCACTGAATGTGGCCGGGGCATTCGATGCACTTTGGAAGTCCTTAAAATGAATTAGTACAGCTAATAACCAACCCTGTAGTCGGATCTGAGAAATTATGTTCCTTACGTGTCTGATTAGATTATTCGGATCGAGGTAGTGGGTCTCGAGAAATTTTAGAGGCTCGTATAAAATTATTCATTCAAGCTAAAACTCTTGTATTCGGTATAAAAAATTCTGTCTCTTTGGTGACTTCATATTTTAGAGAGACACGTTGTGCAAAAAGACAAGATTGAAGCGTATTACAGCGCACGTGGATGCAAAATATGACTGAAACGTCTCTCCGTGGCGAACGTACGAACGTAATTAAGAGTCCCATGGGTTGTACTACAAATACCTTAATATAAATACCTTGCGGTGCAAATACAGCGCGCAGTCAAAGTCGTTCTTGATTTTCTGAAAGAGCGAAAAAACGACCAACGCAGCAACTGTCTGAGAGCGCGACCGATGCGAATAAAAAAAAATTTGTAACGTTCCACCGTGATTTTTCCGGTATTTCCGGTATGAAACGAAACTCGTAATTAAACCGCAGAAAGAGAGTTCTCGGTTTTTCGAGTGCGGCGAAACTCCAGGATAAAGACACGTGGAACAGCTGTAGGGTAACGGTCGGTGGCCGAGAACGATAGTCAAATTCCCGTGTGCGCATAGCGCGCGCGGCAGTTCGCAGTTTCCGTGGAAGTTGGGGAACAAGCAGCACACCCTGTTCACGATCCACAAAACACTTTGCGCCGGCAGTATCAGCCGCAGTGATATCGAATTGATTACAGGGTCCCCGACGTTGCCCCCGCAGCCGGCAACCGTAACTCGGTATTTCCAAATTAACTTAACTTCTGCAGCCTTAATTACGTTTCTTGGCCTGGGCCCGAACTTTGTTAGCGTGTCGCTGCCCATATTGTTTAGCCGCCGCGCCGCGCCGCGTCTCTGGCTTCCATTAGCTCCCGCGTAACTAACTTCCCTCCTCTTCGGAGGACTTTCCGCTTTCCAGGAGCTTACAGGATCCGCGGATTACCGGTCGGGGCTGAGCCGTGGCCCTTCGGGACTCCACGAGCAAACCCCGAGGACACTCGAAACCCCGGTCTGTTTAGGGCGTTTCGATAATCATTCCAATTCCGGTCCCGTTCGAGCCCGTACGCGCCAATTCTCGGATCGTCCTGCGACCCGCGCCGCGCCGCGGCCCGAGCCGATCGATTCTCATTTACTCCTAATTGCTGCTCCGGAGGATGTTCCAGTAATTTTCTACGCGGCGAAGGAGCCCGCTCGATTTCGAAGCTATTTAAAGTGTTGCCGGCGCTGTCGGTCCCTACTCGAGACCATTATTTCTCCTCCAAGAATCCACCCCGTGCATCGACAATCCGCGAAAATGTGTAACGGTTCGCGCAACTTCGCAGAAATCATCCCTTAGCTGACCATGCTTAATTAATAGAAATTAAGCGAGACTAAATATTGAATTATACCGATTGGAGTCTATGTACAGGGTGTAAACCTATGGTTGCGACCCATGATTCCCGTTGCACTTTTGACCCACGCGACGAATAAAATAAGATGCAATTAAGAAAAAAGAATTGTTGACCTTTTAACCTTACAATTCAAGGGCAATTTAGCGGCATCTTCCTTAAATCATTTTCAACCAAATCGAGCCTGTAGAATTGTGCTACGGTAGCCGCGACACATAAGTTTTTTACACCCTGTACAGTAAAGTGGACGAGTGTCTAGGTGTGGGTAATCGTTGTTTCGTTCTAATTGCGAAAGAATCGGTCCCGTTCGTTTCCATTAAAGGATCCGACTCATTAGAGCCGGCGGATCTCGACCCTCGGGCCGATAGCGAAATAAACTAATTAATTGCCGTCGTCTCGGGGCGAGTCGGTGCGCTTATTCGATTAACGATATCGTCGCGACAATGGCCCAATTAGGGTTGCCGGGTGTCTGCCTCGCGGCGCGTTTCACTCCTCGGGTGAAACAAACAGGGGGGTTCGCGAAAGAAACTTCCGAGAGCGGCGAGGATGAAAAATGAGGCGAGCAGGACGTATTTGCGAGGCTGTCGTCGGCGTAATCTTCGAGGAAGAATAATTTCCTCGAGGGCAGGCGGGGGAGGGGTTAGGGAGGCTGACGGAATCCTTCCGTCGAGAATACAGGAGATCCATTCGTCGTAGACGGGAGAAAGAAACGTACTGCATAAACGGTCCCGGGGACTGTATAAAACCGGGCGAAACGGGCGTTCATTGTCGAAGAGGGAGCATGGTAATGCGTCCGGGAAAAGTTTGGAGCTGTTTCCCTTTTCACTGTTTTCCTCTCGAACTTCTCCCCACCACCACCGGCGAATTTTCCGAGTGGAATATAACGAACGAGCTTCTCCCTCGCGATTGTCTTCCCGTGGAACGGGAGTGTAATTGAAATTGCTATTTTATTGCGCTCATTCCCGCCCGGCCACCCGGCCGAATGTGACGAGCAGTAATTGCCAATAACGGTGGCCGGGGCGCAAGTCAGTTTTCCGAGTGTTGTCGCTCCTTCTGGCGCGTGTTCGGCGTGGAAAATTTCCCTGTGAAATTGGCCGGCAGCGCCGCGACACGCACCCTATTAAGGAGAACTGTGACAGCGCAACGCGCTCGTTAATATAATAGTCGTTGCAATTAAATCGTCGAAATTAAAACATCAGGCTCTCGAACCTGTCTGGTGAAACTCTGGCGCCATACAATCGGAGCCTCGTTCGACGCGACACCACGCCGAGCGACGCGGCATGTCGAGAACGCGGGCGCGTGTTTTACATCGCGAAACGAAACCCCGTAAAATTTATTTAATAACGTGCGAAAGTGGCCGGTTTATCTGTCGCGTCTTTACGACGGGAGCTTCGCGACCCCCTTAACTTTTAACGAGCTCGGTCAGCCGGATTCCTTTCGTCGAACAACCGTTTTTTACTTGCCGGTCTTTACAACGAGAGATGGTGCCTCGTTTTACATGGACGAGAGGCAACTGTCCGACCGAATTCGATAAACCGGCTCGGAGACGGAATGGGATCGATGATAATTCGGCTAAACGGCGATTCGAGGGACATTCGTTTTATTCGGAGGACAATCGAATTGGAACGGTGCACGCCCGGCCGCAAATACGAGTTAATGAAACGTGTCCATCGAAAAATTAAATATAGCTCGCGTGACCTCGGCGATGCAATTTTATGGAGCTCTTTCATCGCGAAGCGCGCCTCGCCTCCGGTCTCTTTTTTTTCTTTCTCCTCTCTCACTCTCTCCTTCTCTCCCTTCCTCTTCCATCACTTTGTATTTATAACCGGCGCACACGACTGTAAAAACCGGGTTTCAATTCCCGAACGATTCCCGATCGATTAATTCCAATTTCGTCGGTTTCCCGCGAAGCCGTGAAGGTGATACCCTCTCTCGTGCATTTTCTCGTTCCAACAGCAGCGTAGAGCTGTTTCGTCTTCAATATAGCGGCGGACAGCTGGAATTACGGATTCCTCTGTTATTGGACCGAATTCTGAAGATGCCGGCCCTGCCGAGCCCTTTCACCCTCCGTGTTTATCCCCTAATTAGTTCGTTTGGTCGGGAGAATTTTTAATTGACGCAGTTTTATTTCTTCCGAAACAATCTCTCCCTGCATTATTTAATAATAGAACCATCAAGCCAACGAGACTGTATGTATATTCCCTTAATTCGATCGGTGTTGACACTGTCCGAAAACCGTTTGTCTGACCAATGACTGACTTCATCTACTTCCACGTATGGATTCTCTGAAAGCGAAATTGCTCCGCGAATATTCATCTAACGAACGGTATGTTTCTGTTCCAGGCAAAGTCGATGACCCGCTCGCCAGCTCCGAGGACCGGTCAGCTGCTCCCAAAGGGCTAGGGTGCCGCCGTTTTCTGCGAAATGGGAGCCGCCAGAGGGTCCGTTGGGCAAGCAAGAAGGTCGGCCGACGACGCTCGCGTTAAAGTTTCAACGGGCAGTCATTAACTCCAGCGCGAGGTCCGGTACTGTCAAGGTCGTCGTGTATAGAAGATTCATATCAGCGGATCTGCTCCTGACGGCGGACCATGGTACATTATTTAAGGAGATGATAACCAGCGGACATTGAGGACCCTGCCAGGACAGAGAATATATATCTCGGACACGTCATGGAGGAACACGTCAGCCAGGCTGCTGGGAACTCGTCCGCGGACGGTTTCGTGTTCTCCGACGCCTCGATGATCCTCAGGGCTTTGGTGCTCGGTCTCCTGATACTAGTCACCGTTGTCGGTGAGTGTTCTCTTTTATTTCGTTCTACGTGCCTATCCCTCTCTCTTTCTCTCTCGCCTCGATTCATCGCGGGTGCCAGCGGGAACCAGCGGGGAAAATTCGATAGATTGTTGGAGAACAGTTTCGGGAAAGTTTTATTTGTTTCGATCCCCGCCTCTCCCTACCGGGAGGAGCGAAACTTTCCCGAAAAAAAGATATCAGAAGTAAAATAGGAGCCGAACGCGGCGCTCCGTGAAACATTATAAGCCATCCGTGCTAGATATACGACCGAACTTATTGGCAATTTGCTTTTCTCCACTGGAGAGACGCTCCTCGACACCGGAGGACTATTATTGCGCGTCCGCGAACCACCTGAATGACAAATTGCGCGGCAGAGTGCTCCGCCGTTATTAATTATTAAGGCACGACGTTAATATCGTGATCGGGACACAAAAACCATCATTTTACACATTCTGAAAATCTTCACGTACCAGAAATACAATCCTTTGGAACATGAACTATGAATAATATTTTTCTTGCACAGACATATATCAATTCGTGAGACACGAGAACACGTGTATTAATTAAAACTATTTGATCGCAACTTCTGGGAGTTCTAAAGAGATTTCTTCGAGAGTTTAATAATTACCGCAGCTTATTAAAAGTTGTCATCTACCGTATTTTTAATCCGTGCGATCCGTGAAGGAGGTATTCCAGATTGAAATTAATGGCACTCGAGGCACGACAAGTAGTTGATGGTGGCTTAAACGTCGGACGGAAGTCAACGGGAATCGTTTGACGTCGGGGAACGTCGGCCCGGTAAAATTGCTCCCCGATGTCTGATCAATTAATCGTCCTCCTTCCGGTTATTATCCGTCGACTGGCAGCGGACGCAGACTCGCGGCTGATGTAATGGTGTCGTTGTCGTTGTCACCGAGTAGTTTCGTGGGCCCGGCTCGGCGTACCTGTAGGCGAGCACAATGGGAGATTAATTTAAACCTGACACGTTTGCCCGCCGAGTAATATATTATCGGGGATGACGAGGCGGGCCACGTGACGCGTCCACGTGCACATGCGCTGCCAAAAGCGACCGAGGACATCGGGTCCGTTGACGAAACAGCAATCAACTCTTCGAACTTCCTTCTTCGATTAGCGACACAACTGAGAGAATCTAAAAAACTTCTTAGTTTTTAGAATTTGCTGTGAAAAAAACTATTTTCCCTGCTATCAGCAGGGTTAATTGACTGTACATAATCGTGGCACTGGTTTCACTTCGGCAGCCCTGTGCTGACTGTTGCTTCATAATTTGCAAGTTACGGCGGATTTCGGAATCGAACTTCGTCGAAGTGAGGTCCTTCAGGAATTAATAGAAGCGGTTTAATTAACAGCGAACGATCGAAGTTCATAGTGGCCGATGTAGATTGACAAGCTGCATCGTCGTAAAGATTATTTCGAGGCGCATCGTCTCGGATGCACGCTTCCACGGGAGTTCGGAAGCGTCGAACGACGTGATTCCCCGATTTTACTGCGCGTATATGTTAATTACGTTAATTGCCTGAGGCCCGGCGCGCGGCGGATCCAAGATCGTGGCGGGAGAGAAGAAGGGCGGCGCGTTCAGTAAAATTTAACGAGTTTCCAGGAGGAGCTAACGAGATTAGAAAGGTAACGACCATCCGTAGATCGCATCCCGTTTCCCGGGGGCGGGGGGCGCACGGACAACCAGTTTGATAAGCTCCAGACGCGATGCAGATTAGTTAATTTCTCTGCCGTTTCAAAGGGAAACAGGATTTCGCGCACAGTCCGGTGTACCCGAAGCGATCGAGGCACCGGTGCGCCCATCTAACGAGATCAACGGAGACCCCCCCCTGCCCACCACTCCTCACGCTGAAAGGATTGTTAATTATAGTTTTTTTGCTCGTCGGCTCTCGTTGTCCGACTAATGATATTCCTTTCTTCGCGCGGATCGACGGAGAGCGACGACGTTTCTTTCCGAGGAAACGAAACGCGCAACGAGAGAAACGACGGGGAACGACAAAGGCGAGAGGAAACAAAGCGGGGACACGAACGGGAGGCGGTAGTCGATTAGAGCGCGATTGCTTTCGAAAATCGTCGAAATTTGATTCGGGGCGCGAATCAATTTGCGAACGAACGTAATCGCCGGCGACGCGCTATCAATGAACTCTCTCTCTCTCTCTCCGGTGAGTTCATTTTCCTCGATTTTTCGAAGCCAACCTTCGGGTCTTAACGAGGTTTTTCGTAATTTGTAGAGCAACTAGCGAAGACCTTCGAACTTGCGCGTTGCGGTCAATACTTTGGAAACCCAATTACCGCCACACCCCTCTCGCCCCTGATATTGGTAGCACTCGCAACTTCGCAGTTTCCGACGACGACGACGACGACGACGTCGCGCGTCCGCCCGGAACTTCGCGACCCGCTGAATGCCGAAAATAAAAACCGATTCCCGGCGAAACTCACTGTCGCAGCAGCGCGCCCCGCGTTATAACGCTGTGTCGTCGACGACCACCATAATAGCGGTTAATTAATTTATTTCATTACCGCGTCCGTCGCGACACCGCCGGACTGTTCGGCACTGTGTCCGGGGAGCTTGTCTCTGGTACGTGACACGGCACGACCGGACCGTCAAGTGGATTACTAATGTTTGCATTAGACTACACTCTGCGCCGCTGCGTTCAATCCTCCGATACGATCGCGCTCTCTGACTCGCGATTTCTGCCCGTATTCGGAAGCTGAGTTTTTCTTCAATTCGATTGGTCAATTGGGCTCGGTTACTCGGCAACTGGAAGTTTCGAGTGAACGCGATGGGGCTAAGGACGGTTCGATATTCCGATTAAAGTAAAGAGGACACGCGATAGACGAAAAATGTCGAAGGTTCTCCGGGGCTGAGCTCGAAGCAATTTCTTTTTTATCAAATCTCACAGCCACTATATTGTAGAATTTCTCTCGATCCGAGGTAAAAGGCTCGTTTTGACGGAGCAAGGAGCCGGCACGCAGGAAATCAGGGTCTTCCTTTAGTACGCAGGACCTCTACCCAGCAAGCCAGGAGAGACGTCCTTCCCCCCTCACTCCCGACGTCAAGGATACTGGAGATAGGGTACCGGGTACCCATATATCGATCGCAGTCTTCTTTCTATACGTTCGCGAAGGCCGAGTAAAAAGACGGGTAGTTTAGTCGTCCGAGAGGCTGAATGGCCCTATTTAAGCTGTATAGAAAAGTCTCGTAAACCTTTATGCCACGGAATACTGGCTCGCCGACCCTACGCGTTATTATCATCCTCGCCGCGGATGGATCCCGTGGTCCGCGCCGGTTCCACGATAATTCCCGCGCGCGTCCTACAGGATCCGAGGATGCAAGAATCCCTCCAGGCGAGGATCCCAACGAACTACAGCTTCTATAATTTTCATCTAACTGCACCGAGTCGAGGGCGTCTATTGTCCATTCGAGTTACGATTACAGCGGAACGCAGCCGTTCCACGTTGCCTCGTGAATCGCGCTCGAGCATTTTCGAAACTTACGAGATCGCCGGATCCAAAACCGAAAACTCTGCTACCCACGTCATCCCATTTTTCGTCCATCCAAATCCGTATCAGAACGATCCACCTACCGTTCGTTCAATTCATATTCTCGAAATCTCTGGCTGCGTTCTATCCGACCACGATCTACTTACTCGTGGAACATTTTTATTCACCGTAGAATACGATGAAATTAATGAATCAATCTTTCGTTCAATTTATATCTGTGCAAAACAATTACAGAATCTCGAAATTACCACTCCCTGAGAAAAATTCTGCACAAATTTGCCGGTTCAATTTAAAAAATCTGTATCGAGAGGAAAATCACGGGGAACTCGTTTCAACGACCATCGAATGGAATAACAAGGATTCCAAGCGGAAGTGTGAATCGGCGCAGGAAGAAACTAGTTTAATTAGACCGTGATAACCGGCAGTGGACCGGAAATTCTTTAAGCCGGAAAAGTTGCTGCGACTGGAAGAATTCAGCTTAGTTGCGGAAGAATTCGTGGAACACCTTCTTCCGGAACGTTTATTTAAAGGGGCGGCGCGACGCGGCGCGGACTATGGGAATTCTGCTACTTCGATCTGACTATTGCGGCTCGGCGGAAAGTTGGAACGCACCGTTGAACCCGGGTCCGCTCCGTCGGAAATAAATATGACGGCGCGTTTTCCGGCGAAGCAGTTTTCGACGCACGCCCGAACGCACACCCCCGGCAAACACTTGCTCTCTCCGGGAATTCATTTCGACGAGTGTATCGTTTGTTCAGGACCAGTGGGCACACGCGGTTTATGCATTTTTAACCGTGGAAACGTCACTCGCACAACGCGATACCATTGTCGGCAGGGCATCAACCGCGATAGGGGAGGGATACACGCGGCCCGAACGTCATACAATTAACATTGGAACGTCAAACAGCGTGCGCCACTTTAATAATGCTATTAATGGAATAATTAATCTATTCGACATTAATATTACATTTTCGAATTGCAATGCACCCACTAATTACCCGTTCCCGGCGGCAATACAGGATTTTCTTTCGATGCTCATTCCCAGCCGTCATGAATTCGACGATTTCGTCTGGTCACGTGCAGACTATTTTCCTGAATTTATTCGATCACTGACAACTATGGCGCACAACAATCAGCAAATACTAATTATTGGACTGCGGATTTTACGCATTTATGAAAGAAAGGAGTGGGTGTAATTTAAAGTAGCAATAATATCGGAAAAATTTGAACATATTATTATGTTACAATGTTTTCAACCTACTAAACATAATAGGGACGAATTGTTGCAATTCAGGTAAGAAATTTTTATTTTGCGTACAGATCCGCAGTCTACGTAATTAATAGATTGGTGGATTCTATGCATTAAGGGTGTGTTCTGATCGTCGTGACTGTGGTGGCACACTCACACAGCCTTAGATCCACTGTATCGTACACGAGGTTGCAAGGGTCCACGAGGCCTCAAATCATTTCTCGATAATGCAATGTTGAGACTTCTTAGTAGTCACAATCGCTAGATAAAAGGTAAACCTAGCGTGCAAGTGTCTCGAAGTGGCCCACTTTTGTATTTTCGAGGCGTATTAGTCGGCGCTAGATTGATCTTCTATCTACCGATTGTGACTACTAAGAAATCTCAGCTTTGCATTATCGAGAAATTATTTGAGGCCCCATGGATCCTTGCAATCTCGTGTACGTACACTGGGTGGTAGAGCTGTGCAAGTGTGCCACCACATTCACGACGATCAGAACACACCCTTAACGAGAAGTCCATATTCATTAAAATTATTTCCGCAGAAAAATCCAAAGCTCGAGAAAATTGACTATGTATAACGATCGTGGTCACAAAGAAGGGGATTATTCTTCGCGGAGCAAGATCAGGAACCACTTACCTTTTTGCTCGTGAATCCGGCGATCGTTCGGACATTTTTCTCCTGTCTGTGGATGCGAAGCCTCCTTTAAAAGACATCGAAGAAGTTCCCCGGGAGGGTGTCTCGGCGGCCGAACGACGATAACACCGGGACCATTCGAATCCCAATCAAGCCGAACTGCAAACGAAGTTGCAAGAACTTCCCATTCCCGGCTAATTTGCAGTTTATCCTGCGGGGCCGGTGGCTCGCGCGTTCCAAGACGTCGAACATAATTAAACTTCGGGTCCGCGGAAAAGTGGTCGCTGCTAATACCGGCCACTGGCAAACTTAAGCACCTCTCTCTCTCTCATTCTCTCTCTCTCTCTCTCTCTTTCTCGCGGTCTGTTAGTGGTCGGTGGATCAACTGCATACATATTCATACAGCAGGTCCGGGATACCCGTCGTTTTCCCGTAGTTGTCTCGCTGTAAATTCTGTTATTAGCGCAGTTCACTGGTTAACTAACGGGCCGTCGAATATTGCGCGCGTCGTCTCCCCCGGCTAGCTGTGGCGGAATTAGAGTAATTTCACGGCCGTTTGACAACCAGCGAAATCGCTCGAAGTAACGAGCCGACTCGGGATTCTCGTGCGGACACGAGCAACAACCTTTACGCCCGTTGACGCGATTATTCCGTTCGTGCGAGCGTTTTCCCTCGAGGAAATTCGATTCGTTACAGCTGCGACTGTTGTCTCTCTCTCTCCCTCTCTCTCCATCTCTGTTGTTAATTGAGTTATAACACCGACGATCCAGGTCCTAACGATGCCGATAAATTAGTAGAAAAATTAATTGACGATCGACCGGGATAGCAATAACTGTGATCCTCGGTAACGATTACATCGTCGACGAACGCTCATGCTCGCTAATCGCGAAACCCCTGTTCCGCTTTTGTTCCGCGCGATAGGTCGTTATGTTGATTTTTATACTCGGGTAATTGCCGATTGAATTGCTAATCGGAACGTGAACCCGACACTCATAACCCCCCGCGCGTTATGGTTCAATAAATATCGTGCTGGCTGCCGGGCGACATTTCGCTGCATCGTTCGCGAATAATCGCTCCCATAATCGCCGATGGTTGTTAATACGATCCAGGCGAATATCAGAGGCTCGCTCTGCGAATCGGGAACTACGCTTCAGAGTCCAGAAAATGGTCCTCTAAACGCGTAGATCACTCAAGCAAACGACATTTGGTCAACAGCAGCGCAGTCCATTCGATGTTTCAATTGACCATACTGCTTAGTACCGTGTCGTTGCTCTGGCTGTATGAGTCTGAAATGCAATCATGCCCCGGAGATAACAGAATAGGCGGATATAAAACGGTAGTGTGAAGCTCGCAGTAGTAAATCGTCTGGGTCAGACAGCTGAACTAAATCCAATCACTCCATAACAGGAACTCTTCAAAGTTTCCACCATTTTCTGCCGTTATTCAACTTGACATGAAACGTATTTATACTCGCAGTAAGTGGAAACAGCGCGCGTTAGTCAGACATACGAACCGAGACGAATTCGATACCTTCATGAATACAAGAAGGGACTTATTGCCGTTTGCGTTGTCCTATATTGCAGCTCAGACTTCCAGAAAGCTTATTGATATTCGCAGCAAGCGGAAGCAGCCAATATTGATCAGACATACGAGCCAATTCAACATCTTCACGAATATACACAAAAACTCTCTCAAAGTTGACAGACCTCTCTGACATCCTCGAGACTGGAGCAACACGTACTTTACTGCAATAGTAAGTAGAAACAGTCGACAATGATCAGACACAGGAGAAACGCTCCGTTCGACAGCTTACTTTGTACAAAAGAACCACTTATCACAGCTCAAGGCGGAGTCTTTCGCATGTTCTTGCTTCTTGGCAGTGTCTACGGTTCAGTAAGACAGTCGAACCATAAATTTTCTCGGCATTGTCCACAGACTGTTCGCGAACACCACTGTCCAGCGAAAGATACATTAGTAACCGAGGATCGAGGATTCAGGAATGATTTAAAACCTGGAGCACCGATAAATCTCGAGAAATGTGTCGCCGTAAGAAGTAGAATTAGCGGAGTGTGTATATGTACGGCGGACGTTGCGATGTTTGAATTCACCGGTAGGTGAGAAGTCTCTGATCGCGAGCGCGTTTTCACCGGGGCCAATCGGACGTCGTTCATGCTGTGACTGCTATCACCATGGTGCCTGTCCTTTTCGTTTTGTGTTCCTTTATCGTCCGGACGACCACACGATTTCTCAATTTCTCTCGGCGCTTTACGATCGCGAAGAGAAACGGCAGGAGAAATTTTTCCGCCGTGCTGATCCATGCTGGATTTTATTTTACGCATACAACCGTGCCCGAGGAAATCGCAATAAAACGGCGGAAAAACAACGAACAGCTTCTGAGAGGGTCTTTCCGGCGGGTGCTCCGGTAAAAAGGAACGTATTTCAGACGGTATAGCATTTTTTCCGACGAACCCGATAGCGTCAGATCGAAGAAAACTCGACGCGAACGTCCCTGTTACAAACATGAAAAAGTGGAAGATAAATTTTAGAAAATTCTTCCTCGCCTTCTTAAACGTTTCGCACGCGTCAATTTGCATTTGTACGATACACCCTTGTAAGTGCTTGCAGCCATGTGCACCGCAACTTTCCAGCATTTTTTGCTTCTATGCGCGGCCGCACCGTTCCCGACGCGACGGCAATAAACTTTGCGGCGTTCGTTGCTTGGCAGTTTAGAGCAGTATGAGCTTAAAAGCTTATGTGGGGACCTTGAAACAGGCTTGCAGTTTTCACAAGTTCTTGAGAACACGCCTCCGAGCTTCGACTGCCCGCGAGGCAGAGCTTACGGAGCTTCAGAGGTCCTTCAGAGTGAGCTTGCGAGCTTTAGAGGTCCTTAAAACTGACCTTACGTCCTTCGGGAGATTTTTAACTGAGCTTCATGCTTTTAGTCACTCCTAAATTAAAGCTTGCTACCACCATAGTCCCTGGAAGCGAGCTTGCGACGTTTTCGATTTAATTTGCAACATCGGTTATTGTTCAAAAATAAGTGTTCATTCTTTCGAAGTCTCCGCGGGTCTGAAAGCCTCCGGAGACGTATATTTATGGCCTGTAGAGTCCATCAGGTTGGAGCTTGCGACCTTCCGGAGCCTTAAAACCGAAGTTTCCACCCTCCAAGAGCTTCGAGGTCGATCTTCCGACGTCTAAATACGCAGAGATCGAGTTTACGACCTTTTACCGGTAACAAGCTTCAACTTACAGCCATCAGAAGACCTTTGGACCGAGCTTGCAACCCTCAGAAGCCCTCAAAGTCCATCTTGTAACCTTCAGAACGTATCGAAAGCAATCATGTCACATCTCGTTACGCGGAGGTCGAGTTTACTACTCTCCGATGACTTTAGGGTCCAGCTTGCGACCATCAAACAGCCTTCGAACAGGAGCTTGCGACTTTCGCGTTTCAGTTTAAGTAGAATCGTTCGCTGTTCGCAACAGACGAGACAGGGCGGACGTTAGCGATTATTTGTGTGCGATTCTATCGAGTTTCACGGGACCATGGCCGTCAGCTGAGAGGATTATTTTGCAAGCGCAGCGATTTAATAAACACCCTGAAATAATTCCGGCCCTCCGATGCCGGGTAGCCCGCAGGTGAATGAATTATTCATGCAGGAAAATATCCCAGGGACGTTGTTGCGAGCCGGAAGCAATAATCGCCGCACAGATGGCACCGATGGGGGGAGGGTAACGGAAACGCGAATTCATTTCGAGCCAGACTTCCGGCACGAACTTTTTCAGTCAGAATATTCTATGGGTGCGCGCGATAATGGCTATAACTTTGCCGAGAAGCAATGTATCTGAATGTGCTAAAAGGCATTCGAAAGTAGAGATTCGAGGCTTTCGAACGACGTTGGATAGGCAATGATACAATCATTTTAACCAGAGCTATGGTAATTAAAAGTGGCGGCTAGTTACGAATACGATTTTAGAGCTTCGAAGACACATTTCTCAGACTCTAAACAATAATATAAAGAATTTCTTATTGGACAGTGTTTCGTTTACCAACCTGTTACACTATGGAGAATCCTTAAGCCGCGTCGGACACATGGCTGGTCGCGCAGGAGCGTGTCCGACGGGAAAAACGTGGGTCCCGATCGTAAACAGGAATTGAAACGAACGGGGCGTCGGCCGTATAAATATTATTTGGTCCCGGGGGATTCGGAAGCTGCAGTCGCGTCGTTAAATCCGCGATTTAAATGGAGTAGAAAACCGTTCGCCGTGAGCGTGACGCTTGTTACGCAGCCCCGTTAATTTCAACATTGATTTAAACCGTCCGGAAAGCGGTTTAAACCGTCGCGCGTCGACGCGACGTGACGATGCATCGTACGTCGTTAAAATTAAAAACGAAGAGACCAACAGATGATCGGTGGGGGAGTACGGGGGTTTGGAGGGGTGGTGGTGGAGGGGGAGACACACAGCACTTAAGTGCTATTAACCGGGGCGCGTGTTCAGCGGGGCCATAATAAATTTCCAATTGAAATTCGTAGTTGATCAGGGTGAGAGAGTGAGAGGCGGAGCCTTCGATAGGATAAACTGACCCCGACGTCTCTCATACGAATTCTGGATTCACGATGGAAATATTTGATTGCATTTCATCGGGAATAAACGTCCCCGTTTGTTTGTTCAGCGCTCGAAACGTTAATTGCTGGCGCTGCCGAAGCACGCGGCGGCCGCGGCCGCTCGCACGTTTTCACGTCCGATGACAATTGACACCGGGTCGCGCTGTTGTGAATTAATTTTTGTCACCGAACCGGGAAAAACACCCGTTTAGCCGGCCGATTTTTCGATTAACCCGGCTGTCTAGCTCCCGCGCACCGACGAAGCACAAAAGTAATTCGATTAGAATTTCGCCGGACCTACAGCGGCGCGGCAACAACGAATTATAAATGAATCGGCGTCGTTCGCTTTTGTTCCCTGCGTGGGTGTGTATTTTATTTTTTCTTTTTTTTTGGTGCGATGCGACCGAATTTTTTTCTGGTCGGCGAGCCTGCGTTTAATAGGAGGACTGCGGTGTGTCCATGCAAATTAATATTTTTGCGCGCTCGTGTATCGAGGTATACGTGGAACAGAATATTTCCGTTTTTTAATATGCTAAAATATATTCCGTTAATACATCCGGTTAAAACTGCAACGTTTAATTACTTTTGCTTGGTTTCGAATAAAAAATGGTGTTGCAGCTTTGACTGACTCGAGGAATGGTCTTGGTTAAAAATATTAATTGAGTGAACGGATAACTAGTGAATGAATCCATGGGACTCGATCTGGGTCGTTCCTGAAGAGTTAAATTGTCCTGGTTGATTAACTAGATGCTCGAGCCGAGGAAGAATGATTGCACCGACGGTCTCGGAGTTGTTAGACGACAAAGCGGACGAGTCAGCGGAATCGTTTATCACGATTAAATGTGGAGGACCTCCGTCGCGTCCAAATAAGCTGATTACACGGTCGTCAAAACGTTTACAAAGCCGTCAAAGCAACGTAACTGTCGAACAGTAATTAGCAGTGGTTTCGGCGTAAAGTGTGCCGTACCTGGCTCGAGTGTCTGTCGTTTGACGAACGAAATCGTGCGGTATCTTTGCCGTGGAACGCGGGACCGTATTTGATAAACCTACGTCATAGGCGACTATGCATCGCTGCTCCAATACCACCAATATATCGTAATTCAGTTCAATCACGCTGCAAGGCTGCGGAATAGGATTATTACCGTATGCACGAGTTGATTTATGACTGGGAAAAAATAAAATCCCCGGCTATCCCCGGTCCCTATAAAATAACATATGAAAACAAAAATTTTACCGAGCGATTCTGCCGGCGACTTTATGCATTCCACTTGCAATGCTTTGAGCCTTTGTAATAAGAATTTTTATATGATTTCAATTTCCACTGAAAAGTAAAACCTTCCATTCATGCTTTCATACGATAAAGCGTTGCAAAAGAATTAATCGAGAGAGAGAGAGAGAGAGAAGACTGGTTTTATATTTTACGCGTTCCAAGCATTTTCAGTCCTCCGAGCCTTCGCAATAAGGATTTTGATACGATTTCAATTTCAACCGGAAAGTCTCTCTTTACCCTCCTTAGTTCGGTAGAATAATGCGAGGGAAATTAATTGCGAGGCCGGATCGAAAATTCTATGCACCCGAAGCACTTTCGATTCTGCAAATATTCATAAACGCGCGAATTTTTCTGCAACTCCAATTTCAATGTGCCGAGTCAACCGGAAAATGAAATCTCCGTTTAATCTCGTTGCTATAAAATACGGGAACAGAAGCTTCGCCGAGGAGCGAAGATTTCCTGGCTGCTCTCGGAGCACTCTCGATTCTTTAAAATTTCAATGAATTGCCCTCTCTCTCTCTCTCCCTCTCTTTCTCTGTCAACACGCATACTCGTTCGAATCGTCGTTGCCGGGGACTGTTTAATTGATTAACAAAGTCCTGATACTCGCTCTAAACCGGTCTCCAAAATTAATCCGGCGAGCTCCCGCGAGGACGAAAATTCTCGGAACTACTTTCGCGTGCGGCACGTGGCTCGTGAAGAATAAATGCAAGCTCCGCCGGTGCAAATCACGCGGCGTTCGAGCTGGGTCGCAAGAATGGTCGAACTTCGGTGAACTTGAGCGGGAATTAGGCGTTTCCGCCACTTTGATCGCTTAAAAATTCTGAAGTTCGGCAAGTACCCCGGCGGGAGGGGGGAGGAGCTTGAGGAATTGTTAATTCGAGCGCGAGCGACACGCGGAATCTCGCGAAAGTAGAACGGCCCGGTTGTCCGCTTCCGGGAATCCTCCCTAATCAGCTTATGAATTATTTACGCGGATTTCGAGGACCGCGCTCAACTAACTGGATTTCTGATTAACGCGGCGTACCAAGAGCGAAACGGTCCCGACGCTACGCGGCGCGACAGGACGCGGGCAAATTCGGCCACGAAACGTTCAAGTCGAACACGATCGCGACATCGATATTATCGATCGATGGCGCGATACACGCGTCGAATCGTTCTGCACGGTCCGAGGCCATTAACGTCCGGCCAGGCCCATTCTCGGTGACGTTTTCATTTGAATTTTTCAGCGGCGCGGCCGCCGAACACAGCCGCGATGACAGCGAATTAATAAAATGAAAATATCGCGCGGAATAGGACCCGCGAGCGTTAATGGTTTAATGGTCTGTTTTGTTAATGGTTGTTAGCTTTTAAATGGAGGTAAAATGTCCACGGTGCCGCGGTGACGGATATTAACACTCATATTGTGCCGGTGTAATGGCTGTTCGCGCTCGTGCGCGCCTTCCCCCACCCGCGGACAAAAACAAATTAGAGAAACGTTTTAAATCCGCGTGCTGCTACATATAGCTGTATCTAAAAAACAGTTGCGCAACATTCATTTAAATGCCTGTATCGGCCGTGTTCGCACGGAATTTACGGGATCCCATTTTTTCTACCGTCGAGATATCGGTCGAGCATTTTTTCGGGGGGGGTGAACCAGGTTCGCTTTCGGTACATTTTTCAGCCGGGAATGCCAGGTTCCGGTGACTTTTTTCGAAAACAATTTTTTCTTCTTTTTGTTAATTCTCCAAAAATAGAATTTTTAGCGGCGCCTCACAGCAGCCCGTTCGAGCGCCGATAATTTCCACCAAAGTCAAAGTTCAGTTCGGGCGAATATATCGCGGCGAAAATGGTTTTTGTCGACGAGTTAATGAATGATCGAGCGAATTTTCGTTCGGTGACTTTCGCAAGATGGACGACGCGCGCGAAGGGATGAGTCGGGTTGTCCCTTTGAAATGAAGTTCGCAGGGCGCGAGGGTTAGATGTGATTGATCATGCCGGGGCATTGTGTCCTTGGACGGCCGGTGATCCTAAATAAATTTCTGTTCCAGGGAACCTGTTCGTGATAGCGGCGATCCTGCTCGAGCGGAATCTGCAGTCGGTGGCGAATTATTTGATCGTCAGCTTGGCCGTCGCCGATCTGATGGTCGCCTGCCTCGTCATGCCCTTCGGAGCCGTTTATGAGGTACGTCGGACTGACGGGTTTATTAGGCGAGCAACGTTATGCTCGTGTAATCTATTTTGAATCTCCCCCTCTTTGGATATCAAAAGGACCGTGGTTGTAAAAAAGTGACATTTGCGACGGTGAGAAAATATGCCCCGTGCCGTGACGTCGTCGCTTAAAAAGAGAATTAAAGCGAAAGTAGCGATAAAGACAATGGAAAAGCTGAAACGACACCGCGAACGCAGCATCTCAGATCTTCTCTTACTTTGCAATTTAAGAAATAGTAAAGCCACTGGTAACGCAGTTTATTGAACGCGTTAAGAAACGAAACTGCTACGCCACAATTTCAGCAGAAATTTGCAATTTAGTAATTTCGCTAGGATGGTAGCGGCGTTAATTCAACGTGCAAACTGTGGCAATTATACCGTGTAAACTGATTGAGTAATCATAGGCGAACTGCGTCATCAATGAGCAACTTTAATCAAGTCGGTGACAGATGTTTCTCAGAACTCTAAAACGCAACACACAATTAGGCTGATGTATCTCGTGACCTAGGTTTGCTCTGCGGATTCGATTGAGCCCACACAGAGGGACAGGGGACGGATCCCTCTGTTTATATAAACGTTATGTTCATTAATGACAACCAACATGCCGGTCAGTTACAGGAGTTCCCGATTGCCGAGCTCAAACGAAACGTACCCGCTTAAAGCCGGCTATCGACGATCGCTCTCGATTCAAGGATTTTCCGGTTTCGATTTAAATCTCTCACGACTTAACCGATGAAAAGTTTGCCGAGCTACGGAAACGCTAGTTTCACACGTTCCTGTTTCGCGAATGTGATCCCCGAATGATCGATACCGTGGCGTTCTCAATCACCTGTTGCTAGGAAAAATCTTTGTTTACCTCGTGGCGAAACACTGAACGAATAGCCGGTAGAATCACAGAAATATTTATCGTACAGGCTCGGACTACATAAAGTGATTAGAACCGACGAAGAAATCTATACTGATACACCTCTGTTCGCAAGGGAATGCAACGCGACATTCGTCAGTCCCTACGGTTGAATTTAATACGTGTCCGACCATCGCTGGACGTTTCTACTTAGAGCTGTCAGAGAAAGTTTCTCCAGTTGATTTTCTCGAGAGCCGAGAGTTCTCGGTGCGCGAGTAAACTTTCGCTCTTAACGTACGATTACATTTTTCCACGAGGGATTTATTAAAGGAATTGGATTAATAAGGGACCGGAAATTGGCAGGAACGATCGCGCAGTCCCTCGACACTGTTTTCATCAGCATTAAGATTCAATTGCACTCAGCCGCCTGGCGAGGACGGTTTGTTTCGCTTTAATGTATTCCGAGGGATCCTCGAAATCTTCGGAGACACGGATAGCCCCGGGTCCCCGGAGCGATGATGTATAATTAAACGGACCCCCGCTACGTAAGAAGCTCGTTACAACGTTGTTCTTTGGGAATTAATTACCGTTCGGAAGTTTGTAAGACGATTAACAGGCAACTTGAACAATCCCCCCGCCAAGCCGCGCCACACCGCGTCGCGTCGTCGCGTCGCTCGCTCGTCGAGTCCGCTCGCTGACGAATATTTCGCTCCTCTTTCGTCGGTGGTAGCTCGCGTGACAACCACGGCAGGTTGTTAGGAAGACAAAGTTCCCTGTAAGTCCTCGCGAAGTACAACTTGCGGGCTGTTACAGCGAACGGTTTGATCGAATTCGCTAAAGTGATCAACGAGATTGCTTCAATCTTCCGGCGACCTGATATTACAAACATGAAAAACTACCTGTCGCATTATCGTCCCTCGGAGTCTCAGAATTTCCTCGATCCTTCTTCAGATATTACACTTTTTACAATGGGGAATTTCTCGAGATAAATGTTCATAGATTTCATTTCCAGTAGAAGCTGGTTAGAATTGTATTTCGTTGGAAAGTTTTACGGTGTTTCGGGTGGGTTAGTGTTGTTGTTAGACACTCCGCAGAACGTTACCAAGTGGCAAGCACGAATAAATTAAGTATTAATCGAATTTAACCCTTGGGGCCGGACTATTCTGGTTAGCTGGATCATGCAACATTAAACTGCTAACTATTTCATGTGCGTTGACGGTAGCTGTTTGAAGATTTAGGTAATCCTCTATTACCTCGTTATGCTCCTAACACCGCCAGGCAAAATTGATTTCGATTTAACGATTGACCAGCTCTCCCAGAGTTGATTAAACCGAAACACAGTGTGCATACGCACAGCACAGCGAGACCGTAGAACTCGACTAAAATCCGTTCTACTTTAAATTGGATATACACTGTACAGAAAATCTATTTTACTCGAGATTTTCTGTTTCGAGAAACGGAAGGGAGGCGGGCACGCATCCGCGACGCGATTCAATGGGCAGAATAGAACTCGCGTGTATCATTATTCGGGATATTTCGCAGCTGGCGCGAGGCGAATATCAAAAACCGTGTGCTGCGTGGCGCGCGGAGGCTGACGGAGAGGGAGAGAGAGAGAGAGAAAGAGGCCGGGCGTCGGAAAAATATATGCCTAGTCCTCGAAAAATCTCTGACGTAAATCGAGGATTATAATCCCGTCGCTCCGCTGTTGCCGGTATATTTCCAAGAGAATAGAATAATACCTCGCTCTGATTCCAATGAATTCACCGGCGCGGCGTATAGGCGGGGGCCTTCTGTTTTGTTTTCTTTTTCGAAACTTCGCCGAGCCCCGGGGCATCCCTATTTGAAGGCCCTCTCTCTCTCTTTCTCTCTCTCCGTCCCTCCGAGAGAAAGAGGGATATCCGTGTCGCGTCGGTGTGTCGATGTGCCTCGTTCCCGCAACGGCTCTGTGTGCGTGAGAACGCGTGCAGTACCCGCCGCCAGCTTTACATTGTGGTTTCATTACGTTTACTAAAAACCGACAGGCAAATAGTCCGGGGGTATAGGCGGGTCTGCGCGCAGGAATTCGAGAAGAATTTCAGGGGGATGATGATGCAGAGGGGGCGAAAAGGGCTGGTTGAATAACAACAACTTCAGGCGGTTTCGTTGAATATTCGGCGAGGCAGCTCCGACAACGGCCGGTGTCTGAATATTTTTGACGTGCACGCGAGCAGCTTGTTAGGGGCTCATTACTTTTTCACGGACTCGTTACACGCACTCGTTTAATATTTCAACGGGCGTGTTCCACATGTTCGCCAGTTAGGAACATTTTCGCGATCATTGTACCGCGCCGGGGCCACGTCGGCAGAGAATGATCGAGGCCCGAACGTTCGAAAATTTATTCCCGTCGACGAGACGCGACGCGGTGGCGCGTGACGGATGCAAAGTTCGACGAGCGAGACCGCGCACCTATTTATCGTTCGCCGCCGGAAGACATATCGGAGGAATTCCGAGGCGTGTAATCCTCTGGAGTGAAGCCACTCGATCTCAATCTTCGGGCGATCTCTCATTCCGTTATACTCCTGACGGATCCACGGACGGTTCACCGGCGGCGGAGGAGCAACAAGCGGCTGGCTTCTCATTAGGCAAAGAAGCTCGTTGCGTTATTGCCTAGGGGTGTTATAGCTTCCCCCGTCCCTCCCGGCGCGCGGCAGTATACCCGGATGATTTACACGCGACTTCTCGACTGTTACTGCCGCCGCCGCAGTTAAGACGCCTTCGAGCCCCATCGACGGTCGACGAAATTCACGGTGCTCCTCTCCGCGTTCAACCGGGAACGAGTGCAGCGTTCTAGAATACCGGGGGTTTACGGCACCGAATGTCCGTGCCATTCATCCAATTCCGGAAAACCGTTTCAATTCGGCGCGGATCGTCGAAAACTTTAGTGTCTTCGAAATGCCGAATGACTTCCATGAAATGAGAATATTGACCAATCTACCAGCGATTAAACTTACCGGTAGAATGACAATCAAGAGGAGCGTGAACACGCTCGTGAATCCACGTGAAAAAAAACTCACTTCGTTCCGGAGATAATCGACCGATGATGTCTGCGGTCTGCGTTTATAGCCGTTGTGGACTTAATTATTACCGGTGTCTGACAATGGCCAGTCGATACTACTGGCAGTCGAAATTGCTTTGCTGACAAGTTTCGAGCTGTCTTCCAGCAATTTATGACGAGGGCTACCGTACGGAGGGGGAGGGCGGTGTACGATCGTCGACAGCGTTTACGACTTGGCGTACACGAGTGGAAACGGTCGGCGATGGTCAGACACGGGAGTTAACGATCTCCCGCGAGCGAGCCCTCCGTTTTCTAATGGGAAATTTCGTTTCCGCTGGCAAATTGAAGTCTCACTTGAAGACCTCCGCGGAAGACCCTCGCAGTTTCTAAAGCTTGCTTCTCAGGGTAAAACGTCCTCGGAAAGTTTAGTTAATTGCACGTTAAACGACGATTCGGAGCACCCTCGACCGTCCGAAAAGATCCCCGTGCATCATAACGGCGAATGCAGCACGTCGCGTCGCGACGATTTTATTCATGTCGCGCAAAGCGACTCAGCCGTTGCAGAACATGGACGCATTATGCCACTTTTCGAGAGCTTTGACAGTCGGCTGGCAAAGTTAGTCGAAAAGTGAAACCGCGCGACCGTATTCCTTATTCAGGGCCTGGGGAACACCGCCGAACAATTTCCAGTTTCCTCGGATCTCCTAATTAGAACAAAGTGGAGGGTTTCTCGGCTAGCTGCCGTCTTAAACTTTCGCGTTCAGTCTTCGTTTCTTTAATCATTTGTCTCCGTTGCCTTACCCACTGTCACATCTCGCCACGCCCGGCTGCCTTCGCTACGCCGTGCACCGTTTACCAGAGAAACCACCTCCGAAATCGCGCAGGTCGTACCTCACGCGGGCCTCGAGAACAATTACCACCATCCGTCTGCTCCCGGGAAAGTCGAGCAACGTGCTGGAGAAACACGGATTTACCATGATATTATATTTAGGATTGTTTAAATCATTCGGCCTTTGAAATCGTCTTTTATTGGCTTCGCACCTGCCTTGTAGGGTTGCAAACGCTGAGGCAGAGACTCATTGATTTAGCACTGCTGGCATGCAGCCCATTGATACGCCTGAAAATATTTTCATTGATTTTCTGAAGTTTCTGTTCCTTATTGTACAATTGTAACCTCCGATAAGAGGTTATTCTGCAGTCTATATTACATACATAATATTACAATGATAATCGTATGCTAATGTTGGACGTGACGTTGGATAGTGACGTTATATATACAGGGTGTGGCCGGATGTGTGGTACAATCGGACAGGGGTTGATTCTACATTAAAAAATAAGTCGTTAAAAAGGAATAACATTTTTTCGTTTGACGCCTCGTTTTCGAGGAAAGCGATTTTGAAAATGCAGGAAATACACATGCTATTGATAGGAATCGTCTGACGTGTCTGATCATAACTGTCCTATTCTACTTCCTGCTTATACTACAGCACGCGAATCCGATGGATCTCTAAATTCGATTTTCTCGAAAACGAGCCGTCAAACGAAAAAGTGGTATTCGTTTTCCTCGACTTATTTTTACATGTAGAATCATCCGGTTGTACCACCTGTCCGTCCACACTCAGTACAAATCCACAATCTTTCAGAAAGGAACATAAAAGATCTTACATGCACTGTTTGTAGGTCTGTGGAGTAAAATGTTGCATGAAGTTACATGCGCCAGTGTAATTGTTTTAATATCGCCCATGCAATGAACACAGCTTAGACAGACTGCTTTGGTACCAAAAATATTTTTCATAAATTTCTGAGGCCTGACCCCGCCAATGAAATTTGTTACATATTTTAATACGATTTCAGAGGTCCATATTCAGTATGTTTAGATGTAGGACTGTTCGGGCGAACTTTTCCAAGGCAATCGCGTAAGAAATGATATCAAACCTTTCCACCTGGTGCCCAGCTTCAGCTACACCTCTCTTCCGGAGAAGAAGGAGGAGCGGTATCGTCGAGGGTGCAGCTTCAATTCCCCGTTCCGCGTCGCGTTTAAAACACATGGCGTGGAAAGGCGCCCTTTCTTCCCCTCCCAGCCGTTACCTCGCTGCTCTTCGGTGGATAGTCAGCGAGAGCGTAGGTTCGTCGCGGAGTCGTTCAAGCTTCGCTCGACGGTAATGTAATTGGAAAGCTCCGTTGGTCACGCGGCTAGCCGCCATCCGGCGGTTGCCCGCTCGTTTTTCCCTGCAACAATGCGGGGAGAGCCGTGTCGTTCGCGACCAGGAATTCGCGAACACCGAATTCCTAGCGCGTCGCTCCCCATATCTCAAAGTGTCGCCCGTTTTATTGTTACTCCACTTAGAATACACGTTTGAATCTCCCGCGTCACGCCTTTGGGGAATATGTCGCGTCGCGTCGCTCCAGGAACGAAAAAGACAGTTTCGAAAATTGTTACGGACTGGCGGATCGCTGACTCGAAACGTGCATTGTCATTCGGCCCGGATAATCCCGGATTTTTTGGCTGAATGGATGACACGCGGGAGAGAAGACGCGAGCTTGCATGTGTCACGGATCGGGGAAATCATACTTTTCAAAAGAAGTGGATTTTTTGGCGCGATCTCGAATTTTCATATAATTCCGTATGATCCTATATCGCGAAGCCCGATTATTCGGCTTTTATCTGAAGCCTGGGAAATTCAAATATCTCAACGGGAATACATTGTAAAATTGACTGGAAGTGTCCCCTTTAAATCGAGTGATTTTTGTTCGAGTAGACGGTGGAGTTTCATCATTTTTCTAACATGTCTACCTACTTCTTTTCGAGCCAAAGAGCACCTATCACAAAGTACTATCTTCTACCTTCAATTTAAGCCCTCAAACGTTTGAAAATTCCTACAGGAATACATTCTAAAATCGATTCGAAGCAACCCCTTAAAATTCATACATTTTCCTGTGAGCTATCGAAGAGCCAACTATTATTGATTATTCAATGTGGTCTTGAAGTGTAAGACAAATTTAAGTGATTCTGTCATACATTACGATGTTCTTGTTCTTAATTCAGACTCTCGTAAATTAAAATATTTCAACAAGAACGTAATTGAAAATCAATTTATATGGATCATTTAAAGTGTCATTATTATTATCCTGGATCCAATCACGATTTTGTCAATTTTTAAATATATTATAGGTCTCATTATATTCAAACGGAGATCCAAAAATGTTGTTAAATCATTTTAAACACTTTTCAATGCCGATATCTAAAAACCAAAAAATATTATAAAATAGCCAGCCTATAAATTATGATTACACCGACAATAGACTATGTAATTCGGAAAATGCACCTCTAGAAATCCCTGAATGGAAAAGCTGCGAAGTAAAATGGAAAATTGTGGGATAAACAGTTTGCTGAAAAGTCTTGGTACAGGTTCGGAACTTGCAGATTCAGATTAAAAGTTTTGGGAAGCTGGTGTCGCTCGTATTTTCCAGCGGTATCTATTGCGAGAGTCTCGCGCAGATAACGGCCGGCTAAAACACTGTAAATTTCCCTTGAGATTTATAGAGCGTAAGGTGATCGATGAGAGAGGTGGAGAGCGAGAGCAAACGAGAAAATGAAAGAGAGGGAGAAAGAGAAAAGGGAGAGCTGCACCGTCGCTGGAGTTGTTCGGGATTCATCGAGCGACCCCGTGTTTCGTCCTTCCGCCGCGTTATGATCGGAGATCAGAGGATCTCTTTATTCGCTGGTGTAGGTCCGTATTGAAAGGGACAGGGTCAGTTTCTCTTCCGAGAGAGGGACGGGGAAACTGTTCCGACCGATTTCGCGGCGCTATTCACCGTCGGATTCCACGGTGTTTAAAAAACAAACAGACCCGCGCTCAGAGTTCAGAGTGGCAGGCAGGCAGGCAGGTGAAACCGAGAGACTTTCACGGTTTATCATTCGCGTTCGATATTTAAACAACGCCGGCTGTCGATGCCGATGATTGATTCCACGGTGGAAGAGTTGATTGGAAGCGTATCTTGCCGATCCTGTTGCCGCGATATATCAAAAGCTATCAGAAACAAGATGCACGGTACACATTGTAACTCTCGTTCCCCCCTTTTTTAATCCGCCGGCCAACACCGACGCTGTTTTCCCTTGTCGCTTCCACCGCTGTCCTAATGTTTGCCATCGGATATTTTGTTTCTGCAGACCAGCTTATCGAATTCGATCGACAGCTTTTTTCGATGTTGACGCGTTTCGTCCGAAAGTACTCGCCACCGTTTTCGTGTGATCCGCTCTTATATCTCCGTGAATTAATTCCGTTTTAATCTCCCATTTCGAACACGCGACTTTTGTTTCCCTCGGACTTTCTATCTCTCGGAAATCGCCGCGCCGCGTCGGGTCAAAACCACGGTCGCCGAACCACGAGCACGCGGACCAAGAAGCAAAAATTCCTTTGGTCGTTCGAACGTTTAGTCGTCGCGTCGATCGAAAAATTTCACCGGATTCGGCGATTTTATTCGGCACGGTTTCCCGCAGTTCCGGCGTGACCGCATAAAATTCGCAGTCCAGTTACGACGACGTCGAGGCCCTCGGCTGTAAACCGGCGGCGTGCCCTTTTAGAAAAATTATGTAGCTGTGCGTTATCGTTTAGCCGGGCTCTTTTGCCTCTCCTTTTAGAATCCTTTCTCCGGCAGATTCTTCTTTTTCTTAAACAAATTCATTCCGCTTCCTTCCCATTTCCTTCGCGCTTCTTTTATCTTATTTTCCTTGCGGTTATCCTGACCGTCCGCCTCCTCCCTCCACCCATTCTCCTTCCTTTTTTCTCTGTCTCCCTTTCTCCTCTCGGTTCACGAAGAATTTTATTCTCTCCCCGCCGCCGCGCACTTTATCTTCCTCACGCTTTCCGACTCCTTTCTTCTCCGTTCTTGAATACTTTCCGTTGCTTGGCTGCCTGTACATTCTGTCCCTCCGCCCTCCCCTCTCCATCTCTTTCTCTGTCCTGCTCGGCTTTTATTCTACCCTCGCAATTCTTGCCGATATCATGACTGGCTTCATTAAAGATCCGCTCCGGTTCCGATCCCGTTTCCCTCAGCGCCGGAGCCGTACACCGCTGATTCCCAGGCTCTTTGTCTCGGATTCCTCTGCGTCGTGCACAATTTGTTGTATTGATTCGCCACGCTGTTTATGTTCCAGTTAAACTCCTCCCCCGTCGGGTCTTCTAATCGTTTTTACCCAGCTTTCAACCCTTTCCGCGCCGACGAAGCACAAACGAATCCGGCAGGAAACTTGGACTCGCCGTATCGTTCATTTTTGCACAACCGAGCGCTCAATAACCGGGCGAAACAATTTTATCGTCTGCTCGGACCTTTCATTTCGTCGCTGAAAGTGTGTTACGGACATAGAACAGCGTTTAAAGATTTTTATTTACCGTTCTTGAGTGTCGCTAACGCCGAGACGCGAACGTTATGGATAAGTTCGAGTGAAAAATCGACGGTCAAACAATTTTTTTTCACCGACTCTGAATAATACACTTTTGTTCCGCTACTGAGATCGTCAAAGACGCATTTCGTCGAAAGAAAAATGTTCGCACGATTTCACGTACGGTCCTAGAAATTTTAATTTTACGTTCAAACAGTTGGGGCGCGGTAGATTCAAAGATGGATGTCCAAACAATGTAATTTAGCTATCGGAAGATTAGTTTCATGTTGAAATTGCAACGCGGGTATTTTACTCCGAAAAATCGTGAAATACCGAACTTTTCGAGAGACGAAATTGATTCCGTCTGTTTTGTCGGCCGATTAAATCCAGATATTAGACCGATATTTTAATAGCGAGCGCGAGCCGGGGTAGAGCCAATAATCTCACTCTCGTTCTCTCCGTCGGAAAGTTCGATCGGATCGTCCTTCGCCGGGTCGTTTGATCATAAATATCGGAGCGATCCCGCGCAGCGGAATAATATTTTAACACGGTCGCCTACTTTCGAGGGCCGATGAGCTTCCGATTCCAGTCCCATCACGATCGTCCCTCCATCAGATTCAGTTCTCGGCCGAGCCATTTTCATCAGGACCATTTGTAACCAAGACAAGAACTTCTATATACTGGGTTCGAGGGAAGTCATTTCGAGCATTCAGCCGGGGGTTCTCGCAGCTGCCGGTCGTCGAAGGCCTCGAGATAAACTTAATCCGAGTTTCCATCATCTCTCTCGGCCCGGTGGCCGTTCGCAGGAGAAAAAGAAGCCCGGCAATACCAATCAGTGTATTAATATCCTTCGAGATAGAGGGAGTCGTGGCCAGGATACAGCAGCAGCCATCGCGGATCATCGCATACACTCGCGCACAACTCTGACACACACGCGCATGCACACATAGTTCAACAACGAGCTAACACACGCAAACTGGAAAATCGAGCGTGTCGAAATGGGAAAGGAAACGGTATGCGAAAGCGGAGGAAAATCGCGGGGACCGAGCGTGTCGCAATAAATAAGCCCGACTTCGTTGGAATACCAAGGCTGCGGGGGTGGTGGTTTCTTCAAGGACTTCGTGCCTTTGCCTCGGCCGCGGATACTATATCCCCGGGACACGCTAAAAACCGTTCGTAATATCGCGAGCGACGCTCTCCTCGCAAATAAGTGCATTTACTTTGAGCATCATCCCCCACCCGCCGGCGCTCCTCGCTCTCCTTATTTGTTCACCCAGCTTTTTCCTCCCTCCCATTCTTTGCCTCCCTCCCTGCCGCCCGCCCCTATCCAACGATAGCTCATCTCTTCGGAGGAAAAGTTAACGCTTGGAATCAAACGACCCAGAACCCGTCTCATCGCTATCACCGCCAGCAACAACTTTTCCTCCCTTCGAACGCAATCTTTTCGATGATACCGGCCGCGCCCCCCTTTCGAAAGAAGCCACGGGTTTGGGAGGTTTTCGTCGACGCGACGGGACGCATTACCATCTGCTTAACACGGAACTAACGCGGAGAAGCTCTCGGCCCCATGAGTTTTCTATTATTCAAAAATAAGAGAGCCTTCGAGAGCCTTTCATCCTGCGGTAGCTTTTACCTCTACCTCGCCCGCTCTCCTCTTATTCGCTCTGTTTTTCTTTCTTTATACGCGCCTTTTTTCCCGGACGTTACCACTCCTGCGATCGCTATCCCCGCTTTCACGTCTCCGCCGACCTACTCTTTGCTTTACTCTTATTAGTTATCCTGTACCTTCCCTTTGTCCCGGATAATTGTCGTAGCCCCGGTTGGTAATTAGACGATGTGCTCGCGTAGCGTTACACTTAACGTCTCATCAGGCTATGCTCTTTTGTTGTACGTTAGAAATTAACTTCATTGTTACAAGATCCGAAGCGACTTTGGGATCTTGAATTTCTTTTCAAAGCCACTGTAGAACTGTTCCTACCGCACTTGATTTCTAAAATTCCGCTATAACAAGAACGAGCTGCGGCTCGATCGCGAGCGTTCTGGAGCTTAGAAGAATCAATTAAACTTCCGAAAAAGTATTCCGCCCGATTATATTAACCCCCGGTGTCCCGATAGAATTTTCCGGGTCAAGCGCGACGCCCGTCCAGAAAATTGAGTTCGGCTAATTAACATTCAACTTAATCCCCTCCACCTAGAAAGTCTAAGTAATTGAGAAAACGTTCGGAGGGGGCCAACGGCGGGGGCGTGTTCGTAAAAGTTTCGAGTACCAGCACGGATTAGCTGGCTCGGTATGAGAGACAGTTCCCTGTTAATCCCTCTTTTGTATCTACTTCGAGAGCTCGTTACGTCACTATCGTCCCCTAAAAAGAATCAACATCACGGTTCCAGTAACTTTAATCGTCCGTTCGAAATTTGTATGTTCTGTACTATAAAATACGAGCATATCGAAGGCGCCTCCGCTCTCAAAGTCTTCTCTAGATTCCACCCGTTTGCCGAAAGGATTGGAGTGGGCGTGCCGGCGCACACATTGCGCCTTCGACAATGCTTCTGCGCGCAGGAGTTCCGTGTTTTCATAACTCGATGGAGAATTGTTAAGAAAACATCCTGAAAAATTCCTATCGAGAAGCGACATGCGAGGAAACCAGCTGCGGGGCACCATAATCTGCTAATTAAACGTGTCAACTCGACTGTACCATATAGTGAGAATTTTTCAGCTGCTCTTCCGAGCATCCAAAATTTCTTGTTATTTAAATTACGAAGAATCCCCTGAAAATCGACTCACATAAAAATGGCAAGCACCGAAGCTTGCACACCGATCCATATTTCTGGGAGATCTCCGCACGGACGCACATTTCACGCAGAAATTCGCCCGGATTTTTCTCGAGGATCGAGGGATTCGGTGGTTCAAGGATTGAGAATTATCGCGCGTGGTAAATTGCGAGGCTGTCTATCGATTCGCGGAGGGCGCCGCGACGTCATTACCGGGGATCGCGCGAGTCGCGTAAATTATCGATACGTGACTGAGGCGCGGAGCGTCGTTTTACTCGCAGAACATTCGCGAAACGAGCTTTATCGGGAGGCGGACGACGCTCTTGCCGGCTGGCGTTTGCCGCGGCACGAATCGGGGCCAGCGGAAAAAGTATCCGAGACGGTGCGAGACGATTTCTTGCCGCGTCACGCGACGATTGCTTTATGAAACTCGAGCCGGATGAATTATTGCGACTGTTCTGCTAATACGCTTAGCAATTTAGGGGGACCGGCCTGCCGGCAGTCGCGGCTCCGGGGATAAGATGGATTTATTTCACCCGAAGGAAACACTGCCTTCCCGCTAATTACTGAACTGTAGACGTTCGCGCAAAAACAAATTGTTAGAGACACAGTTGTTAGAGAAAACTCGCGCGCTACTTTAATTCGCATGAAGTTTTGCCCCTCTTCCTGCTCTGTTTGGAGTGCTGTTGCCACGGGCGCAGAGTGTCGGAATAAAATAAAAGCCTCGTTAAAAACTTCGCCGAACGATCCACAGATTTTTAGACAATCGCTTGTAAACGCGCAAAATCCACAGTAATCGCTTCGCGAAGTTTAATTGCGTTTAAAACGCGCGAGCGTGTTACATTGGTTACCAAACGAACCCACGTAGCGCTGAATTGAAACGCGTGCTTCCCGGAAAAACGGAACAATTGTTGTCAACCGCGTGCTAAACAATATATTATTTCCGGAGAGTTGTTGTTGGAGAAAAGCTAAGAAGCAATCAGGATTTTCACAGAGGCGTGTTATATTCGTTATCCGAAGAGCTCTCTGAACTTCCTGGATCGCGGAACATGTGTTCCACGAACGTCTTAACAATATATATATATATATATATTATTTCTCGGAAAGCAGATTACAGAAAGTTTTTATTGTCCGGCCGTGACGGGGGAAAAAGTCAAGAAGCAATCAGGATTTTCTCTGTCCTCCGAGACGAAATGACGATCGCCGTCTCCGTGAACTCCGAATCGATGTTCGGCTTATAGCGAACGTTCCGCGTGCTGTTTACCGAGGCCAAATAGCGGCGTTATGTGTAGTTCGATGCCGTTCGTTAAACCGATTCACTCGAGCGAACGTCCGGCTCCCGGTGCTCGCGAAACTTCAAAGATACATGTACACGTTTCCCACGAAACCCCAGAATTTCCTCACGATCGTTCTCCGTTCTCATCGTCCACCGTCTCGGACATATTAATATTAACCGAGCGGACACGCTGCCCTCTAGGTTCGCTGCCAATGAGAACCAAAGAAATCACGTAAAAGTTTCATCGGCCGAGTCGCGGCGGCAACTGTGTCGAGGCGAGTCCTTCGCCGCGGCGACAGGACCTTTCAATTTCAACTGCGTCCGTGGAAAGCTTCCAGCGGGCTTCACGGATAAACCTCGGATCCTTTGAAAGCTCTTCACACACTCTCGCCCCGCGGATCGTTTGCTTTTCTTGACGGCGGACGCCAACGGAAAACGACACGCCTTTTACGATTTCGTTAAATAAATGACCCGACGCAGTTTCATTGAATTCATTGCTATCAACGCACGCGCTCTTCCGAGTGCCACACATTTTCTATACCTCAGTATCAGATACTAAAATATTAGGTGGTTTTTTACATTATATTTAAACAAATAAAACGACAATATTTTTCGTCGAGTTTGAACAATTCTGCGCTTCGATAGGGTCCGTAGAACTTTCTGCACATTGTTTATAGATCCTGACTCATTCTGATAGATAAAGAAACTATAAGGTTGTAATATTAAGTCGTCTCATAAGTTCCTGCTTATTGTTTTATTATTTAAATTTGTATATGGAACGCATACCTTTAAAGTTTCCGCAAAAATGTAATCACCCACTCGTCTATTAATACGCTTATCGCTGTATGTTTATGCGCGTTATGCTCTAACACAGCACGGAAAGAATAAACATATCCGCTGCACGAACCAATGAGAAGACCTAATATAATATGCGAATTTCGCTCCACTAAGATGTTTGAGATTTACTCTTGAATTAGAGAAATTCAGGGCGAACTATAGCGGTGATCAGGTTTGCAGGGCTCAGTGTACAGTTTCCAGAGGAGGATGGCCGCGTTTCAGACTGATTGCAACAGAGACGGAAATCCTGGGACCCCGATATTCCGCAGAGCGATCCGTGTTTCCACAGGCTGCTCCACAGCCGTGGCATCTTCTCCTCTTGATCCGGCCGCAAGGATGACAGAATCCTGATCGCAGGACATCTACACAACTCGCCATTAGTTGTATACACACTGTACACCATACCGTCGGCCATAAATCTCGAAACACCGCCGCTATAAATACGGAATCGTGAAACTCCAGAATTCTCTGAATTTGCCGTTTATTAATATTCTGAACCTCTGTATCTTCGTGCTTTCGTGCAGCATATATCAATTATCGGAGTGATTTCTCCAAGTGAAAATAAAATTTGCAAATATACTGTTTCTACCAACTTCGTAGACGCAAACGCGCAGCGAATGCGCGCAGACGAAAATTGAATTCGTAAAGCTGCAGAGGATCTCTGCGAATATAATTTCGCAACGAAAAATAAGACAAAAAAAAACTAGTTTCGAAATCGTTGCGCAAGAAAGTTGCACCCGCGGCGGAAACTGTTCGGTACACGTATCGAGAATACGGAAAGTATTTCCGGGTAAGATAACAGGCAGAAGTTTCGAGTGGAATTAGCGGTAACCGGCGAACTTACTATCTGTTTCGTGTGAATTTCACGGGCGGGAATGTCGCGCTGGAAATTCCGTAGCTATCTCGTGTAAAAATTTTGCGCCGGTGGCCGGGGTCGGGAGGCGGCCCATCGTTTCCGAGGGATAAGTTTTCCATTCTTTGTAAGCCCTCGACAAATTCTCCGTGGCTCGACGCGTCCTCCGCAGTCAGGAGAGAGATTCCTATAGAAGGCGATATCTTCTTTCAGCTATCCCTTTTCACAATAGACCCTCTGGACGCCACGATTCGATACCGGCGTCGATTGAACGGGCCAGACCCCCGTCGCCGGTCCACGCCCGTTCCTTCTTCTTGCCTTGGGACACTCCCCCCGCCGTTTACCAATATTTTTGCTTTTATCCACAGCAATATCCGTCATTCCGTTAACTTCTCGTCGATCTGCAGCCTCGGATACACAATTTTTCCGAAAGCACTTTGCAGCCGGGTGCACTGCGGCGAAAATTTTTCGCGACCATAGAAGTCCAGAATCTGGTGATTAAAAGTTCGCAATTTTCAATGTGGCAATTTCCAGATTTAATTTTCGAACAATATCTTCTGCAGAAAAAATTTTTAACGACGGAACACTCGAGAACACTCGTCGTCCGGTAAAAGTTCTCGATCCCAGTTCGACGTCGCTATAAATTATAAATTGTGGTTCGAGGAACCGAGATACGAGGGTCGAGTGTTCACAGTTTTCGACGTTCACGACCGCGATGATCCTGTGTCACAGGAACAGGAGATAGCCTGTTGGACAGGTTATCGATTCACCGTCGCGCGTTACTACCGTGCAGATGACCAGAGGACACTGCTCCTTCGACGATTTTACGACCCGAAGATCTGAGCTGGTTTAACTGCGTCTCGCGACGGTTTTACGCTCGCTCGTCAGCCGGATCACGAAGGCTGCTAGTAAAATCCTCGTGAACGCGACGATAATCCCGGATGCATTTATTCCCGCGAATCCTCCAGCTTTATGAACCCCGAATTGATACTAAATATAGCGCCGCGGCATCTTGTACACATCCGAGAGTTCTGCTGCTCGAGGGTTTTTCCGCGCGTTTACGACTACGATCGACGATTCTAATAAGTGGCGTGGCGTTTGGCGGCGGATAATGGATTCGAAGGACTGATTTTATGTCGGAAAATGTTCGATGCCTTTCTGAAAACGATCCCGAATGAAAAATTGATCCGTCAACTCTTTCTCGATACTGTAAAACGTTCTACAAATGATCCTAAATGAACAATTCGTTTATGAATACCGGAAAATGTTCGATGTCTTCCTAAAAATGGTCTCGAATTAAAAATTCTTAATGTCCTTCTGACTCTGTCACGAATCGACGTATTCATAAAACGAACAATACAAAAATTCTTGTCTCACGGTTCCCGTCAGCGAGCACAAACAAGAGTGAACGAAAACATTGACCGAAAGCGGCACACGGAATAAATGGCGGTGCACGCAGGACCGAGTAGACGAACGAACAAAAATGGAGCTTCCCTGATATTTTCTGAACGAGGGGCGGGAGGGAGGCCGTGAAAGGATACGATCCTGTCGGAGGCAGAGTTTGCGATTCTCTGTTATTAATGCTGACGCGTTCGGCCGGGAATAGCGGGCGAACCGGTGAAAAAGTGGACACCTGACTTATCGCCTTTCCGCGTTTCCCATCGTTTCGCGCGGAGTAAGCACGAGCTACCTTGAATACCGTGCCGATCTTATGAATAGTCCCGGGGATCCGGATTTATTCGCCAACGCCACCGACAACGGATAGATACTGGCAGCGCGGCTTCTCTCACTCATTCTTCAGCCCGGCCCGCCGATGCTTTATCTACCAGTTCGGACGTTTCTATTTGCGATGCATCGCGTTCGGCCGGTCGGGCAGGACTATCGGCGGAGTCCTTCGATTGTCGCGCAGCGCTTCCTACATTTCAGCCCTATATTTGTCGAGTTGTCAAGGTGACCTTGAGTTTTTCGAAGAGCGCATCATATATTTTTTTTCCTGTTGTCATATTGTAGTCCTTAAAGGGACGAATTCGACGACCTATATCATTCAATTGACCTTCAACTGACAAAACAAAGAGAAAAAGTTTTCCGCTGATTTTTCGAGAAACATCGTTCAGAATATGAAATTTCAGAAATTCAATTTGGGCCACGGGAAACGTGTTTCCAGCCCACCGTGCGCGCTTCGTCGCTGTTTGCACCTTTGTCTCTCTCCACCGGTCAAGAACGCTGGACCGTGTCCTCCGGAATTGCTCGCTTCGACGAGCCTTTGCCCCGGCTATTTGTCTACACGAATCAAACCAGGTCTGCGAATAAAAGTCCTCGGGACGCAAATATTGGACTTGGAACGGTCTCAAATTCCGCAAGGTCCTCCGATCGTTTAACGCTGCGACTGCCAAGACAAATCTCGAGGCCGAAACGATCCGGCCACGATTTTTCCAGTCTCCGAACGGAACATACGGAGACCGAGGTACGACTCGGGACATCCCGCGACGTCCCCCCGGACGTTTCTGACACGGTCTGCCTCACGGAAGAAAATTTAAAACCCCCTCCGTCGGCGCGCAACATGCCCGCGACGAGTCTAAGTGCCAGGATCGTCTAATAAAACGCTACTGCGTGAATAATGAACTCGAAAAGCACCTTATAACCGGACAATAAGAGCACGCGTTCTTTATGAGCAGTGCTTTATTACTCATCAAGAAATTCACTGTTTCTCTATGATATCGTGCCCCGGCATCTAGTCCCGGAGCGACCTAATCTCGGATCATTAACTCGGCAACGACTTTCGAACAAGTAAAATGGAATCACGCACTTCGCGCTGCGTTAATGCGACGCTGGAATTTTTCCCCGGCTAATTTGCGTTTGAAAATTCTGTTTTTTAATATCGCCGGTGAGACGAAACTGCGGCGAGTTGTTGCTCGGTAATTGTTTCATCGCTCGGGCCACTTCCGTCCGGAAGGTGGCAGAATTTCATAAACTTTCGAAAGATTTAATAATCTTCTGCGCGGAAATTGCATTATTCCGTTGCTCGGTGTTTTCAAGGGATTAAAATGATCGTCCAGAAAATTATTTATACAAACTGCAAGTCTCCCTAGACGGCAGAGCACCAAGCTATATCTCTCGCTGGTTCGCAGCGCCTTGGAATATGTCAAACGTTGGTAAATTAGGGGTTTCTATCGAAAACCAAAGCAGTTTGTCTTGTGGAGGGCCCGGAAAGTGTCGGGAGCGCCTTCTTTCCAACGTTCGATTTGATAACAGGGAAGATTGTGTGTCAAGAGGGAATCTCGCCCAGTTCCCGGGGACACGGTTCGAGCATCCCTGAAATTTACAAGACTCTCGTGGATCGCGTAAACCAGCTTCGCGCGGTTCTGTACACATCGTTCACATGTCTCGTGGAATTTTCCGGCCGCGGAAATCGAATTTGGTACGCGCGTCCCGAATCCGCCGGAGGTGTCTAGGGCGGCGCCTATCCCGCTCGGAACCGTGTTCTTTAATCATTCAATTGAATCGTTGCCGGAGGCCTCATTTATTCCCGTCGAGAATCGCGCGAATCGTAGGACGCCTCGGAATTCGAAGATTCGTCACGAAAATCGAGGGCGTCTGATCTTCGTGGTTGATCTGCCAGCGTCCTGCTCGGTATCAGATTATCGATCATTCTCTCGCGTCGCAGAGTGGTCGATGGTTCGGAATAGCGGCAGAGAAATCGGTATAGCTGGAAACTTTTATCTATTTTTACTTGTTTATTTCAATTGAGAATATTTTTTTAGTTACATACGAGATTAAATCTCTGTACAATTTTCAACTTCTGCATTTCTCGTTTTTATTTCTGTCCCATTTTTCATACTTACGGATAGCTGTACGTCGGGAAAACCCAGCGAAAATTTACGCTCGCTAGGATCGTGCGTGCATGGGATCGTCGCGTCGCGCGAGTTATTCGCGAACTATCAGCCGAAAAGGCTGCGATTCCAATAAAGCTTAAGCAGTATTCAACCGTGGAGCCTCGTCCCATCTCCCGTACGGTTTATTCAACGTCTGGGATACTTTGTTGTAGCGTAATGGTAACGCGTGAAACGGGATACTAAACATTTACGGCCGACGCGGAAAACTATTTGCTCGTCTAATGGCCGACTATTCAGCCGCGTTTCCCGGCCGACGATGCTTCAATGCGTTCCAGGCGACGGCGAAGGGCGGCTCGAAGGGAGCGCTAAAAGCTAAATGAATTTCTTTCGCTCGCGTACTAATGAATCGCGGCCCTGGGATATTTCTTTTATTCGGGCTCCATCGACGAGAAGACTTTCCGTCGAATCTTCTGGTAAATCTTCTCATTATTAATAATAATTAGACTGCGCGTTTTACGTGTTTGTGACAGAAATAGACACGCACAATTTAAAGCGGTGGATGTATTAAAAAGATTTAACGACATCGGTGAATTTGGTTCAGTTGAATATGATAATTAAAAGAAGAAAGAATTTTTTATTTGGCTCCTGTGACTTGTCATCGTTGCAGGCAATTTTTATTTTCCATGAAGATCCACAGTCTTGTAATAATTTGCGGATCTTATGCGTTTACGGCAAAAATTAGTAGATTTGAAACAGTAAAAACATTAGTCGGTATATTGATCTTCCTCACATCTGTCACTCCTGGCTTGGTTACTTAAAACCGCGCTAGGTCGTTTGAAAGGTTGAGGTGTTTTGAAATAAATGATGGAATGTGTAAATAACAATAACGTGTCTTAAAACGTCTATAAAAAAATGTAGACTGTGAAAGGGTTGATTGAAGAGTGCCTGAAGACTCACTGAAGACCCTTTTCATAAGCTGTGAAAATTGTGGAGATGGTAAAGCAAAGTGGGTGAAAATTGGGGGTGAGATGTAGAAAATGGTCCAGACGCTGTCTGCAATTGTTATCGTTAAGGCGCCGGAAAGTCGCACAAGAAATCGAACGAGTCCTGTCGTTTCGGACTCAAGAGACTTCGACTCTTCACCTAATTTATGTATTCGCGTCGGGTGGTCGAAGTCTTGGGTTTTTGGTGTCGGATTCGTCGCAGAGACCTTTTTTGTGGGTCTCACATTACGTTGCGTCCCAACACCATTAAACACATTAACAAAAGAAAGAAATTCCTACTTCGCTCCAGTTTGTTGTAATAAAATGTTATTTTGCGTTAAGATCCGTTGTCTAGTAATAATCTAAGGTAGAGGATAATTCATTCAAGGAGCTTGAATAATTCTTCAGCATTCAGATTCTCCGTAAACAGAGACCGTGAATTGATCTAAATCTGTGCATTAAGTGTAACAATATGTAATCAGAGGCGGAAACAATTATTTAGAGAGCTTGAATACTCTTTGAAAGTTTTCATGGAGCAACGGCGAACTGCAGCAGTGGGAATAGCATCTTGAAACAAGAGAAGATCCTTCTCGTCGGTGTCGAGTTGAGAGGTTACTTTTAATTCGGAAGCGAGGGAAAATGTTGAGCCCGTTCGAGTGTGTAACGATTTTGTTCGAAGCGGAGCGTTCGGCGGTTTTGTTGAACGTGTCCTAAATGCGGACGCATCACGGGCGCTTCCGCTTTTCTTCACCCGAAAGAGTCGTTCGCCGCACGTGGTAAAAAGCTGCCGTTTCTTTCTATAGCGCCGTATCTCGAGATGCTTGTGTGTACCGTTCGTTATTGTTCACCCGCTCCGCTACTGCTGATCTCGGCCCCGAATATACTATACACTCCTATCCCGTTTTCACCCCCCTTTTCCCTCCGGTGGATCAGGGTTTTTCTCGATCGTTTTCTCCGCGCTTGCCGACCGTTTACACGCCGAGAACCGAGACAATATCGTAGAACAAGAGGACGACGCTGCATTCGGATATTACAATTACTTTTAATACCCCCGAGAAAAGAAGGTGGCACCAGGGTCACGGCGCAATCGATGCAATCGTGAAAATCCTCGAACGAGGGTATAGCACACCAACACAAACACGCACACACGCATACACGCACAACGAGAGATATTCACAGACAGCCACCGGACCGATAATTTTCAGGCTTTTCACGCGTTACACGGCCCGGATTCAACCGGGAATAAAATATACGGGCGTGGTCTGTGTCTGATTCCGCGCCATTTCGAATATGGAACGCGATAATTAGGCCGGTGTACTTCATCAATTCACAAAAATCCCCGGTATAATGAAATACAAACTGCACATTTAACATAGCCGAGCGTGCACGGTCTACCGAAATAATTTTAATTCGGCGAAAGCCGGAATTCGATCTCGCCTTCCGAAATTGTCTATCAAAATGCAAATATTTCACCGGTTCGCCAGAGTAGTCTTCGAAAAAATCGTCGAATACGAACTTCGATAATGTTTTTAACGAGCCGTTGTCTTGCTTTTAATTCTGTGGGACCGTTCACTCCCCCCTCCCTCCCCCGGGAGATGGATATGTGATTCCGTACCAGTTTCGTCGGGATTGCCAATAAAAATGTAAATTTGCATAAACTTCCGGCGTTGCGGCGATAAATAAAAATTCGAGCCGGGCTCGATTCTGGTCTCGCGAAGATTGCGAGAGGGTGCGAATGTTGCGGAATCGTTGCCAAAAAAGTGTATATCGTTCGTACAAAATTGAACTTTTCACGGGGTTTGTTCGGTTTTTGGTTTACGAGCCGGGATATTGAATCAGTCGGCGAACGAGTCTATTGGAAGGACAATATATTATTTTCATCGGCGGGGACGCGGATTATTTAAACGAATATATCCTCGAATAGGATTCGGTCGAACGAGAGGGAGGACGGGGGGAAGAGGATAAGGGGTGGAGGGGGTAGGGCGCAGTAAAGACAAAAGTCGATTGGCTTTCGAAGGTGGATTCCAATACCATGAATGGACTTTTAAGCAGGCATGCGTCAGTCCCTTCCTACATCCCTCTTTCGTTCTCCGCTCTTATCAGCATCACTCTCTTTCCGCGCACCTTTCACCCCTTGTCAGAAGAATCTTCTGTCCGACCTCGTTCCCGTTTCACGCGAACATTTCCCGCCGGAATATGGAAAAAGACGAGTCCCGTTAATTAACAGAACATTTTCCGATTCCCTTTCGCGTGAATGAATCCGATGAATAAATTATTTGCTCGCCGCCAGCGGAACAATTTATTCCGCGCCCGTTAGAAATTTATCCTTGCGATCTGCCACGTTATATCGCTTGCGCGATAAAAAAAAAACACGTTAACACATCCCAAAGTTTATGATACTGTTAAAAAGTGATTGATTTAATTTTTCTTTATTATTTCGGGAATGTAACGAGCAGAGATTGTTTTCTCTTTAGGCTAGGCGTGTGATATCAGAGCTCCTTGGTAACCTATATTTTCGACAAAGGTCTAGAACGTAACTATGCAAAATTCGGTCCAGATCGGTCAAAGGGATCAGCTGTTGCCGGGAAACATGCAGACAGACATTCTACTTGAATTATCAGAGAGTGTCAAAGGGATGAGAATCGGGAGTTGGGGATGAGTTGTCCAAGTTTCATGGTAGCCTTTATTTTCCGTAGGTACTAGAGAGTAAGTATGCAAAATTTGGTCCAGATCGATCAAAGGGTTCAGCTGTTAACTGGGGAGATACAGAACATTGCATTTCATGGGTGTACAGGCTCTTTCAAATAAAACGTTAAGAGACATTTCCATGAATAAAAATTTTGTTCCTTTCTACGACATAAAACAAAGAAACTTATCGTTTTACATAATTATCTCTCGAGACCATCCAGCTCCGCAAAACATTTTTTAAATGACTGCGAACCTCCTCGATAATGTATGCTCGAGAAACTTTTTCTCTATTTCCAATAATTCATTCAACGCCCCGTTCGATATGATAAAAAAGTTCCAAGTTAATATCAGCGGTAGTTCGATAGAGTGAACGTAAATTAGGTCTGACCGCTCAGGTGAACGACTATGAAAAAGGCCGCAAAGTGTCTTTTGCCGATTGTCGATGAATCCCGGCCGGTTGCAATTTTGATGCACGCCAGTGCGAAGAGAATGGTCGACAAAAGACAGCACTGTATCGTCACGAGCTCGCGCGATGGAAATTTTTAAAGAGTCGAAAGAAAAGGAACGCTCCGGGAGGGGTCTCCCAGGGACGTCGGCCAGGAAAAATGTTCTCACATGAATTGTATCCTTTGTGAAGTGCCATTAATTTCCCACCGTGGCCGGCGCGGCGTTCCCTCGGTAACTTTCAGTTCTATACCGTCCCTAGTCGTCTCATTTAACCGGCAGCTCTCGATTCAACGAGCCTGGCCTGATTCCGTTTATCCGAGATAACCGAGGCCCGAATGTAAGTGGAAATTGAGTTCACTTGAGCCGTGTGACGTAACACTTAAGACCTTCTTTTTGAACGCGCGTCCGCTGAAATATAGAGGCCTCTGCTCGGACCGATATTAATTAGCTGAATGTCCACGATTTTTGGGAACGAAACTCGATGGTACGTTTTCTCCGATTCATTAAGCTCCTCAAACCCCTTCAGCTTTGCAAGTATGACAATATCACTTCTTTAAATTTTTTTTAAAAATGTTTAAAATCCGCAGTTTATACGCGAGATATTATCACATACATAGGTCTTTCAGGAAGGCTTTAATATTGGCTCCGAAGATGTCTACATAAATTCTATTGAATTTACGGGATGTTTCGTAATCCCAAATAAATGTCGAGTCGATTTACCCTTCTGATTGGTTCAATTTATAATGAATGGAAGCCGATATCCCGGCAATTGCCCTGATTGACTAGGAACTCCGCCAAGAGGCGCTCACTCGACGCCGCGATCGCATCGCGGAAGTTCGACAGTTGTGCGTTCCGCGGCTGTTTTCAGGCGGTTCGTTTCAATTCGGAGCCGAGGTTTATGACAATTTCAACACTTGTTGCTCGCGATACCGGACATTAATTTCGGACTTTCCAATTTGGAACTGGGCTGACTTACTGCTAGTCGATTTCAAGAACCGGAACAGACGGTCGACTCTATCCGAGCATCGAATTATTTCCCTGGGAATCGATAACATTTTCCGCGGGCTCAGCAAATCGGTCGGATAATTGGGGAACAGTTTCGAAGAATCCGGACGGTCGGAATTGCGGGAGAGAAAATCGTTCGAGGAGAGTTGCCCCGTCCGAGATAAAAATAAAATTATTAAAATTATATCACTTATATCAATTTTCACAAGATGGAGACCGTGAAGGATGTTGGAGGAATTTATTTTTATATGTTGGCGACACTTTGGAATATTGGTTATCGCTGGGCGATTTATCATGGTCTACGCTATATTAACACGCTCACTAGCAGCCTGACAACGGTTTTATATTTCACATAAAGAAATTATGTAACACGTTTCAAGACATATTTTCAACGAATTTGTAACTTCTCTGTGACAATAATTTTTCTTCGGATTTCACAAGAAGAGGATGCTGATGAGACAAACCCTGGTAGCGAGTGTGTCAAAATACAGGGTGAGTCACCCCAAATACCTTTTTGTTGTATTCAAGGATACGTCAAATGTCTGAAAGACAAGTGGAACGGTCCAGCAAAGCACGATGCCATAAGAATATTTTTGTTTTTTTAGAAATCTGAAAGTGATCTTCATTTTTCTGATTGGGCTCAGCCCTTTTCAAACTCCTACGATGACAGTTTCTTTCATTAGGAGTTCAGTGACTATAATTACTAGGTCATTCAAGTCCCGTTTAAAAAATATAGATGTCACCTCGAGATCTCTAAAAAAGTAACATAGAAACAAACGTTTTTACGGCATCGTATGAGACCCATTTAACCATTCAATCCCTCAGACATTTGACGTATCTTTAGAAACAACAAAAATATCTGAGTCGTCAGATAACTGACGAACAGACAGCGAAATGCCTAGCAAAAAAGCAATCTCTCTGGAAACGAAATCGCCAAAAATGATCTGCTATCGTTCCGGTTAAGTGACGCGCGAATTCAGGGCGCAACAAAATCCTCTGGGCGAGGAAAGGAGGAGGATCGCCGACAAATCCGGCGGAATTCGCGTCCAGTGGTTCGCGAACTTCTCGACGCGGATTTCGATGATGTTGGATCGTGTCCAAGAGTTGACGATACGCGGATACGCGCGCGCTGTCGGTTCCAGTAGAATTCTTGCGATAATAATTAGAGAATTCGCGGGGTGGCCAGGACCGGGTTCGGGGCCGGGGCCGTCGCGAAAAGCACCGAAGTTTCGCGGCGTGGCCGTCCTGCTGGAATTCTGATACCGGTATCGATCCTAATCTCCTTACCGGAGTATGTTGCACGCTGACACGAGCAGATGATTTACGAGGCCGGCCTCGGGTCAGACGACCAAGCCAGAGATTCTATTGTCCGCTCGATGCCGGCTCCCACGCTTCCCTCTCTGTCTCTCGCGACAGCAGATATTCGAATGGCTTATGTCGAATGCACCGTTGCACCGGCACGCGATCGCGTTCACGGGTATCCCGATCACCTTCTTGGCTCATCGGTGTAATGGATCTCGAGGAAAAGAGAACCTCCGGGGAATTGAATCCTGCTGCTAGGAAACGGAGGAACGTCGTCCCATTCACGTCTCACTCGGGACTTCTTCAGCAGTAAATTTGCCATGGGCAATCTATTATCGGGCTCTTCGGGCTTGTTTGAATGTTTTTATTGCTCGCCGAGATTGCGAAACACTCTGCGAAAATTGTTACGCGTGCACGGCCATCAATTCCGACGACCAATTCCTGACATAAATGCGCCCGAGCGCGATATACAATAAGTCCGTTGTTGTTTCAGCCATGGGTTTCCTCGTGTTTAATATCCCGGCGTTAATTTAAACGGCGACCACGGGGTAATGCGACAGATGTATAAACGATAAGAAGATTTAAATTCAACGGTCCGTAATCCGCGAGATTTATACACGGAGATTTTCTCGAATTCGTGGAGGTCCATTGTACTAATGAACGCGCGGGTGAAGGGTGTAAACTGTTTTAATATTAATCCCCCAGACGAGAGCGCGTGGAATTGAACCGTGGCGCGGCGTCGATTCAAAAGGGAAAATCGAGAACCACCGATGAATGCCACCACACCGGGAACAAGTTGCGAAGAATCGGATAAATCAGAGTTCGCGAAGTTTTCACTTCGTCGGGGGAACAAGTTGCTCGGGTGGAATGGAAATTTTTATCACTATTGGTCTTGCCGCGAATGCTTGAAAAAGTTACCCCTCCGCCCTACCGGTTCCCAGACTATATTGTTTTAATATAACGGAAGCTTAAGACGCGATCTCGCCCGTCCCTCCCACCGTCTACGCCGATTTTATTAAAGTTCGCGGGAAGTTCGGCTCGTCCTGGATTCCGGAGGATCCTCGCGACCGGAAAACATCGTTCCAACCGGTTTTATCGGGCCCGTCCTGGAAGTTACGTAATCGCCGTGGCGAACGATTGTGAACAGCGTTACCGAAAGTAATTTCGGGCTGCTCGGCGATCGAATGGAAATTAGTAGAGACCGTGGCCCCGTTTTCGTTTACGTAAGTGCGAGAGAGCGGGGTGCGGGCGGGGGGCGGGCAGTGAGCCGCGAGAACTGCCGACTTTGTCAATCCTGGGAAAAGTGGAAGAGAGGGAGAGAGAGAACTGTCTTCTGCAACTTTGACGGAGGCAGAAGGAGCTTTATTTAGGAACACGCTCGGTAAGCGTCGCCGAGCGCTCTTCAGGGACTCGAAAAATAGGACACAACCTTTTAAATCAATCGTCGCCGACAGTGTACCGCCCGGTACCACTCCGTGATTTAAAATTTGTAACGCGAGCACAGCTTTGAATTCATGCTCTACAACGCTCGGTGTCCTCACTCGTTGGTTCTCAGTCTGCCGAACACACGCGCCAACACTTTTATTATTTATTAAGAATGAATTATTTATCGCGGCCACGCGCCCGCGCGAGCTCTCTTCAACCTCCTCCATGCCCCCGCATATCCCAGCCCTATAAATTTCCCAACGGATAAACCAGCCGCGGGCACACGGCCCGCGAAACAGACGGTCTTGTCCGCTGGTCAACATCTGTAATTAACTGGCAAGACGTCTTTAATTAACCAGGCTTCAAAAATCTTTCCGCTGCGCGGATAACGCAACCGCATCTCCGCGGAAATTCGCCTGGAATTAAATCCACCGAACACGATCGAACTCACGGCGAAGTGTCTGCCCTTCGAGCGATTGATCGACTCGTTCATTAAGAAATTCATTAGATAAGATTGAAACGTTGGATAACGGCCAATTAATATATTGTATATCGAAGTTATTGTACTCACCGGAAAATATTGACAATTTTCTGACGGGTTCTATTTTCAATTTACGGTGCATGAGATTGGATAATTATTCAACAAAATTATTTCCTCGGGTATACAGGGTGGTCCACCTAGATGTGGCCACCTAAATATCTCCTCTATTTGCGATGACATAACAAATGTTTTTAATGACATATAAATGGTACTACAAGGTGAATTCTTTGCAAATGTTATGTTTTTCTCAAGGTTATTTTTTCCGGAGTGTCCACTTGAATTTTCGAATAAAGGTCATGTTATTATACATATTTGAATGTATTTTTCGATCAGTTACACGATGCAACAAAGCAAAAATGTAGTTATGTATTAAACAACACCGATGACCTTAATAACTTCGAAAAAAATGACCTTGGGAAAGAAATATCCTTGCCAGGTATTCGATCCATTGACACCCCATGCACATTGCGTAACAGATATTTACTGCATCACAATAACCTGAAGAGATATTTAGGTGGCCTTTCTTAAAAGCACCACCCTGTACATTATTAATTTCGATGAATATAGTCTTCGTATTTTTATAACAAAATTAAGATTGAACTAGCAGCTTGAACTAGCAGCTTCAGCTGCTCGAAATAAATTGTTACGATGCTGGTGCTTTTATTTTTTGGAGCAGACTTTGCAAAGGAGTCCAGGGAGTATCCTTCCGTGAGACTTTTGGTAACCTAGTTCGTCCTCGTTAGTGGATGGCACTACACATGTAACCTGTTCTAACAAGGGAAGGAAAAAGTAGGAGATCGGCCACTGGAGATTTCCCTGGTTCGATGAGAAGGGAAGCCTCCCTATTTCTTGCCGGCACGTGGAAGGCTCCTTCATAAAGCTAGATGCCTTTTAGCTCTCCTCGCCTCACCCTCGACCTTCCTCTCTCTCTCTCTCTCCGACTTTCCCATTATTAACCCCCATTGTGCTTTGTTCCCGAACGTCGACAGAACTCGTAACACGGGGCCATTGCGTTCTCCCCGTTGCCCCTGTCCACGGGGCAGAGCTAAGGAGTTCCGGCCACATGTTACGATCCAACTTACACGAAACGTCGAAGAAATGAGCGATCGCCGGCCGGTAACTGGGCCAATTACGGGGGTGGAATCACCCGAAACAGTCGTTCCCTGTGAACGTCGAACGACTCGGATCAAAATTCGATCAGCGAGAACGTATCGAGAGTATTATACCTGCAAATTATTTCTAAATCGTATTAATTAATATTGTTAATAATAAATACAACTTCACACCACTAAAAAACAACGCTCTACCCGAACAACCCCATAAAACACTACAGTATCCAGTGAATAATTAAATTAATACTATTTTAAACTACATTATACTACCAATTTTGTTAATACACAAAACATTTCCAATCCATAAAAACCATTTTTTGTATAGAAAACCACATAAGGATAGGACCGAATCGTACTAAAATTAGTGAACATTTAAATCCGTACAGCAACGAAACTGCCGGGTCTATTTTAACGCAACCTGGCTTGTGCGCATCGGCAAAGCTTCCTCTTCGCGATGCACTTTGTCCAGTTCCGATACGACGTTCCGTTGCGGAGATATAGCGAGTTGAAGGGAATGGTAATTTTTTAATTTTTCGCTATGTCCGAGTCTCGCCCACTCGGACCTCTCTCTCACACTCTGGAACAGTGACCTACCTCGCGCGTCGGGCAGTTGCGCGGGTCAGGGTTTCATTCATAAAAATACTATTGCTATTATCGTACGCGTTCCCAGAAATTTCGGGGTATCAATGGCCGCCGCCATGCGGCATCGCATGGCGTGCTTTTCAACCCTTGTATCTCCGAAACTAATTCAGACATCGGAATGTAACGAAATCCATTTTCAACTCGTCCCGGTGTCGAATGAAATTTGTTGTTAAAAGAAACGCTGTGAAAAATTCTTGCCGATAGACTTTCCAAACCGTACAGCATTACGATCTATTCGTTCGCAGGCGAAAGGAGAAAATAAAATAATAATATCGCGAGCCCCGACATTACCCGAGACAAACGTGACGCGGAACCGATAAATACTGCAATGTTTCGGCGCGGCCCGCCAAACCGCGTTATTTACACGGCCAATTTCGCAGCGTGCGCGTGTAGCAAATTGAAAATAAGCATGGCGTGCACTTTACCTTAGTCGCGAGCGAGACAGGGGGGGATTTTCATGTCGCCGGAGTTCCCCTGCTCGACTACCTACTACCTACCGCCGCACCGCCGGTGGTGAACTCTCCGCTCCGACAAGCGAAGTGTAGTATTACAGGAATTTCCACGGTCTCGAGTCCACTCCTACAGTAATTTTCATTATGTCGTGTGTTATTACTATAGTTTCTGAGCGGAAGGAGGCCAGATACTACAATTTCGCAGCGGGGACATTTCGTAACCGTGTGTTTTCATTACTATATTTTCTCCCGCGGAGGCCCGTTGTAATTAGACTTTCCTTTCGATGCAGCCGGGGCGGCGATGGCTCTCCGCGAGTTCGGTCGCTGTTCTATTTTCCTTTCAAACAATGAACCGTGGGCGACGGCGGCGCGGGGGTGCAGAGAGTGTCGGCATTAAGCATTTAACAATTTGAGAGGGTGGAAAAGCTTCGCGGGGGAGCGGGCGAGGGGAGGGAGCGCGGGCAGTCGGCGGGCCGTGAGATTAAAATCAATTCCGCGCTCTGGGAGCTGCAATGCCAGGAGAAGCGGAATGGGAACGATAATATTTCGGTGTTTCGGTGCGTGGTTTGCACAGCGCGGCGCGGCGGCGACAGCTGCGAACAAATAATCCCTGACCTGCGAACGATCGTGTACCACGTTGTCGCTCGAGTTAAGACTCGATGCCTCGAGGATCCCGGCGAGGGTCGAGGGGCGGAGGGTGTCGCCCGTTAAAGACACCCTCGGGGATCCTCTCTCCTGGCGCATCGATCCGACCGCCACGCCGGCCACGCCACGCACGCACCGTCCCTCCTCCCTCGCCCCACTCCGCTAACAGATAATTCTGTTTATTACAGATAAACTCCCGATGGTCGCTCGGGCCCGAGCTTTGCGACATATGGACCAGCAGCGACGTTCTGTGCTGCACTGCCTCGATATTGCATCTGGTGGCTATCGCGGTCGACAGATATTGGGCAGTCACCGATCTCAATTATATACAGGTTAATTAACGCCCGGCCCGCCACGGTGGACAGGACTAACGGCCGGCGCCGGCCCGGAAACCGAACGAATTGCGAAACTTACGTCACCGATCGCGTGTCGGACAGCCCTTAGGGACGTCTCTAGCCCGCCGGAGATTAGGACACGCTGCGATATTGATCTGGAAACGCGATTCGATAATCGGACGCACGCCGTTGTCCCGTCCACTCGCGGCCGGAGATCGGGGATCATTAAAGTGGAGGATGCAATTAGCGGGTCCATTGCGTGCATCCTGCCCAGCGGCGTTGCTCCCTTTTTCCTTCCGCGAACACCACGGCAAGCCGGTTCACAAACGGCCGAAGATAGTCGATTAGAAATTTTCTTTCAACACTACACCTACCGAGTAGGGATGGGACCTGCTCAAAATGTTCCAGGACAGTCTCGTTTACAAGAAACCGTGCAATGATATTTCCGTTGCCAACTTCAGATCAGTCGAATAGTTTATTAGCAGCAGTTCATCTTGTCTATTGAGGTTCGAACGAGCGGAGATTTTCATAATGCTGAAATTCATTCAGCACCACTCTATGCTTGCTCGCAACTTTTTGGCTAAAAACGCAACGAATCTCATTCCTCAGTCACCGTATTCGCCCGATTAAGCTGCCTGCGACTTTTTTCTTTTTTCGCGATTAAAACAACTGCTACGGGGACGTCGATTTCGATCGATTGAGGAGATAAAACAAAATTCGCTGAAAGACATTGAATGCTATCACAGAAATTGAATTTTTGGGATGTTTTGAAGAGCGGAAGAAACGTTGGCAAAAATGTATTGTTAGTTATGGGGACTATTTTAAAGGTGACGAAGTGGAAATTGATAAATAAATGGATAGTACGTTCATTATTTAACTTGTCCTGGAACTTTTTGAACAGGGTAGTGTCATCACGAATTATTAGCTTATGAAAATGACAAGGCTCTGTTTATTTAGATTTTGGCAAATTTTCATTCCAATATGTGCTTGGATAAAAAGAATTTATCGAATCAATTTCCACGTAAGAAACCATAATATCAATAATTGTAAAACATAAAACCGATAATTTGAGTAGTAGGTTTAGAGTTAACTCAGAAACAGAAACACGAAACTCTAAAACAGATGCACGAAAGAAATTTGCACAGACACACACACACACACACAAACAGATTCTCAAATCCGTGGTAGGTTGATTTCGTGCAAAACCATTCTGATTTCGCCGGATGCCGATTCCTATCTACCAATCGATAGAGTATAGCATCAATGACAGGCCGATGTTAAATCGAATCTAAATCCTCCTCTATCCCGATACCGGTACCCGCATGTTCAGGATAGTTCCCGTTCGGGGATTTCGAAAGGCAGGATTACGATGATATCCTTGTAGTTCGGAGAGCTGGCCATCTCAACGGAACAACTAGGAGGTATATTGAAATAGTTCTGGCAAGAGAACAGATAGACAGAGAGAGAGAGAGAGAGAGAGAGAGAGAGAGAGAGAGAGAGAGAGCACATTCGTAATTGCGATCGACTCTGGATCCCTCTTGGCCTTTCGACCTCGCGTAAAATTGGATTCTTCTTCATCGGAGAGTCTCAATAAATGGGCGGCGAGAGTGGTCCGGCGTCGCGCCGGATTTCGAGCGACCCGATGATGTTCATTTATGGTCTCGATAATTAAACGTCCCCAATACGCGCGCGTTGTCGCTAGGAGCCGACGGAATACTAGATAGAACGGCGCAAAAAAAGAAAAGAATGATTTTGTCGATCGCGGAAGGGAGACGATGATTCACGAGTTCGATAGGGGTTCAAGGAATGTTCTGTACTTCCAGGCGAGGAATCCGAGGCGGATCGGTATCCTGATTATCACCGTCTGGGTGGTGTCTTTAGGAATCTCGCTGGCGCCTCAGCTCGGATGGAAGGACCCTGGTTATTTGGACCGTATATCGGACGGGACGTGTCTGGTGTCGCAGGATCCCGCGTACCAGGTGGGCACTTTATCACGCCTCAGATTCGAATTAATCTAACATTGAGATATTCAATCCTCGGAAGCAAGACGTTTTACGAACATGAGAAATTAGGTACAACTTCTAAATTGCTAAACGTAGTAGTCCAGTTATATGTATACGTATATACAGTGTGTCATGTAACTGGAGGTATACAACCGGATAGAGGCTGCTCCTATGTCAAAAAAATAAGTCGAAAATATCGAATAAAATTCGAGACTTCATTTTCGATAGAATCGACTTTAAGAATCCATCGGATTCTCGTGCTCTGGTACACGCAGGAAGTAGAATAGATCGGTCATGATCAGACGCGACAACGAGGCGTCAAACAAAAAAATGTTATTCTTTTTTATCGACTCATTTTTACATACAGAATCATCTCCCCTGTCCGGTTGTACCACCCATCAGGCCACACCCTGTATATTCGAGGTTCGAACGAGTCGATGAAACACGTGGAACATGTTCTCGTAAAGATTTAACGAAGAACACTCTAAATACTTTTGCAGATTTTCGCCACTTGCGCCACTTTCTACGTACCCCTGCTCGTCATTCTATTCCTGTACTGGAGGATATTCCAAGCGGCACGAAAGCGAATCAGAAAGAGGCCGGGGACCATCGTGCAGCCACCCCGCGAAAGAAGAGGCATCCTCAGACTCGTCACAAGAAGGTTCCGCTACCCCACAGCTATGAATAGACGCGCGTTAGGAGACTCGTTAGTCGAGAGCACCTTCGCCCATCCATCCGTCCCCCGTTTGCCACCCATTCATAATTTCCGCGATGCTGATTCTTTTAATTACGTGGCGGAATTGAATGGCGTGCCGCACTCCGCTCACTCTCGTTTAACCCCGCTGAATTCCGCGGATATCTCGAGACTATTTTAGCGGTCTCACAATCGCAATTAACACACCGCACGCTTTCGTTTGCGCGCGTTCGTCTTCGACGATCTCCCCAAACGGTTCGATAAATCTTTTATCCCCGTTCTAAAATTCTTTCACTCGATTGTAAAGCCTAAAGACTGACGTTGGTAAAATGAATTTCAGGCCGAGGGAGGAGTCGACAGCGTTCACCATCACAAGATCGACGCCGGATCACTCGTCGATCTCGCCGGAGAAGTCGTCGTCGAACAACGGCGCGAACACGACGCAGTCGGCGACGGTGACGCCGTCGGCGGTCTCGACGACGACCACCACGACGACCACCACGGTGACGAACCCGTCGAGCAGCCACTCGACGTCCAGCAGGAGGACACGGGAAACGATGGAGTCGAAGCGCGAGAGGAAAGCGGCGAAAACGCTCGCGATAATAACCGGCGCGTTCGTGGCATGCTGGCTGCCTTTCTTCTTGGTCACGTTGCTGAGAGCGACCTGCGAGGTCTGCGAGCCGCCCGAGCTCATAGCCAGCGTCTTCCTATGGCTGGGATACTTCAACAGCACCCTGAACCCCGTCATCTACACGGTGTTCTCGCCGGAGTTCAGACAAGCGTTCAAGAGGATGCTGTGCGGCAGTTCCAGGATAATTCGCTAGCAGTGGATTTAAAAAGTGTGCGTGTGTGAGAGTGTATGCCTGTTTGTTTGCTTGCGAGAGAAAGAGAGAGAGAGAGAGAGAGAATATAAGAAAGAGAGTTAATGGACGCGCGAGTCCTTCGTGTACATACAGTTATACTACTTCCTTCTCCTTCGGATAGCGTTCAACTACCATGTCACGTACTTAGGCATGCCTTAGAGAGTCCGTAGACATTTTTCCTTGAAAGTTGCCGCTGAGGCGACCCAGGTTCACGGCGAAACTGCCGATGAGAAACAACGACCAGAAGAGCTCCGGGAACAACCCAATTCTCCTCGCGGTTGTTCCGCAGAACTCTTGCTGATCGATCGCGCTCATCGAGATCGCCGGGAAACGATTTTTCAATGCTCTCGACGCCTCGAGGCGACTGTTTCTATGATAGAACTATCCTATGAAAGTTCTCTTTGAGATAGATGCATTCTCTGATACGTCTCTATGATAATATTCAATATGGGTGCCGACGTGTTGCCCACTCTGCTGTCTCATTATAATTTCCAAATGACTGCTGGCGTCGTGATATCGCATTTTCATTTTATTCGAATATTTAAGAAATTTCAGAATAAATTTATCGCGAACCGAGGGGTTTGCGTTTTGTAAGTTGAACGATCTTCCCGAATCGACGCGAGAGCATCGTGGATCACTCGTTGGCACACAGAAACACGTTCCATCGATCCTCGAAGTCCGAACACAACCGCCGGCTGTTTCGAGCGGAAGGATCGAGACGGGAAAATTCGGTCTCGCGATTGACTGGCTTCATCCTCCCCCGGCTCGATCCGACGCCCGAACACATTATGAAATTTACACATACGCATTAAAAAAGCTATGTACAGAGAGACACGCGTTGAAACGACACGTTCATTTCCTCCGTTGATGTTCGCGAGACCGACGCGCGCCGTGACTTTCGTTCGACGATTAATAAATAGTGTTAGACGTCGGCGACGATAGCGTCGATTTCCTCTTCGTCGGAAGTAGCTCCCATCGATCCCACGCGGGTCTTGGCGACGTTTTGCTCTTCTGTCAAGAGGACAGTCGTTTCACTGTAAATAGTCTGTCATTTAGATAGTAAGAACTGCCGAAGTGCGCGAGACTTTGCGTGACGGCGGCGAGCTCGATGCACATCGTCAATCTACCGGAAGAAATGATAAGCATGCATAAGGTTGGATTCGAGTTGTCCTCGACGAATTTCCTTTTCTGTGATCACTAGACTTTAGGCATTTGTAGCAAAGTTGAGTGAAATTGTTGGAAAATTTT